>JASAUF010000669.1:10892500-11492500 GCA_030180095.1 Magnolia changhungtana
ATTAATTGTGAAATCTGGTCCATTGATTACAATTCTATAGTCCAACAAACACAGGTTTCACTTACTATAATGTTTTTCCTAAAGGAAGAATTTGACACCAAACCATCTGGTTAATACAATCATTATCTAATAATGGTGTTAATGCCACTTAATGTAATTCAATACAATTTAATCCAGCATTTTAAATAGGTTCCTAAAATGATAGGTCAAAATGATGGACAGCATGGATAATATCATGCTTCTAGGTGGGTCCCATGGTTAGGGCCTCATTGTCTTGGTGAGGCCAGGGTTGCACCTAATCCACTACAGAGAGGGATGGGAGACCGGATGAGGTGTTACCATTGTGACACACACGTTAGCCAATGTTAGCCTTACTGTAGGGCCACCTTGACGATGTGTTATATTGGATGTAACATGTTGATAAGATCAACCAAAGTAAAGAAGGAAAAAAAAAAAAAAACAACAACAAATTCAGCTTAATGGGATCACGTCCTAAAATAAGCTAGAAAGTGGAATACGTGGTGTAGCACCCATGAAAGTGGTATGTTGACGTGGCAAGTTTATGTGGGTGCCACTATAATATATGTGCTTATTTCACTCCGTCCATTTCTTTTGAAAGATTGTTTTAGAATATCAGCAAAAAAAAAGAGGTAGATCACACCTTAAAAAGCAAAAGTAGAACTTACCTCCTTTTTTTTTCTCGTTTTTTTTTTTCTTTTTTACTCACGCACACACTCACACTAGTGGAATTTCACCACCTATCAGTACTCAACCCTTGACCAGGAGTTGAAACTCCCGAGAGTCTAGCACCCGAGCGAGAATAAGGACCTCACCTTAAGAAGGCAAGCTTAAGGTGAAACTCCCGAGAGTCTACCATTCATCATCTGTCAAGCGGAGGCCCATGACGGCCAAGCAGGGGCCACGACCGGTCGTGCAAGCCTCAAATGTGGCTCCACATCTCAACAAAGAAGCAGTGGGAACAACGAGGCCTATAGCTAAATATTCTTAAGGCCTACCGTAATGTTTATTTACCATGCAGCCTGTTCATGATGTCACACGGGCTTGGAAGAATGGAAAACACAAAAACCAGCTTGATCTAATGGTTGAAGTGCAATCCCGACAGCTTTCTCTTGTGTGGCCCACTTGAACCTTTGATCTGACTTATTTTTGAGCTCATGCCCTCAAATTATTTCGCAAAATGGATAGACAGTGGGGATATAAAACATGCATCAATGTGTAGCCCACATAACTTTACCAAGTTAACACACCACTGATGTCGGTGGTGAGTGGTGTGTGCTACACCACGCAATCCGCTTGTGGCCCCACCAACTGGGCCCACATGCTGTGATGGTCCGATGATTGGAACAGTCCAAATTCTCTTTGCAACCAGGGTTAAGTTATAAATCCGTAATCGGTGGATAGTGATGGACACGATCACCCGTTCAAAGTATATTTCTTACAGGGGCACGTATGGGATATGCTCCCCGAAATGGACGGTTCAGATAATCTAACCACTCAGCATGTGGGCCCCCGTGGGCGGAGATACATGCTGGATACTACCGGCGCAAAGACAAAACGAACTCACCTACAAATAGATAACAGGAGTCGTAAATTCGCACAGCCAGAGACATCACATATACTCTCTTCATCATTTTCTTGAAACCCATGGATTCATCATCTTATCCAGATCCTCTAACCGTACAGAGTAAACTCTATGGGGTCCACCATGATTTACATATTTTATCCACTCCGTCCATCCATTTTAACAGATAATTTGAGAGCTCCGGCCCAAAAACTAAGTATATCCAAATCTCAAGTGGACCTCACCAAGGAAACAGTGTGAATTGAAATTCTACCGTTGAAAATTTCTTAGGGGCCACAGAAGTTTTGGCTCAATCTGTTTTTGTGTTTTCCATTCATCCATGTTTTTGTGATCTTATGAACAGGTTGGATGACAAATAAACATCACTGTGGGAACTACCAAGGTTTCAACGGTGGAAGTCATTATTACCACTGTTTCATGTGGTGTGGTCCATTTGAGCTTTGGGAATGCTTCAATTTTCGGCTCAACCACTAAAATGATCTGGAAAAACGGATGGACGGCATGGATAACCCACATACATTCAAAGTAGGTCCAACTGAGTTTACTCAATACGAAAAAAGCGTACCGAGTAACTCAGTACGCAATCCGATTTCTGCTATTCCATGTGCGGTGCATCCTCCGTCCAAACCTCTGTCAATGCTGCCACGGCCTACCCCAACGCCGTTAATCGCAGAGACTGTTGGCATTCTCTTCATCGCGGTTCCATGGGCAATCTTCTTCCTTAATACGGCCAAAACAGAGGAACCCCACCAATAGACTTTATCAGAATTCCATTCACAATAGACTTCCTTCGTTGTATGGCCACTCTATCCCACCATCGGTATCCCTTACTCGAGGCCCACCAAGAACCCGATATTGCACCCGCCGTGGCCTGCAGCCCACCCAGAACCCGATATTACACCCGTGTCCCACGGAGTGTCTGGAAAATATTACAAAATTCAGAATTTCTGTAAAATGATTAAACTGTAAATATCAAGACAAGCTGAAGCACATCTAATTACGCGGTCCTTAAAGTGCTATTGCCAATTCCCAGTCTAATCGAGAATGTTGATAATTACGCGGTCCTTAAAGTGCTATTGCCAATTCCCAGTCTAATCGAGAATGTTGATAATTACGCGGTCCTTAAAGTGCTATTGCCAATTCCCAGTCTAATCGAGAATGTTGATAAGTTCCAGACAAACAACTTCTAAGATATGAAGAGCAATGGCGGCTCTACATTTTTGGGGCCTTAGGCAAGTTATAAAAATTAGGCTTTTTAGTTTTTTTTTTTAAATTAATAAATTCAAAATTAAACCATAAATCTACTTCTTGACTTTTACTAATAAATCAGTTTCGATAGATAAAATTGCTAAATCATTTAATCTATCTTGAGAACTTAATTAGCAATAAAGTAGGTAGTTGTGATCCTAGGTTTTAGGGGAAGAATTAATTGGAAATGATGCTATTATTTTGAAAAGAGACTATAGGGTGTTATTATTGATAATGTTAGTTTCTAGGATTTGTTTTTTATTTTCAATTTCAAATTTATAAACTATTTTTAAAATGTTCCTATTTGTAGGCCTTTCAATAAGTTTTAATTCAAAAAGTTTAGGCTTTTTTCTTCTTCTTAATTTTAATTTTGCTATAATACAGGACCTTCATAATTAAGAAATTTTAATTTTTCTATAATATAGGACCTTCATAATTAGGGTGCCTTAGGCGATTGACTCACCTGCCTACCCCTTAGAGTCGCCCTTGACGACGAGTCTGGGTGTGGATCTACGTTTAGCAAATACATAGAGCCACGAATGGAACTCTTTACACAAATTTCTTGTAATAAATAAAAAAGAAAATTAAAGATCCGAATCAAAAAAAGAATTGGACAATTGTAGACCACTGCATTGGTATGTTTCTTGAGGTCTTCTGACTAAGGTTCGTATGAACCTTGTTGACTGCTAGGAGTACACTTGTTACTCTTCTCTTAGGTTCGTATGTGAGTATAAGTCGAGTGTTTTGTAATGGTCTGATGAACCATTCAAGCACGGTTTATATAGGCTAGGGTGGCTAACCATTTTAGTCTGGGGCCATTAACCAATGTGACCGTTTTCTAGCAGTTCGTGAGAAATTAGCCTTTATTGGCAGTTTCTGACCGTTGTGCATGTGGGATGATTGTTGCTGCATGCTAGCTGTTTAGACTCACTGGCTAGTCGTTTTATAGCTGTTGGGCTAGCCACATGCAACAATTTCTGCATGGTCCGAATTTATGTTGGATGAGGAGTTACACCTCACTCTAATGACTAGTTTCCAACCTCTATATATAAAATCCACACAGGTCTCATTCAAATCATTCGTTCATTCCAGCCACCTAACCCATATTCCCTGTCGCACCAGTTCACAGAGGAGCGACTCATATGCGAAGTGCAAAGTGCGCGACTAGCGCATCTACAGCCATACCGATTCACATGCCCATGCCATTGCACCGAGCATGCGAGTGACATGCAAGTCCCAATTCTCCACGGATCAACCAAAGAAATATAAAGGTATTCCACACCTCACATGTAAATATAAAGGTACTCCCCCCCAGATTTTTACTGTTTTGGATTTCCAAAAATTCTTAAATTATTTTTTTTTATGTAATTAACTTATATTATCACTTACTGACCATTGACACTCAATGCTAGCTTATACATGGGTGATTGTAATGTCTCGTCCAACCCGCACAGTGTCCTGGGGCGTCCACGTCGGATTTGTCGAAGGATCGTTCGTTAAAACTACTCAGGGTGAAGTATCACAAATAAATTAAATCTAAGATTAGCCCATTAGACTAGATCAATCTGGTTATGATTGAACCAAGTGTGGGCCGCCAAGCCAGATGGCTTGTTTACACTTAACAGCAGCCCGTCTGGGCCATCCAGCGACCGAGGAGGGTCGGAAAAATCTAAAAATTTAGGAAATCATAGATCTCACTGGGCTTGTAGTCCATCGCGGACTGCGGACTCAGTGGACACCCAAAACTGGGATCTGACACTAGCTGAATGCACCCCACCAATGCCAGAATTGAAATCTGGCACTTACAAATGAAACCGGGATACCAGGCGTTCCAGCCGTCGGATTTCTTCCAATTTTGCGGTGAAGGTTTGATATATTTTCAACACCCGTTCACCAGATCTGGGACCCGATCGTGGCATGGTGATCATTGATCGCAAATCGGACCCGTACGACCAAACCCCACATCCGATCGTTCCTAAATTTTATGCGGCCCTTCATCGGGCCATGGAGCACCTATCCTACAAGTTTCATGGCTAGAGGGCCGCCAGAACTACTCTAATCACCAGAATGGCCTCCCCGGGGCCATTTAAGGGTCGAAAACGCTTACTCAGATCATATATCCGTTCATCCGTTCATTCTCAATTTTTGCATGAACCCTAGTCGGGCCATAAGGCTCCTACACGCCGAATTTGGTGGCCAGAGGGGTGTTAGGGCCACCCCAGCACCAATAGGAGTCCCATAAGTCTATTTTAGGAAATTGTGGGAGCTTGGGGCCATTTGCACCAAATCTGGCATTATAAAAAGGGTTTCTTTTGGGCACCCCTCTCCCCATACGAATTTGCCCTAGGGGAGGAAAGAGAGAAGAGAGAAAAGGGAGAGCAAGAGAGAATGGAGAGAAGAAAGAGAGAGTGAAGAAAGAGCTTAGGTGGACCCTAGATCAAGGTGTGGCTCAACCCTTGCAACTCAATACCTCTCCTCAAGGAGAAACCCTCCACCACTACCACAACAATCGTCCGTTGGTCATCTAGGTAAGATCCCTCACTTCTTCTTCTTGGAATTCATGTATTGAGAAGAGATTGACTTGAATTTCTCACATGCAAGAGTTTGTTTTTAAGGATTCTGGTTGATCGAGCCAAAGCCCTCTTTCCTATGACGTTTTCCCAATCTCCAATGATCCATAGGTGCGGACTATTAATCTTAGGTGGCCTAGCACCAATTAGATCATGAGTTTAATGATTTTGCTTGCTTGGATGAAGCATTTGTGAAATCTAGAGAGACCCTATGATTTGGGTGTTTGTTTGGAGATGTATGGAATTGCATGATTGTTTAGTTTTCTTTCTTATGATGTATTTATGCCTCTCACATGCTTGATGATATGGTGGATGATCATATGCTCATGTGTTGTGTGATTTCCTCATATGATGTTGCTTATGACATGTACGATATTTTTTTTCCTTGCACATTTTGATTCCTTCAGGCGTAGGAAGCGCTTCACTTCCTCGCTAGCCCACACTTCTCACATGCACCTTGTTTATGATAATGTAACATGCTTGTTAGGAACATTGAATTGTATGTTGGGATGTATGCAACATGATACTGTATGTTGGTGGATAACCTTGATGTTGGCATGCTATGGATCATCTTCAAAACCTTGGATTGGTCAGGAACATGAAGTTAGACGGTAGTCCCATTGGTTGGACTACCCTAAGACTAAACCCGTAATTTGGGCGGGTGCGTACGGGCGGCTGTAGTTCGACTACATGGGTCTATCGTACCCGATGTCATTCGTCACGTGCTCGCCTGACTCGTGCGGTTTAGCCTACTTACTAGAAATCCTGATTGTTAACCATGTTTGCTCATATATGTATTGGAACCTGGGACACCCTACAACCGATGCAGCCCACTGATAATCAAATTGAGACCGATCCACCATCTCGTGAGCCGGGTATGGTGGAATGGGACACTGTGTCCGAGCTGTCGGCCTACGCTGGGGTGACGCACCTCCCCGTAGTGACCGTGAGCGATCCCTTCCTCTCAGCACTCCCCATGTGCTTGGAGTCGGGGATGGGGAACCCGACGGGATCACGGATCGCGGTGCCCTGGCCTCGCGCATTGAGGGGTCTCGGCACCGTAACTAGTTGAGGGCATTAATACGTGGGGTGAATCAGTTTCTCCAACCTGCTGGATGAACGGAATTAACTAAGAACTTAGCTAACATTATCATTGCATCGCATTAGCTAGGGTGGCGACTCGGCAGTCGAGGCACTCTGAGGGAGTGTTGTCATATGCGATCGTAAGATGGAGTCGCTTGAGGGAGCGTTGTGGCGAGGGCATGCATCATATCATTCACCATGCATACGCATTATCAAGATTAGCTTAGTATCTATGAATGTTGCCTTTCATTAAATTCATGCTCTGACTGCTGCTTATTAAAACTTAAGACTAATGGCACCCACTGAGTTGATCACTCACTCTCACTCTGGGATGGTGTTTTAAAACACCAACCAGACCCTCCATTAGATGCAGGTAATGTTGAATATGAGGAGCCTGACAGCGAGAGCCTTGAGGAGGAGGACGAGTTCTCTTACTTCCAGTTGATGAGCGGGTCTTCATCGGCTTAGTAGAGGGGATTCTGAATTGCTAAGTAGTGGACTCGGCTCTATTCTTTTGGACATACTATTCTTTTTATGATTTGTTGGGCAACGCCTTATGCGACCCACCTATATTTTTTTGGATTTGTATATATATTTGACTTCTTTCATTTCAGCAGATTAGTTGTGGTTGTGCTTCATGTTCCAAGTAATTCCATGCAATTATAGTAAAAACCGGTCATAAGTGACCCCGAGAACTCGGAAGTCGAGTTTACACACGACCCCTGATTTCCAGGGCGTTACATAATGGGTTTATAATCTAATGTTGTTTTCTGCATAATCTGTTAGGGTGAATGGTTTTTGTATTTAATTTTTGAAAATGATTTGAATGATGGATTTGGTATGAGTGTTCTGAACCTGGTATTTAATCAGTAGTGATTTGACTGTTGGGTTTCATACGACTTTTCAGGCATTTAATTGTTGTTTTCTATTGGCAGTAACTTATGTTAGCATGACCAGATACTTTCTAAATGTTACAATTTTCTGCTATTAGCATACAACTTGGTCTATAATTGGTTGGAGTGAGTTTTTTTTTTTTTTCTCTGGGATGTTAGCATGTAGCTTGGCAAAGTCCACGTACACCTCTTTATGTTCACCTGTGGTCAGATGTGTATGTGCATGACATCGACACATGTGCACTGTGTGCGCCCCACTTGTGTATATAACCACGGCTTAAAATCAGCAGCTCCTCTTATCGCAGAACAACAGGCCACATGTTGTATGAGTTGCAATGAGTATGGTGTTGTCATTCTTCTAAAACCATCAATAGCTTTTCGACAAATTGACCTACGATGAGCTGACTGTCCTTCTTCTTTGGGACAGATCACCTAACTGCATGATGCCTGACTTGGATGTCCAACACGAGTGCTAGGTTGGCACATGCAATCATGTGGCACGCCAAGCTTTGATAACAATGATTGTCAGATGCTGATTCATTATTATGGTTTCTGATGTGAAGTTTGCAATGTTTCAGCAAAGCAGGAACATCAAAGAAGGCAATGGTTATAGGATTGGGAGGGCTCAATCTTTTTAGAGTTATTGTTCTCAGTAGCATGTTAAAGTATGTTTTCCTAATTGCCCTAAATGTTACTGATATTGGATGTGGCATTGATTGAAGATGGACTCCATAGAGTTGAAAGACCACTTGCATTTTACTGTTATGTTCATAGATTTAGTTTCATTGGGAGCTTTTAATCATCATCTGACGCAGCAACTGATGTTGGGTGCTAAGAAGAAAAATAGGGAACATACATGAAGCAAATTGGATGTCATTAAAACATCATGGTGGGCCCCACAAGTCCTTTTGTACTTTAGGCTTAAAGGTGGTATACTCATCCCAACAGTTCGTTGTGTTGTGCTCCACCTAAATTTTGGACTGGCCTGATTTTTTAGCGCTAAGAAGCAAATCTGGATGCACATGATGGGCAGATTGAATGCCATTAAAAATGGTGGGCCCCCCACAGGTAGATTTCTACCTGGAACTTTGATATTGGATTTGGCTCTTCTCAATTGATGTTACGCCCAAGTAACTGGGAGATGGAAGGCAATTTTATTTTTTTTATTTTTCTTTTAAATTTAATTTTTGTGTGTGTGTGTGTGTGCATGCACATGCGTGTTTGTGGGACAAAAAAGCTTTGTACTAGATCTGGCCTTTTAATTGTTAGTTTTATGATTTTTTCTACAACCATTTGATCTATTCTATTAATTTGTAGTTTTGTTGAACAAGATTATTATTTTTGTTAAATTACTTTATTAAAAAGGAAAATCCATCTAGTCCCCTTCCATGTCAACATGTTTGCTTGACAGGTTTCTTATCTTCAATGACCATTTTATATTTATTATTATTATAGAAATTATGGGTGTTTCTCCAGTGAGACGCATCTCACTCTAGGGAACTGGAGATTTTGCAGTTGTGGCATTGTCTTGATTGAATTCAAGTACCTTATATCAATGTGTTTCAATTTCAACATATTCTAGCATGTCTTGGAATATTTTGGCTTATCTTTGTTTACTAAAGACAATTCAATTTAGTGTTGGCTGAAATTGTAGATGAACAAGACACATTAAGTTATAAGTCTTTCAAACTTATTGCAGATTGCTGATGCTCTTTACTACAATGCAACAATGACACTTGGCATATTGCAAAAGCTTGGGGTGGCAGCAGAAGTTTTTAATCTCTGGTTTCAGATGCTACAACAGGTTAAAAAAAGTGGTTTGCATGCTAATTTTAGAAGGTGATTTCTGCTTCTCAGATTGTTTTCCGCATGTTGTAAAACTTTTCCCGTGGCTTCAATAGTCCTATGGTGATTGCAGGGAAATATGATAAGAAAGTTTGCTTGTTGGGATTGACTTCACTTCCTGCAGACCAGTTACCCGGAGAAGCACTGGAACGTGTGTTTATAGAGCAACACTTGACTTGCTTGTTGCTTACAAGGATCAAGTTGCAAGTACTGCTCATTTCATTGGATGCTTCTTTCTTTTCTTTTTCCTCTTTCCTTTTCTTTCTACTAATAAACTCAAATTCATAACTGAAAATCAATGTGCATCATGTTTTCCTTATGATCACTCTTTTTAGTTTTACCTTTTTATTCCGCTTATCTTGGGTCTTCCAAGAGGCTCGACAGTTCATCCCAGCTCAGCTACACATGCTTTTGACTGAGATTTGACAAGTAGGGATAGCCCGACAGTTTTTCCACATATTATGCACATGTTTCACTTGGAGAAGGTTTGTCATGTTAGTATTTTTAGTCTTTTAAAGGAACTATGCAAGTTTAGAACTGCTCTTAGATTAATCCTAATAAAGGATAGTTGTACTAAGATTATAGATAAATGGATTTTGGCCCAATGGATTGAGGTGATTTGTTAGACAAGATTAGTTGACCAAAGTTAATCTACAGCAGGTGATTTGGATGTAGTATGATCATGAGCTATGTAGGTTCATTAAAATTGTGGCTTTGAGTGTGGTGGATCATTTTCAGATACAACGTATGTGCAGGGTCAAAGATTTAGCCAATACCTTCAAACCATGGCTCTTGGATCAAGGGATTGAGGGTGCTTTGCTATACATTATCTACACTGAGCTCTAAACATGATTCATCTGTCATTTGGAGCATTCTTTTTCATCTTAGACTGGATACAAATTGTACATGCTAAGTTCTAGCCAAATTGATCGGAAACCCATATTCCAGGACAATACCAACCTGTTTCTAAAGATCCTTAGACTTACTGATATTGAGCATGGGTTTGTTCTGTTGTGGTAAGTAGTTTCTCTTTGTTCTTTGAGAATGTCATGGGCAACCATTTTTTCTTATGTATTTCTTATTTTATTTTATTTTTTACTTGCTCTTCAGTTTTTTCTATGCTCATTTTCTTCTAAGAAAATGCAAAAGTTGATATTCTGGGCTGTAAGATATTTGTTGGTCGTATTGGCTGGGAAGTCATGTTTTTTTAATATTGCCATTTTTGAAATATTTTATGTGATTTGGAACCTTTAAGTATCATCTTGATTTATTGATTTGCAATTAATATATTTCCAATGCTACAACAATAATTTCTTATTAGATTTTTTTATAATTTGTATGATCTTCCCATGATTCTTTTAACTTTCGCAGTTGTTTTTTTTTTTTTTTTTTTTTTTGAAATTTCTAATTGAATGTGTTCACAATTACAAAAGCGTTAGCTCTTTCTTGCCTGTTATGGTGCTTGCTCCTCAGGAGGAGAAATGAATTGTGGATATGGCCCAAGTACTTTCAGGCTCTTATAAATGAAAGCAGCTGCTCCTAAGGCGTCTTCTTCTAAGAGGAAACCCAATGATGGAGATGAAGATGGTTCAAAGAAGAGAACTAAAGAAGAAAAAGGATCCTAATGCACCAAAGAGAGCTGTCTGCTTTCATGTTCTTCTCAAAAGCCAAAAGAGATGCAAGTTGTTTTAGGTATGCCATGCTGGTTGTTGCTTCTTGTTGCCTTTAAAAGTTTTTGGTATGCCATGCATGTGCTTTTTTTATTGTGTAGACTTACCATCTCAAATAGGTTGGAGCGTTCAGGGTTTTGGAGAAATGGGTATATCTAGAAATGGATGTGCGTTGATCAATGCACATATCCATTTCTAGATATACCCATTTCTCCAAACCTTGAACGAACCAACCTATTTTAGAAGGTAAGTCTACACAATAGAAAAAGCAAGAAATATCTCATCTAAATTCAATGGATGGATGATATATATTATATAATTTATGAGAATCGCCGACGGTTTTGGCCGTCGGCAATGCGATGGGTTTTAGCCATCGAAAATTTCGACGGTTTTAATCCGTCGCGCGAGTAACGCTGATGCACCCTTTGCCGACGGACCTTGTAACGGCTAAAAGCCGTCGAGGATGGTCATTGTCGATGGTTTTTAACCGTCGGCGTTGCCCTGTTTTCTGGTAGTGTTATCTGTGCATCTGTCTCAACCCAAGTGTTACTTATGTCAAGATGAACGTCCATGACCAACATTTCTGATTCCTTTTACTCCCGATTATTCTTGTGGAATAGGGAGCCTTCATCGAATCTGACATTCCTGTTAATAATGACCTTCCGTGTGACCTGATTATACAACTTGTAGCCCTTCACACCACCACCATAGCCAACAAAAATGTATTTTTTGACTCTTTGGTCTAGCTAATCTCTCTTAATTGACGGTACATAATAGTAAGCCTCCACCAAATATACGCAATTCCAAGTAGTTTTACTTTCTGACCACCTCATACTTCCTTTGAAATTTTACATTCAATAAATATAAAAAGGATCGGTTCACCAAATAGCAAGTCTTATTAACGGCCTCAGTCCATATGGCCTTGCTTAACCAGCATTACTAATCATACATCGGGCCCTCTCCAATAGTCTGATTTATCCGTTCAGCCACATCATCTTGCTTGTGTGTGTGACATAGTGTTATGTCTTATGATCTCTTCATCCTTATAAAATTGATTAAATTCAGTAGAAGTAAATTCACCACTGTTATCAGTCCTTAAAACTTCCACCTTTCGCCTTATCTGTTTTTCCAACATGGCCTTCCATTGTTTAAAATTGGTGAAAACCTCATATTTATATGTTATGAATTAAATCCAAACTTTCCGGGAGTAGTCAATGAATGTAACAAACCATGACTGTAACACCCTAATTCTCATAACCCGAGGATGATCGCTCAAGCACGAGAATCCCGAGGGTTACGTCATACTATGTAACTACCATTCATGTAATGTTCAACACCTTTCATAATGTTGACACATAACTGCTATATAAACTATTTAAACAAGTTCATCATGTGTGAGTGGAAGTAAAAAGTAAAGCAAGATTCCACAACAGGGGATTTTTAATTACAATTCCCAAACCTATCAAAACTAAGATAATGTCTAAAAACATGGAAGTAAATAGATCATATATCATCAGTTGAGCTCCAACGGGTCAACCATGTTAGCATATTGTCCTTCCTCTCCATACTCCTCATCAGCTACACCATGGGTGTCATCATAGGCACCATCTTCCTCCGTCATACCTGTGTCTATTTGGTGCAACTGCACGATTGGGTGAGTGAAAACTCAATGGAAATTTCCCTCATAGATTCAATCATATCACATTATTCCAATATAGGTTAACATAGTATATTCGATTCATAAGGCAGTACAACTACATATGCATGCATAAATGTATGAATGTATGTTCAAGTCACAAATCTGGGTATGCACATCCAGCTGTTAAAATAAAAGACCGCTCGTGGTAGGTAAACTACTTGTAAAAGGCCAAGAAGGTGAGCGTGCTCAAGGATGGCCTCCTGAAAAAATACACGGGGTAGGCCCGAGGAGGTACTAAAATCCTGGAAAAGTCTCATAAAAGAAAGGAGCAGCCCATAGTGGTGCAAATGCGCATACTCTGATGGTTGAATTTAGGTAATAGAACCTTTAGTAACCCAACAAGATGTGACTTATGATGAACACTCGGTAAAGCTCTCATGTTATGCATGGATGTTATACACCATGACACTTATGTATGCTTCATTGATAGGATAGGAATGTCCTTCCAATTGTAAGTATGAAACATCCATTCATGAATTCAATATGGTTTTCCATAATTTCTTTACATTCAACAGAGGCTTACCAAGCATCATGTAAAGCCTCAAGTGAGCTTACGAATTATTTAAGGGCCCTTTTATATCTCTAAAGGAGCCGTCTTATACACATTTCTTACACAACTCACAATGTAATATGAATTAAGAGTTGTAAGGCCCAAGTCATATTATTAGAATTAAGTTCCTGATATAGAGATGACAAGAGGAATTTTAGTACTGTGATAAATCCATAACAACTATGAAAGATGGAATTTATATCCTTACTCGGAGCACTACTTGGGACAAGATCGCATTTCCCATGTTGTAGGATCTACCCCTATAATAGTAATAAGTGAGCTAGAAACTAGAGAATATAGTAAGTCATGAAGTAATTTTTCACTATACAGTTTATAGATAACCTGGCATGAAGTTTCATTTTCTCATCATGTGTAATGGAAATCTAATCATAGGCAATTAATTATAAATGTAGCATGGAAATTATAAAGCAACACTTCCTACACATAATCAAAGGAACATGACATTAAAAGATTACTTCATGAAAGTTTACTCAACTAGGAATTAGAAGTATGCAACTAGGACTAATAATTCTCTAAAATTCTCCACAGTGGGTATTTAATCTACATGAGAATTAATGAATGGAAGTAGCTATGGGGGATGCTCCTCACCTTGATGTTGATCTTGATTCGTTGTTCTTACAAGAGGAGTTCAAGAGGCTTGTTCTTGAAGTTGATTGAAGGGGATTATCCTTCAAGCAAGGTGGCAGTGGGTAAAAGTACCTGTTGTAATACATTACAGGGCTCTAGTAAGTCATTGCAAGGTTCTAGCAAGTCGATACCGAGTTGACTCGGTTGAACATCTCAACCTGCAACTAGTTGATTTTCCATTGGAGAAAACCCACCTGTTGTAAAAATCTGATGTTGAGATTCTGGATGTATAGTGAATGCTTCAGGCCTCAGGTAGGGATATGTCCTAGTTATCTAACTCAAGGGTTAATCACTGAGTTAACTCGGTTAGGTATCTAGGCATCAACTAGTTTAGACATACAACCTTAACAGAGGTAAGTTCGATTAAAATACCTGTGCTGAGGTCGATTTTAGGGGCTGAACCGGAAGGGTCCTCAGATTCGACTCGAGTCAAGGTCTCACCTGAAACGTGGAGGAGTCTCTAACTCAGTAATTGCTCGACTCAGTCGACTCTTCAAATGATTTAGTGTGATATTCCAGCAGTGGCTCGAGATGTTTGATGGTGCGGTTGTGCTGGGTCAAACTGACCACTGCCATGGATTCTGATCTGGATTTTCCACCTAAAAACATGGCTGAGTCACTCAACTCGTGACCGAGTTGAGGTGATTGTGAATACAGTCAGCCAAACTGATGAGTTCGTCAGCAACAGAGGGAGGAGCGAGGAGGATTACCCGATTCGGGACAATGCTCGGGTGCTGATAGATGGTTTGGGACGACTGGCTGTACCAGCAGATGATGCAGCTAGACGGCAGTTGGAGTGAGAACTCAGTTGACTCGGAACGAGCTGAAACAGCGGCTGAAAACCGGTTCTAGCAGCTGCTCCCTCTTCTATCTCTCTCACTAACTTCCTACTTCTCCCTCTCTATTTTCCCTCTTCAGCTAGCTCTCAGAGCCGAACGACTCGGGCTGAGTCGAGTTGCTACCAAGCTTGCAACTCGTACCAGCGCCATTCCAGAGCTTCTCTCTCTCACTTACTATTCTCTCTTTTTGTCTCTTTCTTTCCTTTCCTCGAAAAACGCCCTAACTCTCGACTATTTATAGTCATTCCATTTCTAGAGAGTTCCACAGCTAATCACGAAGATTAGGGCGGAAGTAAAACGGTTTAGCTGAGAATGGCTCGTCATCAGGGCCACACTATGTACTAGATCTAGTGCATGGGTTTATAAGAGAGATCATGATGGGCTTTACGTATGGTGGGCCACATGATGAATGGTCTAGATGTGTGAAAGGAATAGTTTTATGGGATGTGGGTCTAACGGCCAAATTGGGGAAGATGATAGACTGTTAATGGCGTTTTCATGTGGGACGATTTATCCACAAATCAGGGTCATTTGGATGGTCCTGATATGTCCTAAAAGTAATGTGGGGTCCATCTCACTGTGCAAGGAGAGTCATTGTTTAAGATACTTGTTAAAATGGAGAAGGTTTGAGACGCGGCTGCATCTCGCCAATTTCTCAGCTTTCTTACGAGATATTCCAAACAGCCCTAGTTCAGACGTCCTAGATCTCTCTGATGAAGCTTCCAGAGGATGAAGAATGGCTGGGATGGGTGGTTGCTATAAATAGAAAGATTCTTTCCACTTTCCGACGAGTAAGGGTGCAATTTTGGAAAACAGTAGGGCTGACTGGGATTTCCCTGCATACCTGGCTTCCATCCGATGACTTCCAACAGTCAGATATGCAAGACGAGTGGCGGACGTGGATCTACTCTCTCTGTCAACGCCTTCCTCAAGCAATGCCCGATTGGTCGTTGATCGAGCAGGTGTAGGCGACTTTCTGTCACGTTCCGGATTTTTGCCAACTTGGAGTTAGACGTCCTTGAGCAATGGGTCTTTCATAACACCTTATTTATTTCTCAGAACTCAATCCCAAAGTCATAAATCCCCTTCTCAACCCATTTCCTTCAAAATCTCACCTTTTACCACCTTATTCTTCAAAATTTTCTAAGTACTTTCATATTAGACACAAATCATAAAATTTAGATGATGAAGAACAATACTTAAACTAAAATTTACTATAAATAGTAAATACATAAATAAAATGGGTTTTTGACTATTAAAATTTTGGAATCCCATGAAATAAATAGGTTATTTGGATAGAGCAACTTCTCCTACCCCAAAATCATATATGGCACGTCGCGTAACTCATTCCGGATTGAAAGATATACTCGTTTCAAAAATTCACATGGCAAAACCACCACCAGGCGGGCTCGATGCCATCGCGCCAACCGTGATGCTATCGCGGTCAGGACCAGCGGGCGCCAATCGCGATGCCTCACCAGTGCGCCAAAAATTCGGTGCACCCTCGCTGCAGTTTTTGACCGACTTCAAAAGGTCATATCTCCCTCGTTATAACTCCGATTTAGGTAATTCAAAAGCCAAATTGAAGCTTAATAAGTCTAGTTTTATATAAAAATAAGTGAAAAATATAATAAATATTTTAATATAATTAAATATAGGTTATTGTGACAACTATCTAAAAATTATTAGTTTGGACAGCTGCTACTTCTAGAATTTTTAGAATTTTTCTACAATACGAGATCTAATGAAATTTTGTAGAGATGAAGTAGACTTGATGATGAACTACTAAAAAATAATTAAAATAATATACTAATTAAAAGTGCCAGAAAGGGGCGTAGAACAGCCCTAAGACCTTATTCTGTCATAATTATGACGTAATTTAGTTAAGTACTAAACTAAATAAGTGGTGGAATTAGCTGAACCACTTTCTATACAAACTACAAGACCCAAAACCATTAAAATCACTAACCCAACATTACTTAAAAACCTAGAATCAATCTCAAAACTCAGTTGCTCTTGGGAGCACATTGGAACTCCGTATCAGACCTGGACTGTGCGTCGAAAGTCTGATTACCGCAAAACTATAAGGTTATGACCGTGTTATTGGGCTTGACAACCATTGCGGGAATTGAGCCTAAATAGTGTCCAGAAATGCACAACTTGAGCGAACTGTGTGAGAAACGTGAATATCTTTAGAAAATGAACTCAAACTTAAGTAATTTGGGTCATTCACTTACGGGCAAAATTGAAGACTTCGGACCGTCAGATTCTGATCCAAACACACCCATGGATCAATGAAATTTCCCTGCACCTATTGGTGTACTTGTGACCCTGATCGAGTAACAATGACCGTTGATCTGATACGGGTCCTTTATGGCCGATCCATTTGTCAAATCGCACCATAAACACAGTCCTGGCGTAGATCCATCATCAGGGAACTTGCCCTGTGACGTATGTGAGAAATGGACCTTCCCAGGGGTCCCGTTGGCCCGAAACAGATACCTTTTGGCTGTAACCTAAGTATACAATGGCCCTGGGGCCATTGACATCAGTTTTGAGCCTATATAAGGCCCTTAAACCACCCCTCTCTCATTTCATACGATTTTCTCAAACCCTAGGTGAGAGAAGAGAGAAAAGAGGAGGAAAGAATGAGGAGAAGAGAGAGAGAGATAGGGAGATCGTTGCTGGGATTCACTCCCATGACTCCATATGCCGAATCACCACCCCACCATCGCTACATGAGCCGTCCCAACTTTGATTTGGGATCTTATCCCTAATATTGTTTTAGGAATCCAAATAGAGTAATCGGTGAAATAAATAACCTATTTCAATGTTTAGGTAGCCGTTGTGCTGTAGACGGAGACGTTATGTACGAACCAAGTTCGTGATGGGTGTACCGATGAAAGGTGCGGACTATAAACGTTTAGGTTATAGTTTTCAAGGCTTTTAATGTCAGCTAATGATTTATGTCTGACTTGATTGCTACCATATGATCTTAGTTACGACGCTTTGTATATATTATATATATGTGAACTATGTTGAATACAAAGATGCATTCCATGTGTTTGTTGAAATAATCGAATGAATATGAAATTATGATTTATCTTCATCATGATTGTAAATGTGGGATTCATGGTTGTCATAGGTATTATAATCAATATGTGTAAGGATTTGGTATAATATATGTCGTACTAACCTAGTCCATATATTGGGTAAAGGGTAGCCTAAGTATTTGATAAAATATTTGAATGAGTGTGAAATCCTAATTTGTGTTTGTCATAATTTCTAATCTAAGATCTATGTTTTTTATATGCTTTATGACCTACATTGTGTAGGAAATTGCTATAGTTCATGTCGTAACTAATCTAGTCTATGTATTTAGTAATGTGTAGTCTAAGTTTTAGATAAAATGTCTGAATGAGAAATTGTTGATGGATTGTATTTATCAAGGGTATCGAGATAGGATTCTCGATCACCTCATCCATATGTATAATTCCTTCATGAAATCTGAATTTCGTCTGCGTGATTTATGTATGAAATGCATATGTATAATTACATGTTCAGTGTGTTTATTAAAATGCTCAAATGGGATTTATTTTTGAAATGTTTGTTAAATACTTATATGATTATCACATGTATACATATGCTGCATTTGAGTATGATTGGGACTACTACGTAGTCCAGGCAATCGGTAATGGTTCCCGTTTGAGTGGCCAAGCTAGTCTCACCACAGTGGATGAGTTCGATAAATCCAAGTCGCACGATGATTGTCGACAGTGGTTAGGCCACATGGAGTGCTCATGCGCTCCATGTCGATTAATTCAATGTGCGCTCGTACCAATCGAACTTGTCAAATAACCCGATTGGCCTAATGTATGTTTACCATATATGGACGCTACTGTTTGAATCTAATATACCCCTTACCAACGTAAAGCCCATTTAACTATGGTACTACGATCCTCTAAGACTCATGAGCCGGGCATGGTGGTATGGGACACCGTGGTCTAGCTGTCGGCGTATGCTGGGGTGACGAGCCTCCACGTAGTGACCAGTGAGCAACCTAAAACTTGTGAGCCGAATACGGTGGTATGAGACACTATATTCGAGCTGTCGGCTTACCTCGGCACAGCCTGGCTGCGGTCCCAGCGCGAGTTGGGGTGTACCGTCTGATTCGGACCCCCTTTGAAAATAGCATTTCAGTTGGTAGGGCATTGGTGGAGTAAACTCGAGTATAATCAATTGAACTTGCATATTGTGACGCCCCAGTCACTGCTTCATGTGGGCGGGCACACATGTGGGCGAGCCCCAGTGCGGGCGGAACTCTTGTGTGGCCGGGTGCCATCTTCGGGCGAGCTCACTGTGCGATTGATCGTAGCGTAATTTGTCCCACATCGGAAGAGCTGTCTAGAGTTGTGGTGGTTATATGTTGGGTTTCTCCCTTAACAGACATGACGCGTTTTAAAGCTGTGAACTTCGGTAAAGTGGACAATATCATGTGCTGTGGGGGTGGGCTTTACAAATGGTATCAAAGCCGAGGACGGCTCTGCCCTCGGTGAGGGATATTGTGATGCCCCGGTCACTGCTTCATGTGGGCGGGCACACGTGGGCGGGCACACATGTGGGCGGGCCCCCAGGTGCGGCTGGCAGGCTACTGTGTGGCTGGCAGGCTACTGTGCTGGGCGAGCTACTGTTGCAGTTGACTGTAGCGTAACTTGTCCCACATCGGAAGAGTTGTCTAGAGTTGTGGTGGTTATATGTTGGGTTTCTCCCTTAACAGACATGACGCGTTTTAAAGCCGTGAGCTTCGGCAAAGCAGACAATATCATGTGCTGTGGGGGTGGGCTTTACACATATCTACTGCTTTTCAAATCAAGGGTGATGTTGCCTATAACTTGCCTATCGTATGTGAATAACTAAGATTGACGACCCTAAATGGATCATCGTTTGGGTAAATGATATAAAGGAAGGTACCTTAGCTTCTCGAATCTGCTGTATGAATAAGCCTAATCAAGAACTCGGCTAACACGACCATACACCGCATTGCATGTGCCTTTGGCGTAGAAGAGCACAGTGGGAGTAGCATGTGCGACTGTGAAATGGTGTCGCTGAGGGAGTGCAGGCGAGGGCATGCATCATATCATTCCTGCATTAACAAGAATACTTAGGACATGAGTGTTGTACTACTTTATTATTATTATTTGACTAAATTGATAACATGTTAACATTTGCTTTATAGTTCCACTGAATTAGTTACTCATTTTCACTTGGGATGGTGTTTTAAAACACCAACCAGACTCTGTTGTAGATGCAGGTGGCGACGATGTTCACACTGCTGATTGGGATTTCATAGACGAGGAGGAAGAATTCTCCTACATTCAGCTATCAGGCGGGTCTATGTAGACCATGTACTGATCGATGGGATTACAGGGATTGTATGATTTAGTCAAACTTTCACATTTTGTATTTTGTAAAGTGGATCAACACATGTATATATTCAGCCTGGTAACATACTCATACTCTGGGGATTGAGAAACACTTTTATACATTATATACCTATCTCAGTCTTTCGCTTGCTTAACTTAATTATCTTTGGAGTATGATATGCTGTTTTAGTATAATTTCACTCGTGTTTAATGCACTAATATGGACAACATTTAAACATTATTATCTATGTTGCATAAGTAATGCGTTGGAACTCGGGAGTTGAGCTTTTGCTCAACCCCCGATTTTCAGGGCGTTACACTTTCAATCGCGGGTTTCAACATAATCAGATCAGGGTCAGTGGGACCCTTTCTATTAGATGGACGACTTGGATCAAGCTACCGTATTCGGATGAATGTAGTTAGCATCGTCAAACAGGAGTTCAGTTTGAACGAGTGTCGGGTGGGAGAAGTTCTTTATTTGAATTCTTGCTGGAGTTTTGGGTTTTTATTGGGTCAACGATCGTTTGACCTGATACTTAGGTATTGTGCATGGCGTGTGCACATTATCTTTGTACACGCACAGATTAGATGTGGGGCCCACGCCATGATCCAGTCCAATCAATACCGTCCATTGGTCGTAGACAGTCCTTTAATGGATACAGATTAAGAGTTTGTAGGTTTAAGTGGTTAAATGTTTACTTTTTAAGGGTTTAAGATCCTTAATGGTAGATTATCGTAGGTCCTGATCGTTCGTGGGTGAAATCTTAGTCACATGTTTCTCGTACCAAGTTTGTTATTTGCTCTGGACTGAAGATCAATCTATCATTGTTCCTGCAAGGGGGTCCTACTTGCGAATTTACTCTTCATGAGTATTGATCATTTTAATTGGGGCTGTCAGTTTCTATTTTCGGCATGAAAATTTTAATTGGGGCTGTCAGTTTCTATTTTCAGCATGAAAATTAGCAATCCCAAGGTGTGTCTAGAGGAAGATAGAGTCTTTCTTGGGACTGGGATATCGCTACCGGATTTATGTTAGTTCATAGTGTTAGATAGTGGGGTGGTTGGTCTCATTTCAAGTTGAAATTCACGATAAAAATATTTGAGGGTTGTTACAATGACGACCCTCCGGTGGAAATCACGGGTGACGACCCCCATACGTTAGAATGCACATAATCAAGCACTCTTTTTCCATACATGTTTACCAAACTTAAAATATAACCTTGAATGTTTACCATATATACAATGCTCCTATATATTAAAATCAATACTTTTAAATATTGGAATTAAACATCGATCAGAGAGTATCTTCATGCCCCGCTCACTCATGTGGCCCAAAAGTGTATACCACATACGTGCATACATGGAATCCGCTACAACTACTGCAAGTGCTTCCAATCAACATATAAAGGTTACCGCTCCTCTATGCTTTTATGACCACAAGTACCCCTTTTGAAACCTTAAGGACACCATTGAAACCGGTGAATCTACACTCATTAGCCTCCAGTGCACCTAGAGATATCAGATTCTTCTTGATGTCAGGAACGTGTCTCACCTTAGTCAAGGTACGGTTCATTCCCATCAAATATTTTTATGCACACCGATCTAACAACCACAATATTATAGACATTATCATTACCCATAAATACATGTCCACCATCGCACTCCTTGTAGCTAACGAACCAACTCCGATGAGTAGTCATGTGATATGAAGCCTCTGTGTCCAGAATCCACTCATCTCTACAATCATCGTATAAATGTCCGATCATAGACACTGACAACACATCACTTCTGCTTGTTTCTTCATCAGATGTGTCAGTGTTGTCCTCCCTGGAAGAAGCCTTTATGTTCTTTTTTTTTCATTTTTAGAATTTGTGCAATCCTTTTTTATGTGTCCTGACATCTCACAATTCCAGCACTTTAACTTTCCCTTGCCCTTACCCTTAGATTTGAATCTTGATCGAAAAGATCATATGTCCCACTCAGAATTACAACCCCTTATAAACAATGTATCGATGGAGGCCCCCAGCTACTGTTTTTCTTTCTCATAGCCTTTCCCTGAAAGACTAAGATGACAGTATCGACACCAAGGGACAGGTTATCGATGCACGACATGTCTTTAAAAGACTCATATGAAGTTGGGAGAGAATTCAATAAGATACAAGCCTGATCTTCATCCTTAATCACTTCCTCCATATCCAGCAATTTGTAGATTATCTTGTTAAAGTTGCTGATGTGGGTCTCAATGTCTCCTCCCTCTACCACTACGAAGTTGAATAACCGCAGCTTCAAGTGTAAGTGATTTTCAAGAGACTTTTTTGCATAAATGAACTTCGCCCACAAATTCGCTGCAGTTTTCTTCCTCATGACATTGTAGAGAACCCATCCGTTAAACACAGTTGGATTGAGGATTTTTCTTTATTATCCAATTTCTTCCATTCATCATCATCCATATATTTGGGTCGCTTCTCAAGAACCTCATATAATCTTTGCTGAACCAATAGGCCAATCATCTTGACCTTCCACAATTCAAAATTATTTTTCCCGTAGCAATTCTCAACATCGAACTTAGGATTGGTAATCATTGTTACTCACTTTCAAATTCAAGCATGCACCCCAACATTAGCTCTAATACCATTTGTTGAGGAACTGCGGAAACACACATAAATGAATCAAGTGAAGTAATTCAATCACACCAAGCAAACACGCCAAATTTAACGTGGAAAAACACCCATGGAAAAAAAACCATGGCATAAAGCGACAATAATCACTATGAAAGCATAAAATTACAAGAGTTAGTAAGAATACTCGATTCAAACAACCCTCGAATCTCCCTTGTAAGCCTTTGAAACCCTATGAATGAATTAGAACGCCTTAGATACATCCCAATCCTAAGTACACCCAAATTTATAGCATTTGGAAGAATCACAATCAAAATAAGAAACAAATCCCACGAATTTACAACTCTACGAAAAACTGCGCGAAACCTTTCAATGACATCGAAATTTATCCTTCGATAACATCGAAGCCACTTCGATAGCATTGAACTAATACCAAAACATTCTAGTGACTAAACATGAAAATCGAATTTTCTCGATTACATTGAACCATCTTCGATGACATCGAACTTAATCTTCGATGTCATCGAACTTAATATATCTAACAACAAACCAAAGGAAATCTGGAAAATCACGATGGCATTGAGTGGACTTTAAAGTCATGGAAGCCTGATCGATGACAAAGAACTTGTCATCGAGAGACCGTTGAATCATTGAATTACATATTTAAGACATCTATTAACACGATACACATGACACTTAAACGAATGGCCCAGATCTTTGCATCACTATGCTGAGCAGTGCTCAAGTGAAGTAAAGCATAACTTCACTACTATTCATGTTCAGATTCGCCTCTAAAACACAGCACCGGGCACACGTGTGTAAGATCCAAGCCTCTCATCAGGAAGAACCGTTCAGTGAATGCCTCTGAAAAACCATGCGGATTCGATTGCCACTCTTTATGTTAAATTTGGACCAGTCATTGGTTTACCTTAACCGTCCATTCATCTTGTACATTCGTGGCCCATCTGATAATCGAACTGGCCTGATTTTTTAGGCTTGTCATCTACCCAATGGCATCCAAAAGATGAGTGGCTTGGATACTCTACACGCATGCCAAGCTGCCATGTGTGACAGTAGAGTACTGGAACGAAGCAAACTCCCTCCTGTATCATTCATAAATTCCTGTGTAAGTTCACGTGCGCAGGCTGCGGAGGAACGGGTCCTAAAGCTTGTGGTGTAATTTAATATCCTAAGCCAGCGAACAAAAGGAAGTTCCAAAATTGAAGTATTCAAAGATATGGCCCACCTGATGAACGTCTCCAATCGCGTCCGCGTGTACCTTGCGTGCATTTATACGTGGAAACATTTCTGTCCTTGACAGGCGCACAAAAAAGCGGACTATCTATCACTGATGGACACGACCAAAAGAATTTTCTCTAAAACTTTTGTAACCGTGGCACATATTGATGATATCTCAACCATTCATCCATTGGGCCCCATCAAGTATACTTGTAGATGAACATTTTTAAAGATAAGAACTCGTAAGGTTCAGATTCATGGGGCAAAGTAACTTGGATGATTTATTTTTATTTTTTTATGGACCATCTAAGGTGGGGCCTACCTGATGATAGGTCAGATCATGATCATGTTTTTACATATACATTTTCCATAAGACACAGTTTCCGTGAGCCGAGGCATATGAGTGGAGCCAATGATTGAACGTCAGCAATAGCAACGCATTAACGATTTATCTATTCATTTTTTTGGGCTGCACTACTGCAGCAGCCTGACTGGCGTAGGCACGCTGAGGGCCGGACCTGCGCTAACCAAGCCCTACGTGGGATAAACATGCATCAAATCCACTCCGTCCATAAGGTGCACGGCCGAGTTTTCACCATAAATCTGAAATATCATTCCTATTCAAAAGTTATGCAGGCCACACCATAGGGAACGTTTTATAATCATCCCCACGTGGTGTGTCCTATATGAGTATTTAATGTACTTATGTTTTCAGAATCCAATCATCCTAGTGTGATGAGTCAGATGAGTGGATTGGATGCCATATACACACCACGATGGAACCCACGCAAAAATTGACTATTTGGATGGTGGGACTTACCATCTCAAATCTGTCTCATGGTGTGGCCCACCTGACCGTTGAATCAATCTGATTTTTGGGTCCCGGTCTAAACACGATATGTTGCACCTGATCGACGGTGTGGATCTCTCAACCACCCCGTATGACCACGCAAGTCAAGCAAGCGCTTTTAATCTTTTGCAATGTTTTCTTATTGAGCGATAAAAAATGATTTTATGGTGCTTTTACAGTGTAGATTTGCTGTTCAAATTTTCAAAATTCCACCTGCGAGATTACGGAATCCAAGCCATATGTCGGCTTCGGTTTAGGTTCAAAGGTGAGAGGAAATAGACCTAGTCTTTCTCATTAACTACGAAAATGCCACTCGTTTGAAAAGTCTACATTGCAGTTGGTTGTCGACCATGAGTCTATATCATATGCAGACCGTTGTAGAAAAGTTTCATGCAGGAATTCCTTGCGTTACACGTGTCAAACAAGTCCAATTTCCTAAAAGGCCAATAGATTGGACTTCCAAAGCCGTCCGATGAGTTAGACTGCAAAAGAAAGGGTAGATCTGCAGTCCACGTTCAACCAAGCAAAGCACACAACAAATGGATGGCCAGAGTTGTTCAATTAGTATAGACCATTCAGATGGTTGGCTCACCAGATCAACGGTCTTAATCGCTATGTATCTTTCCCACCTCAACTATAACAAGTGAACTTCGTCAACATGGATACATGATGCTTGAGATCTTGGCATTGGCTAAACTCAAGATCTGTGGAAGTCATATAGATTTAGGATTTACAATCCTTTGTTTGGTTGGCATTGAACCTTGATCTAAAATTCCACTGTTTGGTAGAAAAGAGGTTCTTTATAATTCACACGTGCTAATATGTCCAACGCAGGGCAAGCATGAGGCTTTCATCAAGTGGACCACATTGATTAGATATTTTACCTAAAACTAAGGAAAAGGGATGGTGTTGTTGGTTATACAAGAAAAAACTCTGATCTTTAATCAGGACCATCCATCGGGCTCCCCACCTTCTATTTTCATGCTCTCAAAAATCACTTTGGTTGCATGATCTTAACCATTTACTCATTGGCTATGGAAATGGACGGTACGTATTAATTGTACTAAAAAAGGTCCAATAGTCCTATCTATCCAGTCATTCCCAATCTTTCTCGAAGCTACTTTCATTGAATGCTCTTGCTATCCAATCAATAGGCAAGGAGATGGTTGGCCTATATTAATTATAGTAGCCAAGGTGTAATCAATCTAAACATCAATAATGTAGTTCCCACCTTTAATTGTCCATCCCTCTCAATAAAGTCAGCTTGGTTGGATAATCCTAACCCACCCTCGAGCCAATGGCTAAGTCAATGGACAATCTATATTTAATATTAGAAAGACCTTATCATTGATATAAACCATTCATCAAGGTGTTCTTGCCTTTAATTGTCCATCTTCTCAAAAATAACTTTGGTAGGATGATTTTAACCATCTAATCAATTAATTAATAGGGAATGAATAATCTATATTGATCGTAGTAGAAACAGTTTAAGTTCATGATCCTAGAGTTCTGGAGCATTCTTCTCTATCTTCCCTACATGAGGGATACATGGACAATTGTAAATGATTTCAGTCCCTTTATTACCAAGCAATTATCTAGCCATTTGGCCTGACTCTTGGATCACGGCACGGGGGCTTCTCCATTTCAAGGATCAAGATCATGTACACATATTACAAATGTGGCATGTCCCCTTGGAAACTCACCCGCAATTTAGGTATTATTTGGATTTTTAGGCCCCATTTGGATACCGCAAAATAAGTTCCATTTTTTAGTACTTATAGCAATAAATAAGTAACTTATTTGAGATTAATAAGTCTAGTTTATGATTGATAACAAGTAATTTTTATTATTTAAAATTACTTAATCACTTCAGTTAAATAAGTAGAAATCAAGAAAAGCTACTCAAGGCATAAGTAGCTTAACTTTAATTACCATCCACACGCCCCCTTAATGTTGTTCTTTGTAAAATGTTGAATATTTTCTCCTTTATTGAAGGGGCAGGCTCTAGTTGTACCAATACCACCATACACACCATCAAGCCCATCTATCAGATGGGTAACCTAAAAAAACCTCATGACAAAAAAAAAAAAAAAAAAAAAAAAAAAAACTCAACTAAATCCAAAACTAAAGTGGGCACAAGGGCAACAAGCTAGTATGGAATGCCCATACTTGAATTTCACAAAGGTACCTTATCTCAGAAGCTAGACTGCTTCAATGCATTGAATATAGATAACTGTTGTTTTCTAATGGTCTATTTTCCTAGTACAAGCATGACCCATTGACCCACCCAATGAAAATGGCTTCCTTGGTTTTTGTATATTCTACGTTGTCACAGCCTAATGACAGCCCGGATTTCGCACATTCGTGCACAAGAAAGACAAATGGCTACATATAAGATGAACATCCCTAGCCCAAGTCCATCACACTTGGCTGTCATTAGGTGGGCCACACTTGTATGAGGAAAATAGACGGCTAGATTGAGAGAATATATTTACCATACAAATGGGGTCTGCCCTATCAGGAAATGCCTCTAGAATTTAAGGTGGAAAGATTGGATCGAGCCCCAACTGATCCATTGGCCTGTTTTACACACGTGTCCTACATTTACACGCGTGCTGCAATTCAACTCCTAAAAGTGGCTCCTCTCCCAATTTATCCAAGCTCACGGAGGATTCTGTTTTTATTTTATTTTATTGTTTTTCTGCATGGAGTAGGGATTATTAATTTTATGTTTGAGAGGGAGTTTTTAATAATTTTCTCCTTTTACAAGGAGGTTAGAACTAAAACCTCTTTTTTTTTAAAAAAAATTATTTTATTTTATTTTATTTTATTTTATTTTTACAGGGCTAGTGGAATTTTACCTAAGGGCCTGTTTGGCCGAGCGGGAGTGGATGGGATTAGGTTGTTTTTATGGTCTGCCAAACAGGTAGAAGTTGGATATAGCAATCCCTTAGGATTGCCAGCAATCCACTGACATTACCCTCATTACTTGAAATCCACCCAATCCTTCTTAATCTCATCCATTTTTCCTTCTTAATCTCATCTATTTTGCATGGGACATGTTTGGTTAGACGGAGCAATCTCAGGATTGGCTAACGTAATCCTGAGATTGGTCAGGCAAGCCAAACATACTTGGTGGTGAACTCCCTGGATATAGCAATCCCATAGAATTTCCAGCAATCCACTGACACAGCCAGCGTTACTTGCCATCCACCCTAGCTAATACAATCCAATCCCATGGGATGGGTCCGTCCAAACACGCCCTCGGGTACTTGAACCCTTGTCGGGGTGTTGAAACTCCCAAGGGCGTGTTTGGGCAGTGGGATTAGGTGTGGACCACATTCATCTGATCTTATGCCAATTCCACTTCATGTTTGGAAAAAATGGAAAAGCTTAGAATTAGATTAGATGGAATTGCATTGGTCTCATGCCAATTTCATTCAATGTTAACAAGATGTGTAGGTCCCACCATGATGTGTGGGCTATATCCACACCGTCCACCCATTTTTTGATATTATTTTAGAGCATGGGCCAAAAAATCAGGTAAATCTAAAGCTCAAGTGGATCCCACCATAAAAAGCAACGGGAGTTGAATACTTACCGTTGAAAACTTCTTTGGGGCCACATAAGTTTTGGATCTACCTCATTTTTAGGCCCATGCCATAAAATGAGGTTACAAAACAAATGACCGATTTAGATATAATACATGTGTGTTATTCTCAGTAATTTTAAATAATGGTGGGTATATTCATTCAATATATCACTGGATTGCATTAATCTTATCACATGGCAGCAGAGGGTACAATCCCTGTCATGGTAATAGTTATGCTTTTTAAATCCCATCCCACCTAATCCCTTCTAAACCCACCGCCCTAACACGGCCGAATATTCTATCACCGGAGCAAGAGTAAGGACCCTTTTTCACCGCGAACGGTACGCCATCACTCATTTGTAATTTTGCATTCAATCGTTATGAAAACCAAGGTGAGGGCCCCACTTTTCGTGATGTCATTTGACACCAATGGTTCAGATGTTCTGATCACGAAGCCTTTGGTTAGGGGCCAATGGACGGTGTAGCCTGCTGGATTTGAATGGATGACGTCATTTCACAGCTGAAAGCCCCTCTCGAAGACCATGTAAGTCCTCCTGGGGTCGTTTGGCAGCGTGGAGTGGAGGGGATTAGAGGAGGTTTCAAATCCCCTTTGTTATTTGGCAGCATTAAAGCAACTGGGGATTGCCAATCAATAGTGTCATCCTTTCATAAAATATCTCTACGCCACGTGTCATTTCGCCAAAGCGAGGCAGCTGTGGAATAGGGACAGTGGCTCCACAAGCACATGACAGATAGTGTAACCCATATCTTTTATCATGCACATGGCATACTTAGACAAGATATGGATCTGTCATCATGTGGGATCCACCATCGATTTTCCAGTAACTAGATATATACTTGATCTGAAGATCTTCATGTGAGCCATTTGGTACCTTTTGTCTTTTAGTGTTCACATGCACGTGTCTGATTAAGCAGTTTCGATCATACTCTTGAGTTCTATTTTTGTTGATGGGCCGTAAATAGAATTACGAATGCACGGTCCAGATCTCTTACACAGATGACACGTGCAAGATAAGTAGCCTGGAAGAAAGGAAAATCCAATGATTCTTGAAGCACCATATCTTCCCCGGCCGACGGAGAGTTTTCAGCAAGGGCACATTCGTTATTAAGACCGAAATCAAGGGCGGTTGTAAATGTCTTATTTATTTAAATTATTAGTTAGTAATAATAATCTCAGATTTCAGACTCCAACCGCTATTTAAACCGTCGCCATTCTCTGTTTCCAGTAGAATACCTGCGAAAATCTAGCCTTTTCGCCGATCTGCGTGCGGTCGCTCGAAAAGAAGAAAAGAAATGAGAATCCGAACTTGAAAAGTGAAAAGAGGTAGAAGAATCGCCGTTAGATCTCAGTAGTTTCATCTCACATTCCGATTTATCTAGGGTTTGTGTTCATGACGCCCTTTCTTTCTGGCTTAGGGTTTCGGTGTTGAACTCGAATCTGGGGTTGATTTTTGGATTTGGTGTTCTAGGGTTTCTGTTTCGGGCGGAATTGATTTTTCACCATGCAATCGCTTCTGTCATGCTCGGTTGCGTCGAAGGAGCAGCGGAGTATTGGTGGAGGCGATCGTACTCAGGTTTACCTTAACGTTTATGATCTCACGCCCATAAACAACTATCTGTATTGGTTTGGACTTGGAATTTTCCACTCTGGAATTGAAGGTATGCGGTTTTCCCTTTCTTGAATTTCGATTTGTAGTTCACTAACCTGTTTTGGGAATTGGGAAGTTCTGTACACGTATGTCTCTGTTTCTTGATTGGTCTTCCGTTAGGTATTTTCTCGTTTGAGTGCGATTTTCAATTTCTTGTTTTTAGTTTAGGGTTCTTTGTGACTATGCCGAACTATGCACATTGTAGTTTTAATTATCGCGTATAGTGGCATTGGTTAGATACCGACACGAGTTTTGGTGATAGACATGGACATCAGGTGTTGGATGTGACAAACCTTGTGCATTGATGATTGATACATTGGTGCGCTGTGGCTCGTTGGAGTAGCCGTCGGATTCCTATTCACACTTGCAGCAGGCAAGATCTGGGTCATTCATCAGGTGGGGCCTTCTGTGAACTTGCCCAGCCCAAAAAATTGGCCGGTACAACATCAGGTGTGGCGCATGTGTTTGTAACAAATGGGTCGGAAAGAAGGCCAATGGTCTCATATTCTGTGTACATTTCTGGTAACACCCAACACGAGGACCAGACTATTTTTTAGCAGGACATCTTCATGGCGGATCCACATGATGAATGGACTAGATCTTGCATTTATGTTCCATCTTTGCATGTGTCCCTTGAAGGAATTCTCAATCTCGTGTAAGAGGATTGAGAGGGTGGACATGGCATTTCCCAATCTCGTGTAAGAAGATTTTATTTTATTTTGTTTTTTTTTGTTTTTTTTTTAAAGCAATGATTTCATTAAAAACAAGAGAAACAAAGCAAAGAAACAACAAAAGCTGAACCCAATCTGCTGAGGTAGCAGAAAAGGCCACTAAAAACCTAGAAACGAAAAATCATAAGATTGTAATTCGATGACATTACTGGCCCATTCGAGCAACATTTTCTTAGCCCTAGAACCCACAATCATAGCAGCTGAAGAGGTGTCATTAAAGCATCTGTCATTTCTCTCTTCCAATACAACCCACCAGATGGCCAAGGTGGCCATGCGCCAAATGATAGATCTCTTCTTATCTAGTCTGAGACCATGCCAGGATGATCACAGGTTGGAAGCTGAATCCGGGACGCACCAACTAATGGAAAAAGCCTGACAGAAATCAGCCCAAATCTGGGCTATGAAGGAGCAGTGAACCAACAAATGGTTCACCGATTCAGCCTCCCGCATGCAGCAAAGGCACATATTAACTATCTACATACCTCTCCTGGAAAGATTATCAATGGTTAAGATTCTATTGCGACCCACCAGCCAGGCGAAGTAGATGACTTTTGGGGGCGCTTGTTATTTCCAAATAAAAGGGGAGGCATCGTGAGTTGGAGTGGACGTAGCACATATGAATGAGTAGAGGGACTTGACCGAAAAGGTTCCAGATTTTTCGCGCCTCCAAACAAGACTGTCGGGTTGGTTGAGGATAGGCATGCATTTGGATAGGCAGTCATGAAGAGCCAGATACTCCGAAGCCTCGTTATCATTTAGATTCCTATTGCATCTGATGTCCCAGACCACGTGAGCGGACAACCGAGAGAAGCATCTGCTGATAAAGACGTTCTTATCGGGGGCCAGCCAGTAAATAAAGGGGAATCAGATTTTGAGGGTGGACATGTCATTTCCCCATCGAATTGATGATATCAAAAGATAATTTGTTATGTAAATGTTTGTGCCTATCAGTTTAAAACTTAGAAAGGTGTCTCATTATGTCTAGATAAACAAAAATGCATATGAAGATTATATTGATGAACTAAAGACTATTATATTAATATGATACCAAAAAAGATAGCGCCTGTGAGAGTTTTGCACTGTCATTGCGGGTACCAAGCCTGGATAAAGGAGGGTTGTGTCAGGTTAGGCCACAACTTTTACCATATCCTGATGAAAAAAAATGACTTACTAATATTCTGTTTATGAGCTGCATTCTCACATGCTGCACCATCTTAGAAAGTGGTGACAAAATATGGAGTTTCCTTGCCCCATAGATTCTCTAATGGTTCCCTTCAACAGTTGCTTTGACAGGATACTGCTGCATGCAGATCTTATCATGAAAGTGGATTCTAGTGGACGGCCAGTTTACTTGTCATTCTTTATAAAATGATTTTGGTCTAGGGTTTGAGTAGTCAACTGCATGATATGATTTGAACAACACCACTGAGTAGTCAACTGCATGATATGATTTGAACAACACCACTGAGTAGTCAACTGCATTATATGATTTGAACAACACCACTGAGTAGTCAACTGCATTATATGATTTGAACAACACCTATGGTGGGATTTCTGAGGCATTAGATGATGCCTGCGGCTCTCCTCGAGAATCGAGATACATAATCATGATGTTGACTGCTTATTGGTTTTCCCTTCAGATCTTCTATTGTGGCTCTGTGGAGCTCAAATCGTCAAGTGCTGACTTTTGAGCAATCTCTGCGCTCTCCAGGCAAATCTTTGGAAGTGCCATTTTGGTAACCTTGAAGCAACCTTACATTTTGGCCAAAAACATCTGGATTGCCTTTGCGTGTTTTTCCTTTCAAAGGAACATGTGCACACACACAGATAAATGGGAATCTGCCATTGCACGAAAACCATTGAATTGAGTGTCGTATCCCATCAAGTGGGGCTTATTTTTTGATGTCTGGATTTCTAACAAGAGTGGTTGATTTCATTAACCTGGTGACCACACTTTTTTTTTAGTGGGGGTGGCTCCCTCAGTAGTGCTGGATATGCAATGGACCTCTTTAGATGCTCCTGCATGCTCTAGTCAAGGACTTCCACTCTGTACTTAGACCTTGAAAGTTTGAGGTCCTTAAGCCCCTCCCTCCCAGAGGTCTGGTCTGATCTCTGAACTGTCACAACCATGAACGAACAAACTCTATGTACCTGCATGAGTATGCTTGTGTTTATAATGTATGCTGCAGTTCATTGACTGGAAAGTCATGTCGCTGTGTCAATCTTTTTTAAGGAGCTCTATACGAGAAAGCTGAAATTGTTTTCCATATATGACATACTGTTTACCAAAGAAGAAGAGGCACGTATAAAATAACAATAGAGCTAGTAATCAGGAAGACACGATAAGGGCATTTGCTTACTCGCCTTTTTTTAGATACATGATGAAAACAAATGGGGAGGGAAGACACTGGAATGTAACTTCATTGACTATCCAAGGTTCCAACAGTGTAGTTAAAGATGCCTTTTAAGTAAACAATGTAGTTCATGGAGCTAGGAGAGGTGTAAGGCACTCCAGGCAACTTTTATTTAATGTACTTTAACTCGTGCATAGAGCTACATACATATTTTTATTACAGTAAAACTAATTTTAACACAAACTAATTTAATGTTATTGTGTATGCTAGAGATGTGGCAGACTACTCCCCGAAGCTTGCATTCACTCAAACATTCCAATGGATCAATTAATGATTTGAATTAAATGAGTCAAATTCTAGATACCATTTGGATGAATGAAATCATGATACAGAATCATTCAAATGATTCAAATCACATCTCATAACTGTTCAATTATTTAGAAAACTGAAAGTAAAATTGCTTTTGGGAGTGCAATCAAGGTCCAAATACTCTGCCTTTTATATTGTATCAGGGACCAATGGAATTTCAAAGTACTTTCAAGAAAGTCCAATGTAGTGATCTTCACAAAAGTGTTAGAAAGAAAGAAATAAAAAAAGACAAAGATGTGATGAGTTTATGAGAATCCATGAGATTTTGGGAGGAGAGGTTCTTTCCATAAACCCTACCTTTATTCCAAAATAAAGGGGGAAAAGATACCTAAAGGGAGTTCATATGACTCCCTTTTAAGGGTTTCCTCTGTTAATGGGGTTTTAAATGTCCAACATACCCCTCATTTTTAGGAACAAATAGGGGTCCCTTAATATTTTGAGCTAGAGATAGCGGCATACCTGGCTGATCTGTGCCTAGGCAACATTTAAGGTTGTCACATTGGTTAGGGGGCCAAGAAAGGAACATGACCAAATGCCTGAGGCTCCTAAGTAGCTTAGTAACAGCAAGAAAATGATGGTTTGTAAAGTTTTTAAGCCCACCTTCATGGCTCAGATTGTCATTTTGTTGGAGCCACCGACTCCAGAAGGCCCAGGAAAAAAAAAAAAACATTTTAATTCCCCAACCTCCCGGACTTCAATAATACCAGATTCCACAGGGTTCTTATCAGACTTTTGTCAATATTCTATTTGAAAAAGATAGCTGAATTTAGGGGGAAAAAATTACTATGATAACCCTCCCTCACCTTCTACCTGATGAAGTTACAACCAATTTCAAATAACTAGAGTAATGAAAGGAAATGCCCATATTTCTGAGAGAAATCCTAACAAAAACATCTCACTTGGAGCAAAAAGGAAAAGAAAAAGGAAAAAAAATTGGAAAAGAAAAGAAAAAAAAGTACTATATCTTCACATAAACAGACATTTAGGGGGCATTTGGATCATAAGTTGCTTAAGATAAGCTACTTATTCGACAAGTAGCTTATCTTAGTTTCTTAAGTATGTTTGCCAAACAGCATACTTATCAGCTTCTCCTCTCTTTTGTCTCTCCTGATGCCTCTCTTCAGCAACTTGTGAAAAGTAGAAAAGCTAAAAAACTTTAACTACAGTGATTATGTACTTTTAAGTTTTAAAAAAAGTTACTTATAACTAATCATAAACCAAACTTACTTATCTAAAATAAGTGACTTACCTACTGCTGTAAGTAGAAAAAGTAACTTATTTGGTGGTATCCAAACCTGCCCTTACAGTCATTTGCAATTTTCTACTGAAATTGTAATGCCAAATGTAAGGATGTTTTGGGGCTTGATATATTAGGAAGCCTCCAATGTTAAATAAACTTATTGCTATTTATTTCAAGAAAGTACTTTTGGAGCTTAAAATTATTCTGGCGTAAAAAGAAACAGTATTATCTGGCGTGGGCTCATAATCTGCTGAACTTGTCATCTCAATTTCCCCCTATTCCATTTATGGTTCAGTCTGTACCCTGCATATTTACAAAATGCTTATTCCCAACTTGACAAACAGCACATGGTATGGAGTATGCCTTTGGAGCCCATGAATACCCAACAAGTGGAGTGTTTGAGGTGGAACCGAAAAGCTGCCCTGGCTTTATCTACAGACGTTCTGTGTGGTTGGGCAGCACCGACATGTCTCGCTCAGACTTCCGGTTGTTCATGGAACACCTTTCTGGGAAATATAATGGGGATACATATCATTTGATTGCGAAGAATTGCAACCATTTTACTGATGATGTTTGCATGCGTCTGACTGGGAAACCTATTCCTGGCTGGGTGAATCGGCTCGCCAGATTAGGTAAGAATTGTTGCTGATATATGCTGTCAAAATCTAAGATGCACCTTTATTTATACGTCAGGACGTGTGGAAGTTTCAGGTTCGTTCTGCAACTGTCTACTACCAGAAAGTATTCAGGTTACAGCAGTCAGGCATCTGCCAGAACATCTGGCTTATTCTGGTTAGTCTTCTCATATCCATTTCTTCCCAGCTTGTTAGAGTTGCATTTGATATTTTTATTACCTCAAGTTGTCGAACATTTTCCATTTTTCCTTTTCAAGCGAGCAACATGCATGCATACTGCTATCAATGTGTCTTGTTCCTGCCAGAATGAGGGATATTTTGGAAAGTTCTGAACAAAGGTTCCTTGCATGTTTCCTGAAAATTAGAATCTTGTTCGTCCAGCTTATCTTTTCCGTTGTTGCAAGGAAACTCCTAAAGCTTCTAAAATGACCTGACAGCTGTGTTTCTCTATGGAGACATGTAACTACATAAAGAACCCCTAAACCTCATAATCAATGCCAGGACCTTGTTCAAATCCTCATTGCTGGTCTCATGAGAAACCTACTAATACAACTCACTAACATGGTGTAGTTGGTTTCTCCTTTTAAGGTGATGTGGTTGAAACCTGAGGGAAAGAGCTCATCAGCATTAAAGTCTAAAGGTCGAATCAAAGGGCTGCTGCCTCTTCAAAGAGAAGTTGGCTTCGTTGAAAAGGGGCCCGCCCGGTCTAGGCAACAGCATTCATGGTCACATCTGAGTGATGCACTGTTTAATAAACCAAGCTTCAGAAAATTGAATTTGACTAGGAATAGGTCTTTTCAGTTTTTGAGACCAACCAATTCCAACATGCTGGCGAAGAAACTCTTCAATTTTGTAAGATTCAATCTTGTTGATGATTGATATGGTTGAATCTTTATAAAACCAGAGCTTTGAGTTGGTACCTTAAGCATGACCAAACCAAGCTGACTTAACTTAGTCCTGAGTTTGATCAAAGGGTTTCATATTTTCTTAAACAAAGGTTAGAAGCCCGGTTTCAGCCATCTTTGGGCCCTTCATTTTATTTTCTTATGATAAGATCTCTCTGGATGATCTGTTTTTGTCATTTTTCCAATATTGAAGTTCTAATATTAGTTATTTTCTTTTTGGTAAGATGGGTCCGAATCCTTTGCATCGTCAGCCATCTTGGAAAGCGATGAGGAGGATCCAGATCATCACCTGCTAATGGCACCAAACGGTGACGTTGCCTTTCTAAGAGAAAAACCAGTGAAGCTCGCCAGAGAGCTGTTGTGATTTGTTTTAGGCCATTTATGTTGTTTGTATTTGTAGTGTGTAATGAGTTCCAATTGTATCAAGCAAACTCAATTTTTTTTTCCCCTCTTTTAACTTGGATAGCCTCTCCCGTGTCTGTTTCTTGGACACTATTGTTTTCCTTACTAAATCGCATTTGTTTCTGTCAGCATAATCACACTTCTCTACATAATTGGCACAATGTTGGACCCCTCACATACATTGCCATGATTATGGAATTGCCAATCTGGCATTTAGCTAATGAATTCTGCATTGGGTAGTTGATCCACATCTGGAAGAGGGGCCCGCTTTGTGTCTGGTGAACCCCACCCGGTGAATGCTTATGATCACATTGCCACAGCCTACTGTGAGCGTGCATGTTTAATCATTTTGAACTTTGCCTGTTTCCCTCCTTCCCATCTATACTTATCAGTCGTGACTAAACAGCCTTTGCCTTGAGAACCTATGCATGTGACTCAATAGTACAATGGGCAGATACTGATAATGGAAGGAGTCAGGAATGTGATTGGCCTATTGATGATATTGGTTGATCCGGCACCTTCAGACCACAATTCTCTGCACAAGCATATGCATGTCACCTTGTGCCCATGGTTCAACTTGAGGTAGGAATAACAGGTATTGCTCGTGGATAAATATATAGCAAGCTGATTTGCAGGACTTTTTATGGTTGGTGAATTTTAAAAGACATGGAAGTATAAAGTTTTTGAAAAATTCAGATTTTAGATTATAACAGAGATCTCCATTTAAGCCTACTGAACATGATAAGCCTTTTGAACAAGAGACGATGTGATCCTTTAATGCAACTGTTCAATCAATCCTAAAACCAGGAACTGCATGCATTGTGAACTTGTACATTTTCATACCATATACTGATGGTGGCGATAGCCCATCTTAAAACGTAGGATGACGGTAAAGCATGATCACGGGCTTTTCAATTCTTCTACAATGGTCATGGACATTTTGGATTCTCAAAGATCTATGCACTGTCATGGACATTTTGGATACTCAAAGATCTATGCACTGCAACTCTCACGGCTAGTGCACGTCATGTCCAATCTCATCTTCACCAGGTCTGCACATATTTTGGTATTCTAATTACAGGTGGGCACCGGACCACCTGATCCGGCTAACTCTAACTCGACTCGTCCAACTCTGTACGATCTGACTTGACCTGAACCGAATGGGTGAGTCAGTCCGAACTGAGTAAGCCTCGCCCAATCCGAACTCAAACCGAGTCAAGTTTGAGTTACCCAGTAACTCGACGCGAACTTGATCTGAAACCTGACTCAACCTGACTCTCTAACCTTACCCTGACCTGATCCCAACCTCTCTCTTTCCCTCCTTCATCCTCCTCTTCCAAGCCCGGCAACCACCCACCACCATCACCCCCTCCTCCTCTCTCTCTCCTCTCCACTCCCTTCCTCCCTCATCTCTCAATTTGACTCGGCGCCAACTCGATCCGACTCGGTACTTATGACCTGATCGGACTCAGTCTGAATCAGTCCAGGCCAGACCAAACTCGGATCGAGTCAGGCATGCTGGACTTGGTATCAAGTCGGATCGAGTTCGGGTCAGGCCTATTTCAAAACCAGATCAAGTTGAGTCAGCCCTAACTCGGTCCGACTCAACTCAATGCCCAGCTCTAATTCCAATAAATAAATAAAAAGAAAAAGAAATATATTGGCTTTCTAGAGCAAATAACACCAACACTTACATGTGGCGCACATGGGTTGGTCTGATGGAGCTTACCACAGCTAGAGACTAACCCAAAAACTGGAAAGATCTTAGCTTTCATCAATGGCCTGACAAAAAGACGGCTTAAGAGAAAATATGGCAATAGTTCAAAAGTGGGGAGTGCTGGGATCATGCTAACCTGTGACATTTTTGCGGAATACCCAATCCAAAGGCAGACCCATCAAATAAACTATGTGGATCACTGAAATTTGGGCCCATTTCATTTTGCTGCTCTGCAGGACGCTGTAATTCCTCCCTTGAACATGTCGCGTGTACTCCGCCCAAGAAAAATGAATATGCTGGATTGATGATCTGGGAGCCATTGGTTTTTCCATGCTCTCTCATTTTCTTTTGTTGCCTATTTTATAAGTTACGTAATATGAATCATTCATCACGGGGACCCACCATGTTTGGGCCAATGGGTCATATTAGGTGGGCCAGTTCTTCTGCTTCTTTTAATCTTTCTAAAGCCAAACATAATATTTATTAACACGAGAAACTTTCATACGCTGGCAGAGTGTGATGCGTGATATGCAGGCACACTTCAAATTAATTAGGAATTGCATCATCATACCAATCAAATTAAGCTCCTGTAATTACGGTTCTCATTTTAGTTGTATCAGGAGCAAAAAAAAAAAAAAAACAATTCTTTGTGTATCTGGCTATGAGATTGTTAGATGAAAAGGCATCCAATGGTTCTGATTCAACAAAAACAGGTGTCCGTGAATTATAGTTTAGGATTGTTCAATGAATCTAATCTTGGGACTGTGATTAGGATTCCACAATTTAATCAGTTTGATTTCAACCACGTGTACAATTCTTTAGTTCTTGCCCATCAAGCGTTGTAAGGTGCCTGAGCCTGAGTATCATATAATTCCACTCGCTTTAAAGAAGTTCAGACTTCAGAATAACTACGTATCATGTTCATACAAAAGAGTTCTTAAAAAAAACAAAATGCACTCAGACGGACCAGAAGGAAGATTTGTTTAACGTTTGATGGGTGGCGTGGAGGAATCTTTGATAATGAGTAACACTTATGATAGTTAACCGCCGCCTTTGAAGTGGTGGTGGCTCATCTACTCTCACACACACATCCTGACCATCCAATATGTAAGTCTCATTTTGAGGGAAGTGTTCATTTGGCAGTGGCACTATGGATTTAGACTACTCTAGGTTCTGAATACTCCAATTGTTTTTCATTTTCGATTTAGAATCCTGTAACCTAAAAATAGTCATGCATTGAAATTATGTAGAAGATTTATAGGAGTTCAAATTTAATTACCAAATCAACTTTAATATCCTTAATTATTGTACATAATATTTGATACGATGATTATAATAAGCTTATTGAAATATATATTTTAAAAGGTGATGGAATTCTAAATTTCAGCTAGACCACAAGCATAAGATTACAATCGAGCAACCAACCAACATTTTTTAATAACTATTAATTAATATGACTAATGTTTGGACTGCTCAAATCATTTTATTAATATGATTTTAGTAATGTAGTTGATAATCTAATTGTTTTGAAATATCATCAGCAAGCCACATGTATACTAGATTAACAGCCTAATGATAGCTATGTACACATCCAACTTTGCTGCATTTGAAAATGTTTAAGCAGAACATAGGGATAGTAAAACTCAGCAAAGGTGAGTAGTGACAATCTCCTAGATTTTAAACATCCTTCAATCCCACATGGCCAAACTACTCTTGTTTGGTTTGTTGTCAAGTCTGTCATGTGTGTAGATGAGCTAGCATTATTTAAAAACAGTCATGATCATCTTATTTGACATTCAATTTGTTTTCTATTGGGTGGGTGTGCAATAGAATTAATATAGTATCTCAATTTAAACCGATTAACTTTGACCCCAATGTCAAAATAATCAAATACATCTAATATGAATATGTACGACAAGATTCTGATACTCAACTCGTAGACCTCTTATTGACTTTCTCAAAATGTCAAAAAAATAGAGTACGACATCACTACTTGTCACAACAAAAATTCCTATTTATTACAATGTGATTGGGCCATATTTTCATAAATTGAATTTAATACAATAGTGGTGACAATGCTGGTAATGACATGGACCAATCACAATAAAGGAAAGAATCCAATCTTCTACCAGGGTCGGCTCTAAGGGGTAGGCTGGTGAGGCAATCGCCTAAGGCCCCCTAATTATGAAAACCATTTATTATAGCAAAATTAAAATTTCTTAATTATGAAGGTTTTGTATTTTAGCAAAATTAAAATTAAGAAGATAAAAAGCTTAAAATTCTTGAAATAAAACTTATTGAAAGGCCTACAAAATACGAAATATAAAAATTAGTTTACAAATTTGAAATTGAAAATAAAAAACAAATCCTAGAAACTAGCACTATCAATAATAACAGTCTAACCCTATGGTCTCTTTTCAAAATAATAGTATCATTCACAATAAATTCTCCTCCTAAAACCTAGGACCACAACTACCTACTTTATTGCTAATTAAGTTCTCAAAAAATTAAATTTTAACCTTATTTTTCTAAAAAGGCAAGAAGCAAATTTATGGTTTAATTTTAAATTTATTAATTTTTTTTAAAATTTTTTAAACTAAAAAGCCTCATTTTTATGAATTGCCAGAGGCCCCCAAAAATGTTGGGCCGCCCCTGTCTTCTACTTGTCATAAATAGGAATTTTTTATTTTTCTGAATTGTAATTGATTGGTACAACCCAATTACATTGCCAAAAAAAAAAAAAATGTGATTAAAGGCTTCCAACTCTACACAAAAAATGGCAAATCTTTGCCTGTGACCAGCACAGGATTCCGATTCATTTGAAAATGTCAGCGTAAACTATTGCCAACGCTGTCTAGCCTATACATGAAATCTTTTTTTTTTTTACACACGCACACACACCCCCACACACTCACGCCACACGCACACCATGGGATTTCACCACTGTGGGTACCCGAACCCTTGACCCGGTGTTGAAACTCCAGGAAATCTAGCCTTGCCTTTTAGCTCAACATTTCAGAAGTAGCTCATATAGGACAGTTCGAACAGCTGTTCATTTCAAAATCTTAGCCGGGGCGCATTACAGCGGGGCCCACTGGATCAACAGTCGGTCTTGCTGTTTTTATGGGAACCGTAGGGTTTTGGGATTTTGCGGCCGGGATGACTCCTGTTCTCCCCCCATGAATGAGGCATGTGGCCACGTAGGGACAGTTTCGTTAATACCGAGACAGTACGTGGTTATTTCCATCCACACGGTTAGTTGTGAAAGGACTGTTAGGAATGACGGTTAGCTGAACAAATATCCAAATTGACTTGGAAATTGCTAAGTGTACACTTTGGAAGCAATCTCATAGGCGGATACAAGAAACACGTGTATAAGATCATATCCTTTCATCATCATGAATTAGATCATTGGTCAACTTCTCCCGACCGTCCATTACACAGCACACGTGTTGTCTATATGATAATCTAATCGAATTCGGATTGCCTACTGAACTTAGTACACTTTATCCTACTGAGTAAACTGTGTTGGACCAACCATTAATGCATGTGGTTTATCCACGCCGTCCATCCATTTTTTTCAGCTCATTTTAGGGGCTTAGCCCAAAATTGAAGCATATCTAAAGCTCTCAAATGGACCAAACCACATGAAACAGTAGGAATAATGATTTTCACCGTTGAAGACAATGATGTTTATTTGTCATCCAACATGTTCATATAAACACACTGGCATAAATATGAAGGGAAAACATAAATATCAGCTTGATCCAAAACTTATATGGCCCTGAGATTTTTTCAGCAGTAGACGTTTAATTCAGACTCTTTCGTATGGTGTGGTCCACTTGAACATTGGATATGCTTTATTTTTATTCGCAAGCCCTTATGGATGGATGGAGTGAGTAGATAAAATAAGGGTAGGCCCCGCAGAGTTTACTTAGTACCCAATCCGCTTCCAATCTAATCAGCCTCAGATTTGGGAGATGCCGTACAAAGGTGGGACTCAATTCTGACACGTGCTCATATTTTCCACGTGTAGGCAGTACACTTTTACTATTATCTCGAGCACGTACACGTAGCAGTCTCGACTGCGAGTTACGGGACAGCTCCCCTAATCTCAGCGACACAATCATAATCATAACCCAAGCGATAAACCCGCTCCACGTGTCAAATAAAAGAATGAGTTTTGATTCTGTCGCGATTTAATTTCTTCCGTGTGTCGCCGCCCATTGGGGGCTACAGGTTAAGTGTTCCTATGATCGGAACGGTCCATTTTGTTTATATTATTTGTCAACCATCATATGAATTTAGAACACTAAAAAGAGAATTTTCAATAGATCGAATATAAATCTAGTAAATGAGTGGTTAGTAAAATCAATAAAACTTGATAATTTAATATGGGATAGTCACGAGAATATGGACGGTTCAAATTATCAGACTATCTCAGCATGTGGGCCCTAGGGAGTGGTGAGACGGGTGATATCCTCAGTCGCGACAGAGGCAAAACTTGATAACGAAAGAAAATTCAACTACCCCCCAACGACCAGCAGTTTCTTCCAAGAAGCGATCAAGAGTAAGAAAAAGAAAACCCTAGATTTCTGCTCACTTGCAGAAATCCAGATCGAGAAACACTAATTCCTGTAAATCCAATGGCTGATCTCCTGCTTCCGATCATCACCACCTTCATCTTCATCTCCATCTCAATCCCGCTTTCGTCTTCTCTTCCTTTCATCGTATTACACGGTCAGTATCGATTTCCCTTCTGCATTAACGAACTGGATTATTACTTTCTCGCCACGTTCGTTGCTCTTATACGAGATTGTTGCGCTTTCTCGTATTCGATTTTCGTGCGGATCGTGATGTATTTCGATTTTGACTCGCTGCCGGTGTGGAAATTGTTGTGGTTGTTTTGATTGTTGGAGCTCTTTCGATACAACCTTAGAAGAATTAGCTTATTCTACAAGTCGGTATGTGCGGCCAACAGTGATATTTTCATAACATCCAATCCGTCCATCATGTGCGCCCGTCATGTTTTCATTCACCCTTCAACCCAAAAAGAAAAAAAGAAAAAGAAGAAGAAGAAGCCCAAATCCAAAACTCAGGTGGGCCATTTCTGTGTAAGACTAAAACCTATAAAATCATGTGGTGTGTCCCAACTCCCAACTGAATTTTGGAAGTTTATATTTTGCTCAATTGAAATCAATCTCCTAGTCAGGGGTACTATCAAACCATTCATGTCACTCTTAACTCAACCCGTCATGTTCTCATTCACCCTTCAACCCAAAAAGAAAAAAAGAAAAAGAAGAAGAAGAAGCCCAAATCCAAAACTCAGGTGGGCCATTTCTGTGTAAGACTAAAACCTATAAAATCATGTGGTGTGTCCCACCTGAATTTTGGAAGTTTATATTTTGCTCAATTGCAATCAATCTCCTAGTCAGGGGTACTATCAGACCATTCATGTCACTCTTAACTCAACCCGTCATGTTCTCATTCACCCTTCAACCCAAAAAGAAAAAAAGAAAAAGAAGAAGAAGAAGCCCAAATCCAAAACTCAGGTGGGCCATTTCTGTGTAAGACTAAAACCTATAAAATCATGTGGTGTGTCCCACCTGAATTTTGGAAGTTTATATTTTGCTCAATTGCAATCAATCTCCTAGTCAGGGGTACTATCAGACCATTCATGTCACTCTTAACTCAACCCGTCATGTTCTCATTCACCCTTCAACCCAAAAAGAAAAAAAGAAAAAGAAGAAGAAGAAGCCCAAATCCAAAACTCAGGTGGGCCATTTCTGTGTAAGACTAAAACCTATAAAATCATGTGGTGTGTCCCACCTGAATTTTGGAAGTTTATATTTTGCTCAATTGCAATCAATCTCCTAGTCAGGGGTACTATCAGACCATTCATGTCACTCTTAATTCAATGATGCTGGATTAAGATTGAGGATAGGAAGGGATACTTTCTTTCAAGGCGGGCTCCACTCTTGGGGTCCATCAAGCTGAATGTTGATGCGAGTTCTAGTGTTACCACGTGCCCACAGGCAGTGTAGGTGTATCAAGAAATGGTAATGACGAGGCCGTTCTCACTTTATTCTGTTCAGTTTGCCTGGGGTGGATGGTAATTCGAGAAATGGTCCAACCATTTGTGCCCTAAATTTTTTATGCATACACCCATTTTGTCAACTTTCGGCAAATACCGTTGTTGGGCTTTCTTTGTACTATGATTAGACTAATGGGGGATCAATGTGAAATCATAGCTTCTTTTGCTGTCAATCATGCAAAATTATACACTGGATTTTTTGCTTTTGGTACCTTCATCAGGCCTCTTGAGGTTGAAGATCGAAATATCAAGGGCACTAGAAAGTAGACAGAGCGAGCCTCTTGGGAGTTTTTATTGGACAGCTGTTGTTTTTTTTTTTTTTAAATTTATTTAATAAGGACCTGTTTGGTAGTCGCTTAAAAGCGAGTTCATATCATTTTAGTTAATCATAATTATGTATTACAAAGGTCCTCGCCAATCGCCTTCAAGGAGTACATAATTATCATGAACTAGAATGGGATGAACTCATTTTTAGGTGTCTGCCAAACAAGCCCTAAGTGTTGGGGTAGAACTTTTTATGTTAAATATATTACTGAATTTGCTCTGCATGCATATCAAATTATTCATCTTGTATATAAAAATCCACAATGTCAGAATATTAGACTTGTGATTCTGGTGGAGTACATGAAAATTAACAATACCTTCAAGTTATTTGAATTTCAATACAAGCTCCTTTAGATTTGAGATGGATTGAGGACTAGCATTATTGACTATCCTCTCCTGTTAGGCATTGTCTTTTAATTTTTCAAAGACATGCAATTATACCGTAAGCTCCTGGAAGGATGGGAATTCAAATGCCAATGTGAATTTGGACTTCTATCCAAATCATTTCTTGAAGTTCCTAATGTATATCTTGTGTCAGGTATTGGAGACCAATGCTCTAATCGAGGAGTTTCACAGTTCACTAAACATCTAAGCGACTGGTCTGGCTCTAAAGGATATTGCATGTATGCTTTTACTGTATCTTGAGTTTTGCTCTTTTTTTTCTTTATCTTTTTTTAAACTCTAAAAGGTTACGGCATATCCTGTGATGGAATTTTTGTCCCTTTACTAGATATCCAATCAAATACTGATCATTTGAACAAAGCATGCATATATGTGCAGTGCAGTATATACACATCCATATACTTGGTCAATTTGAATGATTTGTTTTGTATCCATTTCTGGTCTAAGATTTTACAACATGAGCACAACATGGGGCCTGCCTTTCATGGTCTGCTATTTGATTTGTGTGGAGAGGGGCATGTTTTTTCTTGTTTTGGCTTGTACATGCAAATGCGAGTCTCTGAACGTGATTGTTCATTTCTGCTGTAGAGAAATTGGAGATGGATCCTGGGATTCCTGGGTAAAACCACTTGGGGAACAGGTGCAATCTGTCGTTTCAAATTATTTTTGTGACATCTTGATATTGTTGATTTTTATACAACAGCATTTGCATGTTTGGAGTTGTAATTTAGACTGCCTTGCACGTTTGCAGACAGAAATTGCGTGCGAAAAGGTGGTGTGGCTATTGGGTAATATGTGTTTGTTCATTAGTCCTTGCATTCAAATTTGGACACCTTTTGCTCACAAATTCATTAGCAAGTTTGACAGGTGAAGGAAATGAAAGAACTCAGTGGAGGTTTCAACATAGTTGGACTTTCCCAGGTAATCTTTGATTTCTTTAGTCTAGTTCACTTTTTCAATGCCCATGTGACTTGTGGATACAATTTGCTTTTCTCCAATTCATGCTCCGATACTACTAACTTATTGCCATTATATTTTCAAAACCATTATTTTGATTGACTGATATAATGTCTGTACCGATTTTATCTATGTTGTTGACATTTTGTTTCTCCTATCACTATGCTTTGAACCCCTGTCTAACAATGTAACATTGGTTGTTGCTGTTCAAAAAAGAAAATGGTTCTTACCAGACAAACTATAGCATGTTTGAGGTTTGCAAGCGTGGTTGTAATTTTTGGTTACAAAATGCTTTTTTGCATGCTTTATCCACATATTCTGCTAGTTCAAATCTGTCAAGAGTTTCATCTATAATTTTCTTCTAGTTTTCTTTATAATTATGTTTCAACTTCCATGTATTTTCAAGTTTTCTGCATATCATGCTTGATGCTAATTATGAAGTCCCATATAGGTTGTTTGATTCATTTCATGGAGTTCTCTGATCTACTCTAAAGATATGAACAAAGACATTCTTAAATTGTTATTCTGCTTTTCCAGGGTAACCTAATAGGTCGAGGAGTAATCGAATTTTGTGACGGAGCACCTCCTGTAAGATCTTTTCTCTTCTATTCTCATACTTCTGGTGCAGACACTTTCTTGTTTCCGAGGTGTTCCTGTTTTCTTCACCTTGATAATAGCAGTTTATATGTAAAAGTGTAATCCTATTAAAGAGAGTTCTTGATGGATATCATTCCTTTTTTGAATTACATTGCTAAATTATGAGTTTAAAGCTAGACAGTATAGCACGTGCACACAGTATAATGCACTAATTAACTGAGTGACATGGATCAACAATTTTATACACCCACATATACATGCATACATATCTTCACAGGTTAATGGTTCATTAAATGTGAAATTAAGTGTTTTAGCACCACCCAACTGTTCAAAGATTCAACTTGGGTATGAGGAATCACTGCCTGAGTTCTGGTTTTGATTCAATCTGAAAGACCCATATTTTATCTTTTCTTCTCTCTTTCCTTCTTTTCGTATCATGTTGAAAAAAAACATGTCTTCTGAATCAAGGTCAGCTTCATGACAGAGAAGCTTTGTCCTAGGTTTTGTAACGAAGACACTCTGCTCCCTAGAAAGCTAAAAGGATACATGTATCAGGCCAATCGTTGCCAAAGCAATTGCAACAAAACTTAATCTATCATTTTAGCTCTTATTTGGTTTTATCTGTATTAAGATTTACATATTTGGAAGTTCTAGTTTATCCGATCACATTCTCTTTATTTTATACTTTATATACCAACAGTTATAAAAATTAAAATGTTATGATTATAACAGCACAGAGGTATCAGCATATTGACATGATGTCCATGCTGGAAACCAGCATAATGCCCATGTTTTACATAGATCCTACTTTCTTGGGGGACTTCTGTACTCCTATAATCATCCACATAAAGAAATGCATGTTATTACCAATCAAATTATAGCTATTCCTGTGTCTGTTCTCTGAGAATGTGCAAACTGTCTAGTGAAGTATATGAATCTATTATGCTATCAATTAATCATTCTTTTATTTCAATTCCTTCCCCATATTACTATTGTTTCAATTATATTTTGGTACTTTCCGAAAATTACCAATATTTTGCCGAACTGTTAATTGAAAATTCTTTCCTTTTTCATCTGTGAACAGGTTAAAAATTTAATCTCACTTGGAGGTCCTCATGCTGGTACTGCTTCTGTGCCACTTTGTGGAGTAAGTGTTCTTACGGCATTTCCATTGTTTTACATACTGCATGAATCTTGTAGATACTTTTAGATCCAAAGAGAGCTAATCATCTCCACCTGGAACGGGTCTAGAAGATGCTTATTAAGTGCTTTTTGGTTGGACTGTAATATGAAACATGTTTCTAAGTGGAAGCATCTGTCTTCACTCTTCACAGAATATGTAGGGACTCATGCCTGAAAGCTAGCCAAGAAGTTCTTATAAGCATAATGACAAATCTCATTCTCAGCAATTTCTCGGAATTGAAATTTATCAGGAGATTTTCAAATTTTGAGGTCTTTCTCGGGATGTTATCAGAAAAATCTTGGCGAAATAAAAATATTTAATTTAAATTTTAAATGTATGTTTATATAACAAATTATGTTATGTTTGTACTATTTTCATGTTAATATCACGATAATATCGCTATAAAAACACGATAATTTAATATCTGCCAAGATTTTAATAACAAATCTCACAATAATATCGTTTAGTGCATTTCTTGCGATATTATTGCAAGATTTTCAAAATCTTGGCAGTATTTGTCACACTGCTTATTAGCAACTATAGCATGGACACCTAGAAAGTTAAGCAGCAACATGGATGGAAGATAGAATGCTAGCTTCCCCTCACGAGACATTGAGAGAGAAAAGGGCTACATGCCCTACATCTAACAAATTGGTGCACCTGCTTAGAGAGAGACACATGTATGGGTTAAACCAGGATTTCTAACATCACAAAAACAGCTTCCATACAACTGGATCTGCACAATATCAATTATTATCTTTATTGCTACCACTACTATTATCATTCAAAAATGTTACGCCTATTATTATTATTATTATAACTACGGCTACTACTTGTTTTGTTCGGTGGGACAAAGTACAAAGAAAAATTGTTGAGGCATACAGAGGCTACACAAAGGGAAGTGTGGGAGATACCTTCCTTCCTAATACATCCATAACAGTATCGGCCTCGCTCAGAATATGACTATACAAAATAGAGAGATTAGCTGACCTATTTTTTAGACTGCAAACCAAGGGTTTGAAGGAGCAGTGGACCAAGCTTACCTGCACAATATCAATTATTATCTTTATTGCTACCACTACTATTATCATTCAAAAATGTTACGCCTATTATTATTATTATTATAATTATAACTACGGCTACTACTTGTTTTGTTTGGTGGGACAAAGTACAAAGAAAATTTGTTAAGGCATACAGAGGCTACACAAAGGGAAGTGTGGGAGATACCTTCCTTCCTAATACATCCACAACAGTATCGGCCTCGCTCAGAATATGACTATACAAAATAGAGAGATTAGCTGGACTGCAAACCAAGGGTTTGAAGGAGCAGTGGACCAAGCTTACCTGCACAATATCAATTATTATCTTTATTGCTACCACTACTATTATCATTCAAAAATGTTACGCCTACTATTATTATTATTGTTATTATTATTATTATTATTATTATAACTACGGCTACTACTTGTTTTGTTCGGTGGGACAAAGTACAAAGAAAAATTGTTAAGGCCTACAGAGGCTACACAAAGGGAAGCGTGGGAGATACCTTCCTTCCTAATACATCCACAACAGCATCGGCCTCGCTCAGAATATGACTATACGAAATAGAGAGATTAGCTGGCCTATTTTTTAGACTGCAAACCAAGGGTTTGAAGGAGCAGTGGACCAAGCTTACCTGGATCACAGGTAGCTCCAGTATTTGGTATGAGAATGGGTTCATGGTACAAGGCATCCTCCAATGCTAGGGGTAGGATCATGTGAGTTGCTCTACACAAATGTAAGTATCTGTAATATAGTTTTACATATGAATTGTTTAAAAAATAATAATAATAAAATAAAATAAAATAAAATAAATTTATATGTGACAAATATAAATGTTAATGATTATAGATCCCACATGTATAGCATTATATTATATGCATGCTATTGCATATATCAAAGTATAAATCTCTACATTCTAAATATAAATTTACATTATGATTTAATCAACAATAAGAGTATAGACCATGATTTCAGATCATTAAAATAGTAATCTGAATTGAAAATGACCCATAATGTGGATCATGCAATATGAAATGGAAAATGTAGGGGTTGGTGATTTAGGTAACATTGCAGTGGACCCTCCTAAGGCCCGAGCAATAGCATTCTGCAAATCACCTTTGATGATGAGCGAACTTGAGAAGGATTCACAATAGAGGGACAACATGGTCTTTATAGCTTTCTAACTCTGCCCTATTCGAATTTCCCTCCCCCTGCCAGATTGCCATACAAGATCAATTAATTAGCGAGCACTGATAAATGATCATATAAGATTTTTTTTTTCCCTATGCTGTTTTCTGCAAGCCTTCTTTGTTTGACTTCACAAATGTTCCCCAGTTCCATCAAGTATCGAACAGTTCACTCAAAGCAGAGCATGTTATTTCCGTGAAATTTCGAGGGAGACTGTAAGGCATTCAATTACAATAATTATTTTATGTGGTTCAAGTGTGTGAACTAAATTGATGATTAGACATCCATAAAAGAATATGGATAAGAAAGAAAAAAAAGATCCCTTTCAATTTGTAAAATCAAAGCGCCTTGACATTTGATTCTGATTAAGATTGGTTAATATGTCTTCTCACTTTGGCAGTCTGGTATTATATGCATTATTGTGGACAATTTAATCAAGTCGCAAATCTACACCGACTTTGTGCAGGTTTGCATCTCTGATACAATTTTTATGCTGTAGTCTGCAGATGAATTCTCAGCACTTTTCTTACTTGAAAACAAGTCTGTTCCAGTGTTCATCCTTGCAACTCTTAAATTAAACGTGTTATGCAATTTGTGATGGCTGGTGAGCCGTTAATACTGATGTGCATGTCAACTTTGATGAAATTGCAGTCTCACTTGGCTCCCAGTGGTTATCTTAAGATTCCAACTGTAAGTATTCTTTTGAATGGCATTTAGATAAATCAAGTTGATCTTTGGCGTGACCTCTGTTGTCTGTTAGTTAGAAGTGTACTCATGTCATGAATTATCCTGGGCGTCGTTCTTGTTTCCTGTCTTGATATTGATTGGTTACTCATGTCATGTCCCGTCTCCAGCTGTGTTTTTTTTTTCTTTACCAGTCAGAAAGTTGCCCTGTTCCTTGTGCAACATGGATATTGGTAGATGCGTAAATCGGGGGTGCAATACTAACTAGAAGGCTAGGACTGTTGAACATGGCAAGCTGCTGTTGTTATGAGGAATCTCTAAGCAGCTTAATAAATTGATACCAGTTGAATGAGGATCCATGAGGGATCTAAGACTAGTCTCCAGTGTCAGCCTTGACCGCCTCCTACTTTACCTGAGGGGATCATCAGCTGACTCTTTACCCTTGCACCACGCGATATTCTGACAGTCTAAAAGCATGGCAGATTTTTTTAAAAAATATTAATAAATAAATAAATTTGGGGTCTTCAACAATGCGTAGTAGCACAAGTATGAGATGCTCTGCGTAAACTTAGAAGAGTGACTATATTTACTCTATATTCTTCTTGTTCTTCTCCATCTTGAAAACTTGATTAAAAAAGAAAAGGAATGCATCATATCAGCCAGTACTTGTTTCTTTATGTAAAGGCTAAAGAAGACATTCTGCTCTTATTTTGCTTTCAGGATATCCCTGCTTATTTAGAAGGATGCAGGTTTCTTCCAAAGCTTAACAACGAACGTCCCAATGAGAGGAATTCCACTTACAAGGAAAGGTTCAGTAGCTTACAGACCTTGGTTCTTATCATGGTAACTTCAAAGCAACTTCTGCTTCTAGACATTGGTTCTTAGTCATTGAATATATTTGCAGTATTGATACTAATCATTTCCTTTTTCATCCTTGTATTGTTCATCAGTTTGAGCATGACACGGTTTTGATTCCTAAGCAAACAGCCTGGTTTGGATATTATCCAGACGGATCCTTCAGCACAGTTTTACCCCCGCAGCAGGTAAGGCTTTTATTTCCATTCAACCTGTTTAGATCTTTATGTTGATCGGGCTTTTGATTTCATCATTCTGGTTCCTGGAGCTTCTATCGAATCAATGCAACACATATATGTAAAGTACAATTATTATTATTATTTTTTAAAGGATTTACTAGTGGGCAGATGATCCAATCCCCACCCAGAGGTATGGCAGACACTATTTCCCCACATTGTAAACCATACAAGTGGGCGTTAGTGGACAAGGTCTAGGTTTTTCATCTCGTGGCCTCTACCATTGGGTGGCTGCAGGCCAAAAATTACCTTGATACAACAATCCTAACCATCCAATGAACTTTTCAAAACTGAACTTAATTCACCGGTATCAAATGGTTGGGATTGTCACTCACTATTGAACCTACTATATGAACAATCCAGATCTAATCAAAGTATGCCATGTGTACTATAAATGATGTCGATGGATGTGACTTTTGTGCCTCTGGAGACTTTTGGATCATATGCCCACGTCCGTCAAATTATAGGAGGCCTGTCATTTTTTTTTTCTTTATTCTTTTTCTTTTGAAGATCAGAACAGAATATTTTCATTTCTGTGTTGGGCCTTCTTCTCGTCTTTTTTTCACTTTCTGCAGCATCATTTAACTTCAGGACATACTGTGGAATACTGCAGACTGAACTCTACATCGAAGATTGGATTGGATTGAAAACCTTGGACGATGCTGGAAGGGTTAAATTCATTAATGTGTCAGGAAACCATCTTGGAATCTCTCAAAGTGATATGAAAAAGCATGTCGTGCCCTACTTGGAGGACCAGGAGCAGGCAATGATCATTCAGAAACCGTCCAATTCTCAGTGGGCCTCATCCATCTGGGATCTCATGTTGGAATTAATTGGGATTCGTGAGACTGAGCCTGGATTGCACTCTCGGACCTGATCCAACTGTTTAATGCTATCTATTTTAACCATGACATTGCTGTTCCCTGTATATCTGCAGTAATTACTATTGTCCAAACCAGTTGAATATCTACGTTATTGGTGTTTTGCTCAAAGTATGGCAGCGTGATGGCCACAAACATCCGAGTTCCATGCTTTTCCACAGGTCCCTGTCTGTCAGACACCCAGATCCATAGCTCAACTGGTAGACTGAGTGGAGATACCTCGTTTCAACACTTGAGGTCTTGGTATCGATCCCTAGTGGGGGTGGCTAACATGGAGTGTGTGTACTGACATGGGTGTCTACTAACAAGCTAACAAAAAAAAAGGTCCCCGTCTGTCAGTTGCATCAAGCTTCGATCATAACCATGAAGGCGGCTTTGTATTTGTACAAATACGTTTCAGAACACAATGGCAGGCAATTTCTATTTTAAGTTGCATCTTGTTTTTAGGCAATTTGATGGAAGTCTTATGGAATATATACATTTCTCTTCTTGATACCATAATGAAGCACAAGCGATCAGATGATTTAACATTTGACAGAGGAAAGAGATGTAAAAATCCCTTTTTCTTGAATCTTCATAAACCATTGTGACTCGTGCTTTGGAGTGAAAGAGCTAATCGTTTCTCTTGAATCTTCATAAACCATTGTGACTTGTGCTTTGGAATGAAGGAGCTATTGTTTCTCTTGAATCCTCATAAACCGTTGCGACTTGTGCTTTGGAGTGAAAGAGCTATTGTCATCCACATGAGCAGATGTTGAAACACAGAGATCTTATACAAGCTTAAAAAGCACATCTACATCCTCGGTGGCCCCCCGAATCCGCGTACATAAATTACACTCGTGTCTGTAAGAATCAACGAAAATTTCCAAACTGATGGTATTTCCCTTTCCTGTTTCATGAGTGCCAGTGTAGCTTGCATCAAATACTAGGTTACTCCCTGCTGTACACATGAGAAACGAGCGTTGATTTGGTGGGCCACTGCATAGATGGGTTGTAGACCAAACTCTGTGATTGGACGAATATGACCATGAATTCTGCTGGTTGAATGTGGACCCTTGCTATTTCAGCTGCCCATTCATTTGGTGGCTACCATATCCTTGCTTTTGGTGTGTGTGTGTGTGTATCCAATCCGTATGGGATGCGGATTCAGTGTATCTGGGGGACCACCAAGGTGGGTGTACCCCTAACGTGGCATTGACGTGGTGGGGATGTGATTGGTGTTGTCAGGCCTACGGTCTTTGTAAAAGTTGTCTAATAAGTATGTACTCTACTAAACCTTGGAAATCCAATCTGACATTGCCAATCACATCCTGCCATGTCACCTCGGTGGTCCCCCGAATCCGCGTACATACTTATGGTAGCCCACCAGATTAGTAGTTCTGATCACCACACATGTTTTGTATGTAAAAAGGGGGCTACACTGTTTTGAGTATACGCGATATTGTCAATAATACTACCCGTCATCTCATTGATACTGATAATACTGGAAACTGAGGTTTTTCCAGACATCGGGGAGATGTCTAGCCGATATGTCACCATGTATCGACATGTATAAATTGTGGATGTCGCTTGTATCAGCGATACAAGTAAACTTCCAATCCAAGACAGCATTTGTCTCTACCCCACATATATATATATATATATATATATATATATATATATATATATATATATATATATATATATATATATATATAGTCATGCTCCCCTAGGCACCTACACACCTTTGCACACGTGCCATGAGTGTCTAATCGGAACGGTCCATGTGATGTGGAATCCCATGAAACCCTATATGAGAAATTTTCACTCCAATCTAAAATTCTGGTGGGCCATAGCAAAGAGAAATGCAAATCAAGGGAGGAAATAGTTTTTATATTTCATGGCCCATAGAAGTTTTAGATCAAAGTAAAACTTGGTCCCGGGAGGTTTCACGAGGTGCTGCTTCACATGAACGGTTCAGATTTTGGATCCAAATCACGTATGATGGGTTCTCAAAAAAGTTCGTACGCAGTAGGTATGAACTGGTTCGCAGGTAGGTGTGTGTGTGTGTGTATAGTTCTCTTTTCAGATTTGAGGTAGTGGATTTCCGCACCTCTTCTTCATTTCTTGTGGATTTAATCTTCCATTTGAGGGAGAAATTATAGATCCCAAGCTCGGAAGGTATGAAATATTATAATAATGTTTTTTTTTTTTCTTTTGATTTTATCATGGATTTCACTTCAAATATATATTTATGCATGACCGATATAGATTTAAGTGAAAAATCTGGAGAATGGAAGATTAAAATGAAAACATCTTTTTTTTTAATGGATAATTTAATTTTCTCCATTTTCTTACAAAAAAATAAGTAATGTGGGACCTAAATTTGACATGATGAGGGTAGACTGATCTATAGATTGATGTTGATGTCTCCATTATATATATATATATATATATATATATATTATTTATATTTAAAAAATTCCGTTTATTCAAACCCTTCATCCGTATCATGTAAAGGTGAAGGGCATTTTCTTAAATCTTGTTTTGTTCCTTTGGAATATTTTTCAATTTCCAGAATCTCGACATCTATTTATCTGACCTTAGAAAACGATTTTTTGGAAGGTAATTGACCATAGACAACCATATATAATGGTGCCCTGCCCATTCAATTGTCTCAAAATCTCCCTGACTGAACGTTCCTTGTCCATTAATCTTTCGCTTGCAAATGAATATGATAATGCTCCACATTTAACAAAGAAATGCCAAAGATTGTACATCTAGCATCTTCCAATCTGGGAGATTTTCCATGCATCAACATTCATGATGGGATCCATCAGATCAACAATCTGGATCGCATAACTGTAGGCCCACTTGTATATAGCATGTGCAGATCAGGTCAGTTGCTATTTTTCACAGATAAATATCACCGGGTCAACCTACCTCGCAGATAATCCACATCATATCTGTCAGCGTTTATAATATAATTATATCATAAAACACACAATGTAACAATGAATACAGATGCAAAACTGGTGGATACTGGTCTCTTACAACACCCCAGTACCTTCTCTTTTAGTACACCATAAGATAAAAGAACAGAAAAAATTGAAAATTCACACTCATATCTCATCAACACAAACTAAGCAAACCACCTTAATTACCTAAGAGGGGAAAGCCCAAATCATTCCTGTCTCCAAATTCTCAAGAAACCCAAACCTAAGATTAACCAGATCAGCTTCCATGGAGAAAAGACCAAACTCAAAATTCAAGCCATGGTAGCGTTTAGATTCTCGAGAATTTGGGTTTTCACTCGAAGCAGAACATATCTACATACAGTATCCTTCAGGCTGATGTAGAACAGAGTTTAAGATGAACCTTCACTGATTGCTGGGTTGAGGTTGTTATATATGTTTGAAGATTCTACGTTGAAGCTTCTACCTGGTGATGCTCGAGGTTCCGAAGCACTATCCTTGCAAAGATTTTGGCTTCAATTGGTGCTGTTGCTGCGGCGGCAGCGGCACGTAGGACCCGTGCAGCTCCTGCTTTCTGCATGAGGCTGGCATGGTGCATTGCATGCCTGCCGCCTGGGATGGTGAACTGCATGTTTAAAAGAACAGTGACTAAGAATTTGTGATCGGTTAAGGACAAGAAAAGGTCATATCTGTTTATCCGCAACGTGCCGAATTCAAATGGGACGTCCAACCATATTCACAAATGGGTCTCATGATGAGTTTAATTTTCTGAGTAATTATTAATATCTTACTATGTATTAGTAAAGTGTGGACTGTCAAAATACAAAAGGTTAGAATCAGCACTACCCACAAGCATGATATTTATAACAAGCACTTGAGATGAGTTCCCTGAACAACTACTGGTGTTCCAAATAGTGATTTCTTGAAAGAAATGTTATGTAGGTTATGTGTGAGCTGTTAGTAATTTCTTTGCTCAATTAAGGATGGTACCAAGATTTAAGAAGACTTCTACTACGTAGTAGCATGGTCAAGAGGGCTGCCAGAACTACACGGAAAAATAGCTTTTAGAGTCCCCATACATAACGATTTAAAGTATGTGGAAGTTTTGGAGGTTCTATGACCTCATTAAGTAAATCCTTGTTCTCTAGTGGTTGAGTTCTTTGAGCGAATGCCATGCATTGTTCGAAAAAAAAAAAAAATCAAAGAAAAGATTGGACAAGTGAAGTTGTTGCAATTACCTGTAGCAAAGCAAAAGCAGCGCATGCCCTGAGAATAGAAGAAGAATTCCGAAGCATAGCAACAAATCTCCCAATCTCAGCTCCACTACACAAAGTGGAAAATGGAATAAGGCAATAGTTACTGAGAAAAATGCCAATCATACAACTAATAAGCCAATGGCAATGTGAATGAACAAACTTTTTTAAAAAAGCATCAACTTGTGTAAGCATAAAAGGTTTTCTTCTTCTTCTTTTTTTCCTGGAAGTTTACTCAAGCTTTACTAAGGAAAGAAAAATGGGAAGGCAAAGATTAGGAATCAACAGCCCCAACAAACAAGAAGCTGAAAGAAAATAAAAGATTCATATGAACAACTTGCAAAAAGGCTCGAGACACCCTGGCCCATTCAATCACAGCCAATTTGGCCTCCCTGAACACCTTTTTGGAAGGACTAACACAATTGCGGAACATCTGTCATTACACTTGGCCCAAATCATGACTGGCTCCCCGAGAAGAGTAACCACAGAATTTTCCATTTAGGTCCCATGCTGCCATCATGCCATGCCATGCCAACAAAACCACATCAACTGAAGGAGGCATCACCCAACAAACACTGAAACAGGTTGAAGAACCTCCCTCAAACAGCTGTCACAAAGATACAATGCATGAATGGATGTTCTACTAACTCAACATCACATAATACACGTTATTGATAATCATGTCTTTTCTGGAGGGTTTTGAAAGTAAGCACTTTATTCTTTCCCACCAACCAACCAAAAGCAATGACCCTAGTCATTCTTTATAGGTCCACACATGCTGCGCCAGATCACAGGTTACTTTTTTTTCTTTTTTTTTTAACTTTTGAGAAGATGACAATATCATTAAACAAGCAAGAGAAAAATAAAAAGAGCATAGGAAGGTAACCCTATCTTCACTCCATTGCAGCAAAGAAACATATACCAGACATCAGAAACCCTAAGAGCAAAAACAACCAAAAACAAAAACAGCAGACCGGAACCTCGGCAATCACCCAGGCCATTTTAATCCCAATTACATCTAAGCTTGGCTGCTGATGTTCATTCCAGAGAATTCTGGGAGACAACTGAATCATTCCAGAACTAAAGACGCCATAGAATTGACACACTTTGACTAAAAAATTCTTGCGTTCCTTTGCTTCCATGGCCCCCGTATAATGGCAAAGGAGATCCCAAAGGTGTCTTCCCCAATCAGAGAAAGGACCTCAAATCCACCCTTCCTTAACCTCCCAAAGCGATCTTTCTTCGAAAGACTAGATGACTCTAAACAGCTTGAAGAACTTTTTTTTCTTTTTAAACAGCTTGAAGAACTGATCCCAACAAATGCTAGCTGTTGGATAATGTACGAACAAATGGTCCAGTGATTCCTCACATTTCCCATACAGCACATATAAGCCATCACCATATTTCTCTTTTTAGGGCTATCCACTAAGGATCTTATTTGCTACAACTAGCCACATAAAAGCTGGCACTCGAGGGGGATAGGGGCCCTCCAAATCATAGCACAAGGGTAGTGAGGATCACCCAAGATGCAGATTTTAGAAAAGAACGATTTAACTGAAAATTGACCATTGGATGCCCATTTCCAAAACTTGGTATCTTCACGTGAAGGACCAATACTAACCTCCTGCAGGATGCCCAAGAGGGCAGCGAGGTCTCTCAATTCTTCATTTAAATTCCCACAAAGGAGAAACATCCCAAACCATAGAACCCCCCAAATACCTGTAATAATCCCTTGCACTTGCATCTTTGTTCATCACAAGGGAGAAAATTGCCGGGAACGCCATGGCTAGGTTTCCATTCTCTACCCAAATATCCTTCCAAAAGCTAATTCTGGGACCCCAACCTACCAAAAATCCAACCACAGGTAAATGGCTTGATTAGACTCTTGCCAGTCCGCCTAATCGCCCTCCGCATATAAGATCCAACCAGATTTTCTGCCCTATTAGTAAACCACCCACCTCCACATGATTCTCCGTATTTCCAATATATTACCTCTCTGCACAATGCCCTCATTTTGTCTCACCATTTAGTGAGGAGCACCCAATTCTCCTTTATATTTCCCAACCCAAGACCTCCATACTTCCCCAAGCTTTTGCACCTCTACCCAATTCACAACATACATGGAACTTGTGACCCTTGTTCCAACCTTCCCACAGAAAGTCCCATTGCAACTTCTCAATTTCCCTACACATCTTAGCTGGCATCATGGATGAGGCTAAACAGTGAACCCAGAGACTAGATAGGGCAGCTTTGATGAGGCACATTCTACCACCAAGAGATAGATACGATTTCTAGCAATTTGCCAATCTTCTTCCACTTCGAACAAAATATAAAATAATGGAACAAACAACAACCATCTTCCAACTAATCAAAAATTTCAAAGTATATTGTAGTGTCTCCCATTTCAGAAGAAAAGGAGCATAGGATGGATATGGCAAATGGGAAATCAAAAACTGATCATAAAGAAATAAAAACATAAATAAAAAAAAAAAACCTGCATCTAAGATGTCCTGCTTCTTGTATACGTGCTGATTCAGCTACTTGTGCCAAGGATGCAGAAGCAGAAGATGCAGCCGCAGCTGAGAAGGTTTGGTGATTTGAAAATGTCAACACGAATTCTTCAATATGTTTCAATGCCATCCTTCTAGCACCATCTAAGCTTACGCTCCTTGATATGCCTTCTGATGATGACCCTGTCAACGAAACTTCATCCATTCTGTAAAAGACATGCATGGGACATTAGACTACAATTGCACCGAATTACAAAAGAACTAATAAGCGAGAAGGTGTTCTTCACTAACTAATGCATTCTTCACAACACACCCAACGTGAAAAGACAAGTTAAGAACTACTGCATGTCTACAAATCATTGTATTACTTCAATATCAAATATGTAAATTTATAATAATAATAATAATAAAATCATCTTATTAATAAGCTCAATTGCTCAGCAACATGTTCCTGGGACTCAACCAGCTATATAAGTATGGCAGCATGTGTTGTTGGAAGGTCGCTTGCCACTTTATTCAAACACCCAAGACATTCATACTGATATAAGCTACACTAGAACCAATGGCAACATTATCCAGAAATTCTTTTTTTTGAAGATGACAAAAACTTTATTAAAAGGCTCGCAAAAATGAGCAAAGAATACAACACCAACAACAACCACTTAGGCCCCACTCTCTAAGAAACTGGAGATTCTTCTAAAGATCTCCTCTGCCCTAGGCTGGATATTTCTAAAACAACAATCATTCCTTGCTCTCCAAATAGCCCGCCATAATGAGAAACCTCTACTTAGCTTTTCCGGTTTTCCCTACACCTCCCCCCTGCCACACCCAAAGATCTTCCACCCATTTTGGTTGATTGAAACATATCCAGTTCCAATATTGGCCAACCCTTGTCATAAGTTTACGGCCCCAAGCCCTGGCCCTCCAGGCCTGGGCCACCCCTACAAGAAACTTGGCCTGTGATGCGATTCATCAACTGGCCAGTAAAGCAATTCCCAAGACATCACAAAACCGTTTACCATGGTAACAATTTCATGTCGTGGGTGAAAGTTGAACTAATAATGTCAATGCATGCCATACAAGGCAGGCCCCTATATTAGTATGCATCAACTAAACAAGACAAAAGTGACTGCAATTGACATAATCAATCAAGCAACAGGAATTTGACAGACCCATAACCATCAGCATGCTAAGATATTTGAAAATTCAGCATCACTATTTCTACATAGAATAGAGGTCTAGTGCTCTGTCACGCACTTCATATCTGTTTATTTGAGTCTGAGCCTTAGTTTAAATATTTATCGACTGGAAGTACAGAAAGGGTTGTGAAACTACGAGTCTAGATTGTCACCTCTGACAATGATCACAAGTGATCACCCAGGTACTATTTTTGTGCTGCTTACAAGAATCAGCAATAAAGTAGGCAGCTTAACCATAAATGAGAAACCAGCTGAAGTAGAAGAGGCTACAGTTACTCCCTGATAACTCAATGTATATGAAGATTTACATCTTGAAGGATTAAAATTCGGCAGACCATTCCATGGCATGCACTTCATAAGGAAATATTTTATTCTCTAGAGACATGCAAGGCCAAATGTTATCCCATCAGAAGATCACATGAAATACCTCTATTATATTTGCCTTGGCTATTTAATAGAATTACTTAATAATTGAAAAAGAATTTATGTCTCAAATCAAAGCAAGGTGACTGCAGTGTGCTGTATGAGGCAATGAGGAATCGTAGTGTTGAAAAAATTACAGGGACATATTGAAGAGGTTCCGCAAGATCCGGGCCAACCATAACCATTTCTTGGTCATCAAATCAGGCGGATCCATTCACCATATGGGACAGCTAGAAAGAAAATTACCAACGGCCAATATTCAATGTACGGGTGTGAGCAACCTGATGAGTGGACCAGCTACTTCTACGAAAGGGCATGCTTACCTGGAGCCCCTTGTGCTATAAGGCCCGAATCTTGCACAGAGTGCCACATTGGGAGTGGACCATGATTCTTCTTAAAAATCTTTCCTAGCATGAAACGCTCTGCTGTTCCTCATAAATAAGTAAATTGCCATGTTCCTTTTGGGGAATGATCCTTAGATTAAGGTGAAGGGCTTCCTCAAAGGTTATTCTGTAACATCTGCATCAGCTGGGTCTTGACACCAGGCTTTTTTTTGTGGGTCATGCTTCACCACTGAAATCTATGTCCGTGAAGAAGGATCTATATAGAAATTTTGGTAAAGCAGCAGAATCCAAATTAAACATCTACCTCTAGGTAATATCCCAAAACTGAACAAGCCTACAATCAAGTTGCCTATGCCTGAATAGGTTGAATTGTTTTAAGAAAGCTATTAATATATCTTAGAAACATGTGAGCATAATGGTTTGGACTTCAACAGTACTTCCATAATTGGAAAAATGAACATGAACTAGGGGCTGTATCATTACAGAAGATGGAGAAAAACAATGGTGTACCTCCTATCTTAGAAACATGTGAGCATAATGGTTTGGACTTCAACAGCACTTCCATAATTGGAAAATGAACATGAAATAGAGGCTGCAACATTACACAAGGCAGAGAAAACAATGGTGTACCTCCCATCAAACATGTAAGCAAGCGCCAATGCAGCCATGAAGCGAGCCATTTTAGATGCCGACGAAGAACAAAGATGTACAAGGGCTGGAACGCCCCCTTCTTCCACTATACGAAGAGCATTACCTGGATTAAATGCAAGATTCCATAGTGCCCCTGCAGCAGTCTCATGGACATCCTGTAAAAGGAAAAACATATAGATGAAGAGCTGACTATCATGTTACATGTGTATTGAGAATATATGTATATTTTGTACCTTTTTTTTGTGTGGGAATATGTGTCCTCTGCCGGAGCTTGATTAGTGCTTATATCTTATTGTTACGAGAGTTGTGTAGTAAAATACACTGTTGCCCTCTCTCTCTCTCTCTCTCTCTCTCTCTCTCTCTCTCTCTCTCTCTCTCTCTCTCTCTCTCTCTCTCTCTCTCTCTCTCTCTCTCTCTCTCTCTCTCTCTCTCTCTCTCTCTCTCTCTCTCTCTCTCTCTCTCTCTCTCTCTCTCTCTCTCTCTCTCTCTCTCTCTCTCTCTCTCTCTCTCTCTCTCTCTCTCTCTCTCTCTCTCTCTCTCTCTCTCTCTCTCTCTCTCTCTCTCTCTCTCTCTCTCTCTCTCTCTCTCTCTCTCTCTCTCTCTCTCTCTCTCTCTCTCTCTCTCTCTCTCTCTCTCTCTCTCTCTCTCTCTCTCTCTCTCTCTCTCTCTCATTAGAGCAAGGAATTAAGTTGCTGTTTTGTTTCCAGCAATTGCATTTTGTTGACTTCAGCTACCGTACAACTAATGTCAGCGTGTGTACTATCCGTGCAGCCATGTGGTAAATGATGGGTATGGTTTGATAGATCTTAATTTTAGAAGGTTTATGGTGATTTTTGTGGATTTTTGGATTGTTCATGGTTTTTTAGGGTTTTTATGGTGCAGTTCAGCCATTTTTGTGGGGTCTTCCATGTGAAATATCCTGTGTTTGTGGAGGGCTGTTGTCCAGTATCTTTTTGGACATGTTTCTACCTATTCCTCTCAACTTAGGGCTTGTTATGTAAGTTTTTCTTATGTCTAGACTGTGTAGGCCCTCGGGAATACTCTGAAAGTTCAGTGTATCTGCCATCTTTGAGTGATTTGGATAGTTGGTGTGTTGTCCATATTCTGCCCCCTTATTCGACCTAGCATTTCTTATTTTTTTCAACCTAGCATGGAAGACAAGCTCACTAATGGAGCTCTTATGGGGCCTTCCATTTCTCACAACTTGTTGATTACAACTATCAAGTCGAATAGGAATAATTAGCAGCAATGGGTACAATCCGTCAAGCTCTTTTTGGGAGGAAGGGAGCGACTTTCTTATATGTCGGATGATCCTCCACATTCGACAAATGAAGGACAAAGGAATATTACCAAGTCATGGCTTGGCTCCTAAACAGTATGGAGAGTACCATTAGTAATTCTGTTATGTTTCTAACATCGGCTAAGAAGATATGGGATACAATCCGAGACATGTATTCTGAAGATCGCAACATATCCAGATTGTACAAGTTGATTTCGGGCATATTAAGTGTCAACAAGAATCTAGAAACCTAAAGGAGCACTTGACTTACATAGTACGTGAGATGAGTTGGATATGCACCATCCTCTCCCATTTTATTGTACTAAGGATCATGAACTCATTCGATAACAACTTAAAAAAGACTCAAATCATGCAGTCTCTCTGGACTCAATTCAGAATATCAGACTGTTCATGGTCAGATCATAGCTATGGAGCCCTTCCCCTCTCTGTTAGTTTGTGTATTCTATTGTTCGAAGAGTTACATACTCATCTTCTATTGAGCATATTGCTACTAATAGATCTGCATTCATAGCTGGTGATCGTCTTTCTTCTAGTTCTAGTTCTTGGGTTCAAAGTTGGAGCGCCTCAAACACCAGTCATGCTCCTGGCTATGGTAGTCAAGCCAGGGGTCGAGTTCTTAATAGAGGCGGCCGTGGTAACCGTATTTTGGTACACGTGGATGCGATGGCTCTTCTTGTACTTGTTAATGCATGGGCATTTTCATGTCGAGCTCAAGCGGGGTGGCTTGTGGGATGTAGGGGCACACTTGGGGTGGGCAGCCCGTATGAGGCGGGTAGCCTTAACGCTACATAGCTCATGAAAATAGCTTAAGTCGCATGTAGCCTATGTTGCATGATAATTTGCGTAAGCTACATGCTACACATAGGCTAAGCTACGCTCTATGTAGCTCACATTACAAGTTAAGCTAAGCTACATAGCTCATGAAAATAGCTAAGTCGGTCGCATGTAGCCTACGCTACATGATAATTTGCGTACGCTACACTATGTAGCTCATATTACAAGTTATTTTTCATTACAACATTAATATCAATTAATGTTTTCAACCATTTGTTACATATTTCTGTTATCAATACAAAATAATTAATCTTTTCAATGCTTTTAGTAAAATGATACAAGTAAAAGTATTAAATCAGTTCCGTTGCTCTTCTTTTACCTGTATACTTAATCATTGCCCTTTCCTATTACTCTAGGTTGCGTTTGGTTGCATCAAATATCAAGAAATTTTGTTAAATTTCATTATTAATCAGTCTTTCCATAAGGCCACATAACTTGGGGCTTCCCGCTTTTCCCTTTCTTTTTCTTTTTTGCATCCTTTCTTCCCTCTATAAACTCACCTTATCTCACATGCGTGAGTGCACAAAAATATGAAGTGTGTGCTATGGAAATATGAAATGTGTGTGTGCATCAGTTTTCTGGCCATTTTCTCAGCGAAACATTATGACCATTCAGGATCATGACTTGTGAGTACTATGAACAGTTCACTACAGTTTCTCACTGAAATGTACATCAACCTTTCGATATCAACACAGAAATAAACTCAAGAAGTCCAATGGCATTAAGACATCGGGATCAGAAGTTCAAGTCAAGAACATCATCCTTACATTTAAACAAAGGGTGGAGATTACAGAACTAGGTTTTTTCCCCCAAAAAACCCTGATGATCTTCTATTGAACATTCTATAGTAGATTAACTAATATGAGCTCTTGGGAGATCGGGAATGCAATGCTGGGACGATATGCTAGAGAAGTTTGCCAAAAAGCTGGCCATCTGGAATGGAAGACTGCTTTCTTTAGGAGGTAGGATTATGCTCATAAAATCTGTTTTAGCTAGCCTCCAAAATCATCTCTTATCTATTTTCAGATGTCCTGCCAAGTTTGTAGATAAGTTCAGAGTCATTCAGAGAAAATTTCCATGGGGCAACTCAAAAGAATCTCATAAATTCCATCTCATCGAATGGTTGGATATGTGTGGACCCATTTCCAAGGGTGGCTTGGGAATAAGGCGAACAATGAATAGTGCTCTCTTAGCTAAATGGTGGTGGCACCGTGGATCAAGGGATGATTTGATGCTTAAATATGTCCTTGTTGCAAAATATGGCCTGGCTGAAAATGGTCGGGATGTTGCTCTGGCTTCCCAACTGTCAGGCTCCATTATCTGGAGAGTGGTCTCCTGGTCGGCTCCATTTTGCATCAGTCAGCCCAGGTTTCTTGTGGGTACAGGTCAGCATATTTGATTTTAGGAAGACCTTTGGTGTGGAGAGGCCTCACTTGGAGAAAGGTTTCCAGACTCAAATTAAAAAGGGGTGCATGTGTCATTTGCTGTCGTGATCCAATGGGGAACTTGTGTGGTGCATTACGTGCCGTAGGGATCTAAAAGATAGCGGAAGTTCAACTCTTACCGTGATGATGGCTATCCTAAATGAGGCTTTTATTCCTGCCGTTGGGTCGGATAGAAGAATCTGGGCTGCAAGTGTGGAAGGTATATTCTATCCTCCTTAGCAAACTGGATGGGATATTGAAACATTAAGCCTGTCTCCTCTCTCGAAAATCTGGAATTATTCCAATTCCGTTAAAAATGAAAGCCTTGTTTGGGTAGCCTCTCTTGAAAATATCCAGATGATCAACAATCTTCAGAAAAAGGGAATTTATCATCCCCAACAGATGTGTGATGTGCTCTGCAGGAAGAAGACTCAGTGAACCACCTCCTCCATTGCTCAATAACCTTCAAAATCTGGAGCAGAGTGCTGGGCACATTTCGCAGTGTGGGTCTTCCCAAATTCAATTCTTGAGCACATTGCTTCTTGGATCTCTAATACTTGGGGGGGGGGGGGGGCGCATGATTACTTTGTGGGTGATTTGGACCAAGAGAAACATTAGAATATTTGAGAATAAGCAGGCTCCTATCAAAGCTATCGTTGATCGCATTTTTAGATGTTTAATTTCCTGGTCAATAGCCAATGCCGATCTCTGCAAGATCCCATCATCTAAGTTTGTTTCCAACTTCTCTGAAGCGCTTCATAGCCGATTTAGCATTCAACCAGTAACTGCAAGATGACCCCTCGTCCTGGAAGCTTTAAAATAAACTTCGATGGTAGTTCTTTTGGAAATCCAGGCTGGTCCAGCATCAGTGGAGTCGTCCGTTATCACTTCATGGTCCCTATCATCAATCCCAGGTCTCGTTGGTTTTAGGGATTCCACCCATGCGGAGGCCCCAAGCCTGATCCAGGCAGTTAAGATTGTAATTTCTTTTCATTTTTTTTTTTCCTGCAATTGTGGAAGAAGACTCTTGTAATGCTATCAGCTGGGCATCTTCTGGGAATTGTCCGACGAAAATAGCTCGATCTAATTGAAGAAGATCTTGACTTAAAACAAGGCAAAGCAATTTCTTTTCAACAAGTACCCCGCAAAGCCACTGCCATTGCTGATCAACTTGCAGAAAATGGAGCATCTGGGCCTGCTCTTATCATTGAAGACAAGAGGATCGCTTAATTGCAATTTTCCTGTTATCCATCTATGATCTGAGTTTTCTTTCTTCCATGTTTGCTATTCAGTCTCTCTCTAGCCATGTGCTGGCTTCTGTGTAATTTTGCTTCTTAGCTTTAAATTCCAATTAAACTTTCAAAAAAATTATTAATATGGAAATAGTGGCACCCCCATTCTTTCAGACTTTCTACTTTGATATTTTGTGGTCCTTGCAACATGATTGACACCTCTCACACCAGAACTAATAGGCCAACTAATATATCCAACCTGCAGCATAGTTAATTCTTTTTTTTTTTTGGTGTGTGTGTAGAGGAGGCCAAATTTTATTAGAAAGAGAGCAGATTATAACAGAGGACTCTACAATTAAAAGAGATGGGAGCCAAAATCCCATCCTTGCCAAATCAAGTTATTCATGGAATTTCACTGTACAAGTAGCTCTCTTCACCAACAGTTTGCATCAATTCCATCACAAACCGGACAAGAAAGGGTTACAGCTTCACTTGCTAGTGCATTGCTGAGCGGAGCACTCGTCACTAGAGCCATTCTAACAGTATGACTAAACTAAACTGCATATACTCCAAATAAAAATGAGAAAGTTCCATTCTGGAGGACCCAGATTGCAACTACTAAATTCCCAGGCAGAGGATTGAAGTCAACCGATAATCATAAGAAACAAAATGCAGATTTCAAGGACCACATATCAACCAAAATGAAATACTTACTTCAGCATCTGAGCGTGCAAGTGCGATGAGAGGTGCAACGCCCCCTTCTCGTCCAATCGCAATGCTGAATGGAAAGAAAGAAAGAAAGAAAAATAATGTTTGCATTAGTCACTAAAGATGGTTACCCTATGAATACATCCTTCCTACTGACATTATAAGCTTGCTTTGCAGACAAGAATATCATTCACATGGCTAATCCCACAGATGTGTGGGAAAAAGAGTGTACACCGCTTGATTGGTCCACATAGGCACACCGATCATGTTGAAAATGGGGATGTCCTAGGATGTTTCAACCACTGCTATAGAATGAATTGAACCAAATTTATGTAACCAGCTTGTGCAACTAGTGTTCGTAGAATCGGTATCGTTACATGTATCGCTGGCTGGGGATATGGAAACATGTATTGATATCAATGATATTATCGCTAATACTTGTATCACAGGCTGAGGGAAGCATTGGGGAAATATGGTGAAAATGGTGGAATTTCTCAATGAAATTTCAAGAGATGCTAAAATACACATATTTGCATATTTATGAATCAAATAATTGAAAAGAAAAGGAAAAAAAAAAAAAAAAAAAGATGCACACATAATAAGTTTTCCTTTAATAGGAGCCTAAAAGCAGCAATGCTGTCTCAAAGAAACATTGGGGAAATATGGGGAAATTGCTGGAATTTCTCAATGATGCTTCGACAAATGCTAAAATACACATACTTGCATATGCAGGAATCAAATAATAGCAAAAAAGATGCATACATAATGAGTATCCCTTTAATGGGGGCCTAAAAGCTTGTATGCTGACTCAAGAAAGCATTAGGGAAACATGGGAAAATGGTGGATCCATTCATCCATGCATGCACATATATACATACAAACATACGTGCATGATCCAACTAGCCATTCAACCATCCATGCATACATACACGCGTACATACAATGACACACATATATACACACATGCATGATCCATATCCATGCATGCATGCATACACACATCCATCCATCAAGGTACACATACATAGATGCATACATACATCCATGATCCATCCATGCATGCATACATATACACAAATACATACATGTATTTTATCATACAACCATGCACCCATAAAAAAATTTGAAATGGATTTTTTTAACAAATGGATTTTTGGCGATATCAATACATTGGCGATATTATCAATAATATCGCCGTTACATTGGTGATACAAGCAACATCTTGAATTTATACAATCAAAAATATTGTGATACATTGGCAATATTGATACATTAACAATACTTTGCGATATATCGGCGGTAACTAGAATTTCTTATACCAACTGGTGTTATCGGTATCGTTGAGCTGGAGATATCGATAATATCGACAATATTATTGATAACATCACCGATACTTGGAACAATGGCAGCAAGAACGTATGACTTGACCTCCGATATACTGAAGCAAACAACGATTCAAATATTTGATGTGATCTTGCACCTCAGGAAGGCTGGAGTCTCGACATAATTTCCTCTTGTGATCCTCGGTATTGCAATATTGTGATTATGGTGAGAGAGATGGAGACACTAAACCAATCACACTTCGTCGATATATGCTAAAAAACTGACATTCTTAGGAAACCCCAAATTTCTATAATAAGCTCATGTAACAGGAAACTTGGGACCTGTTTGTTAAATCTGAAGTCCAAAGCCTGAATCTGAAATCTGAACCTAAAGTCTGAATCTGAAGTCAGAAAACTAGTATTGAATCTAGAACAACTTGTTTGTTAACTAACACCTGAAATGTCTGAAATATGTTAATTTGACACATTTGCTCGTCTCCACAGAAACAGTCATGATTGAATCCCCACCATTAAAAACGTCTTAGGGCGCACCTTAATGTTTTTTAAGTGTTTATTTGCCATCCAATCTATTGATATGGTCACATAAGCCTGGATGAAGGGAAAAAAAAAAAACAAATATCAGGCTATTAGCTTGATCCAGAACTTTCGTGGCCAATTAATGGCCAATCACCACGGTTTCCTATGGCATGGCCCACTTGATAATTGGATTGCTTCATTTTTTGGATAATGCCCTAAAATGATCTGGAAAAACGGATGGACGGGGTGGATATAGAATACATACATCAAGGTGGGTCCCACAATAAGGGCCGCACCGTCTTGGGTGAGTCCGGGGTCTCACCTAAAACAGATTGCATGCTGACCTCCGTTGTGTTGACATTACCAAGTTCAATGGGCCCCACCATGATGTAAGTGTTATATCGAAACTGTTCGTCCATTTGGTGAGAACGTTTCTAACACCTAAGCCCAAAAATGAGACGAATCCAAAGCTCAAGTGGACCACACTTCAAAAAGCAATGGGGATTGAACATCTATCATTGAAACCTTCTTGGAGGTCACGGAAGTTTTGGACCCATCTGATATTTGGTTTTCCCCTTCATCCAGGTCTTTATGACCTTATGAACAATTTGATGGCATATAAACATCATGGTAGGCCCTATGAATGTTTCAACGGTCGGAATCATTTTCCCCATTGCTTTTTGTGGTGTGTTCCACTTGAGCTTTTAATGACTAGTTTTTGGGCTCATGCTCTATACTGATCTCGCCAAATAGATGAACAGTGTGGATATAACACATACATCATGGTGAGGCCCACAGAACTTGGTGACATCAACACAAAACGAAGGTTAATGGAGTGTGGCACACCACGCAATCCGCTTTCCCCACAAATCGATGCGGGGATTGGGTACTACCCCCACCAGGATCTGGCTAGAGATGGACGATCCTGTCAAGGGCTCTGTGGGGCCTACCATGATGTATATGTTTTATCCACAACGTCCATCCATTTTTCCATATCATTTTCGGGAATAAGACCAAAAACTAGGCAAATCTAAGGCTCAAGTGGGCCACACGACAGGAAACAGTGGGAATTGGGTGCCTACCATTGAAAACTTCTTAGGGCCACAGAAGGCTTTGATCAAGCTGATTTGTGTTTTCCCTTCATCCAAGTTTGTGTGACCTTATGCAAAGATTAGATGGCAAATAAACTTCACAATGGACCCAAGAAGGTTTTAACGGTAGTCGTTCCATTCCCACTGCTTTATGTGGTGTGATCGACTTGTTCTTTGGATGTGCCTCATTTGTTGGGATCTTGCTCTAGAATTATCTAGAAAAGTTGATGGACGGTGTGGATCTAACACAAATCATGGTGGGCCTAGAGAAGTGCCACACGTTAAAAGTTGGGTTGTGTATTACGCAAATGGCAAAAATCTCGAACGTGCAAGGCAATTTTAGATTTTTTAAAAAGAGTCCGCGGAGCGCATTTTGAATTCACCATTAAGCTAGGCCTCCTTGGTGGAAAAAAAATTGAGGCAAATCATGGAGCGCTTTCCGAGTTCAGCGTCAACAACCAACACTTATCGCCGAGGGCTTTCTGAGTTCCGCATTCCGTAATTTTTTCCAGTGTTAACAAACAGGCCCTTACTGACTTGGCCTCTGCTATATTAGGGCACACGGCAATTCAAACATTTGATGTGCATTTATCTAACAATCTCAAGAAGTCTCTACAAAATTTAGTATAGTGACCTTTGGTATTGTGATATTGTGATTCTAGCAGTGATACACAAGAACGAAATTAAATCAATGTAGAACCCTTGTTAGAAATAATGCTCTCTCTCTCTCTCTCTCTCTCTCTCTCTCTCTCTCTCTCTCTCTCTCTCTCTCTCTCTCTTCTTTTTCCTTTTTTGAGGAATAAAATAAATAATTTTTTAAAATTCTTAACAACCCACAAAGCAGGAAAAGAATACAACCAAGAAAGCGCTAAATGGCACTGAAAAGATTGCCGGACACACCGGCTTTAACATACACTGACCAACTCAAAATAAGCCCTATGATCTACCTAATAACATCCTCTACCCCCCCACGTTTTCATTGAGAAAACAGTGACCATTTCTAGCTCCCCAAATAGCAAAAAAAAAAAAAAAAAAAAAAAAAAAAAAAAAAACCCATCAAAGTCAAACGCCATGGTGCAACTTTAAAAAATTAAAATAGATTCTCCACTCTACAACTTGTTCCAAAATAGGTAATGAAATACAAAATCATGTCAACAAAAAGCAGTACATATTCTAATACAAACCTATTAGCTTCCGAAACTGACAATCCCCACAAAGCGCCCGCGGCTCTTTCTTGAAGACCTTGGGAAGCATTTGAGCAAGTTTGTGCCAGAGCAACCTAAATAACCCGAAAAATGATGAGCAACAGCCAAGGAAACTTTACTCCAATTAACCTAAAATTCAAAAAGCAAAGGTGCTTGTTCATTGCTTCAATATAAAGTTCCGATGGCAACCATATCTAGAAAATAAAAAGATAAACATTGAACTCTTTCACCATTGCACTCTTTCACCAAAGTAACCCGACATGTTGTAAAACCAAAATCTGCCGATTGGGAACTCTAAACACATGAGGTAATGCAAAAATAACGTGCTGAAAGAGTCACAACCACCATAACAAAAAAAATGGCCTGCAAACAAACTAGGTCTCTTTTCCAAAGATACCATGCTATTGCAATAGGCAAGCATATGATAACATATAAACTGCACATGGCATGGAATAAATACCACATGAGAGTATAATCTATAGAAATTAAATGCTGCATGGAAACATGGAGGGTAATTTGTTCAATCCAGTTTAAGGATTTCATAAGAGAAAATATGTTTGCTAAACATTCTTGACAAGATCATAACCATTCATATGACCTATTCAAATACAAGGACAATAATGAAAGCGATCTTGGACAGCTCAAACCACAGTCATGGGATGAGAGCATAAATGAAATATCAAAGAACCTTCAATCTAAATTCAATAACCAAACTCACAATTTTATATTTCAGGATTTTTGCTCTTACAGAACCAGAAAGATAGTTCCAGTGGAACAGATTTCTTTTCTTTAGTTTCCATCTGTTTAAAGGAAATTATACTATGATTGCCAAAGAATCACAAATCAGGGAAGCAAGACCACTGCACTGTTTCAAGTATGATCATGATGAGGATGTGAAAGGACAAAAGAAACAATTTTTAGAATAATAAAATGAATAGGACAATCTTACTCAGATATTAACAATGAAAACATACCAATGCCTCAACACCACCAGCTGCAGCAATTGCTTCTCGATTTCTGTCGTCGAAGGATAAATTCCACAAGGCACCAGCAGCTTCCTGTCTGTTTAGTGAGGAGAAATAGCATCGCAAAATCAGAAAAGACCAATCAAAAAATGCATTCTTGAGGGCCCATTTGGACACGCTTCCTCACAAGGGGGTTTGTAAAATGGGGGTCTCGACCTGCTTTTTCAGTCGACTCAGCAAAATACAAATGGGTTGGCTTTTGCCAAGTCGGTGTTTTAGCACCTATTTTGTCAAGCAGGATATGAGACCTGGGTTTGCAAAGTGCATCCAAATGCAGAACATCAACTGCCATTTTGGATCAAAACGGCATTTAGCCTAAAACGCCCCCTTTGGGGGTGCATCCAAATGGGCCCTTACTCTGTGGAGAAAAACGTAGAACCCAGATAATTGAATCTTTTAAACAACTCAATTACAAATTCTAGGACAGGCAGTTGTAGGATGATAAAAATAAACAGTAGGAAATTAGAAGTAGAAGAATGCAACCAAATTACATATCAGCTAATTTATACAAAAACCCCCAAAAATAGACAGACCAAGAATAAGTAGCTGGACATCCCAATACAATCTATCCAATGCAATTTAAAGAACCACATATGATGGAAAAAAAGGTCGGTCAATGAGCAGAAGAACTTTCTGTGCAATAGTTATAAGCATAAGAAAAGCACCGTGCAATAGTAATGAGTATAGGAACAGAACATGCCACGAAATGGCACAAATGATTCATATCTTGGTCAAAAGAAATTGAGAGCACACCAACAAACCTTTGAAATGTTTACAGCTCTTTTGTCTTTTTCTTTTTTTTGGCGAGAGAGAGAGAGAGAGAGAGAGATGTTTACACTTCATCATCCTAGAGACCAGGGGTGCAAATTGGCGGGTTGGGTTGGTAAGGGTCAACCCAAACCCGAACCAACCTCAAGAAAACCCAACTTCCAACCCAAGGCTCCCAGCATGAATTCGTCTATACTCAACCCTAAACCGATCCACTCCAACCAAATTCAAATACATGTGATTATTCCTTACCCAACCTAGCTCGACCCGAATTTGCTCAACCCAAATCCAACCAGGTTTCAATCAGGTTGGAGTTTTCCAACCCTAATTCAACCGAGGACTGTGACAAGCTGACCCAACCCGACCTGAACTCGGGATGGGTAAATCGAGTTTGGGTTGACCGAACCGAAGTTGCAGCCCTACTAGAGATTATTTACAAAGCCTTTATATAATCCGCATGTAAATTTAAAAATAAATATATAACTGACAAAATTTAATTTACCTGACACCTTCGTGATGAGAACAAGTAAGTTGCACCAGTGCTTCAAGTGCACCTGCCTCTTGTCCAACAGCAGCATTGTTACTGTTACTATCACCATGAGCAGCCAGATTAGCTAAGGCACGAGCAGCCTGGGCATAAAAGAGCAGGATAACCACCAGCAACATCAGCTTCCTTACAGCATATCAGACTTGTTTGAAGATGCATAGGCAACACATGCCACAACTAAAACTACTACCTGAGTATGCCCATGGGAAAGTCAATGTAATAATTCTGCAACTTAAATTCACTAGTTCTCTAAGTCACATAGGGAGTCTGCCACAATGTTTAGGGGGTGTTTGGATGGGCACCGAATTCATGAATATAACAAATCTTCTTTTTTCATCTTTCAAAAAAAAACTCATGAATTTGGCAAATCTTAATTGCCAAATTCATGAATTATGTAACTAGTGTGTTCGGTTAACCTTGTTTATTGAGTTTGCTGATTTTCCAATTAATAGACAGGGCACAACTCACAAACTTAGCAGCTAGAAGATAGGGGGGATGTCCAAATTCACCAATCCATGAAACAAGAAATCAAGGGTTTCCCAATGTTAAGATGGAGAATGGCTCCCCACCCATCACAATACCTCTACTTTCTTAGCAATTGATTTAATGGATATGATTAGCCAATCAAAGTCATTTTTGAGAAAGATGATCAATCAAAAGGGCGCCCCACGTGATGAAAGGTCAAATCAATGACCATTTCTAGTTTATCAATATGGACCGTTAAGTTTCGAAAGGATTGCTCAGTTGGTTAGTACCATTAAATAAAGTAATTTTTGAGAGAGATGGCCAATAAACATAGACCCTCATGATTGATAACAATTAGACCTTTTATCATATAATTTTTTTTTTTTGACAACACAGGATGTCCCCGCCCCATTTGAGGCGGGACTATACCTTGCGGATGCACGCAATCACCCACAACCACGTGCATCGAGTAATGCCGAGGATAATAAATATGGATCATCCATTTCATAAAGGATCATCTTATGAAAATGATTTTTCGGGAGGGGTCAACATAACAGGTGAGCCAACTAGATGGAGAATCCAGAGCACTTACAGGGCCTTCTCTAGTATAATCAATAGTTATCATTCATTTCCTATCCATTGATTGAACAGTTAGGATCATCATTGAGTGATTGTCTGGAGGATGGGCAATCAAATGTGGGTAGTTGCACAAAGCATGAAGTAAAGCAGCAACAAATGTGCAGGGGTGTGGAAGTGTCTATTTCAAAATGTTAACGAGTGTAAATGGGTAGGAAGCGGGAGTGAGAGCGAGTGTCCGAAGTAGGGATTCGAAGCAGGAGCAGCACCTAATTAGAAGGATCCTGCAAATAAGGCCCCACAACATGGGTGGTCTAGACCAATTACTGTACTCTCTATAATGTACAATGCGGACTGCCCATTTTCATACCCATTGATCAAATTGTTAGGATCATCTAATAAAAGTAACCTCTAGGCAGATGAAGCAATCAAAGATGGGCCCCACATGATGGAGAGCCCAAATTAATTATTGGAACTTCTCCATTATGATTAATATGGGCCATCTATTTTCCTAGAAATTGATCAAATGGGTAGGATCACCCTGACCAAAGTGTATTTTAAGAGGGATGAGCAGCCAAAGGTGGGATCCAAATCTATTATAATCAATATTGACCGCGATTTTCTTAGTCATTGATTGGATGGTTGAAATCATCCAATCGAAGTGGTTTTTGAGACATGGATAATCAAAGGGGGGGCATAACCAGATCCATGATTGTACCGTTTCGTTTCTACATTATATTTTATTTGGACCATCAATTTAGATGACCTTTGATTAGATGGTTTGGATCATCCAATCTCAAGCGAATAGAACGAACGGGCTTGAAAAATTAATCGAAAATTCTTTCCCAAATTCTTATGACATAAAAAAATTAAAAATTTAAAAAATTTAAAAAAAAAAAAAATCAAAATTTTGATAAAGAAAAAAAAATGATAAATCATTAATCTACAATTTCATGTAAACTAATTAAGGAACTTCCAAATTAATGAGTTGTTTAATTAATGCGTCCAAACACCACCTCGGATAGATGGTAATAGGTAACCCACTTACTCTAGGGTTAGATGCAAGGTAACAATGCCTGCTCCCATGGATGGATAATCGCAGCTCAAGATGAAAGAAGTACTAGAAACACCAAAGTTAATCTCCCATTTCCATGTTTAGGCAATTTTCACTCAAAAATATACAATGCAGGGGATAAGCATCTTGGATGACCGTTGAGATAGATAAATCAACTACTACAAGGATAGAGAAAAACAAAAAGCAAACCGACATCCAAGTCAACAGGGAAAGAAGAAAAAGGTTCCACTAAATCCCTGCCTACCTAGTAAATAATGCTTAGAACGAACAAGGAATGCAACTAAGCTCACTTGGGAGATAAAAGGAAAAACTACCTGCTCCTGCACTCCCTCAAACTTGCATTTCCGTGCAAGCATCACCAAAGCTTGGACACCACCTGCCACTGCAACCTCCATGCTACATTTCTCATCAGCTGCCAAATTTGCAAGTGCCCCAGCAGCTCGTTCCTGTTTGACATCAAAACAAACAAGCACAAAGGTCTCAACTTGTCATCTTTGTACTTTTTCCCCTAGTACTAGTAAAAAGACATGACTGCACATCACAGGCAAGACATACAAGAACTCCATCACCACCAGAATCCCATTTGAATATAAGATCCACAAGAGCTTTTACAGCACCTGCCTCCGCAATGGCACCCTGAAACCAAGAGATGATCACATTGTAACCAACTATCATAAAGAATAGAGCATGCAAAAGATGACGTATAAAACCTTGTGCTCCTCTCCAACAGAAAGATTCCAGAGTCCACCGGCAGCCTCTTCAGCAACCAATCTGTTCTTAGACCTAGCAAGATCAGCAAGGATGCTGATTCCACCTTCTTCTGCGACAGCTTTTGCAACTTTAGCATTCACGGACAAGTTTGCTATAGCCTATACATTTGGATTCCCACATCAATTCAAAACCATCAACCCTAAATTCCCTGAGACATGCCAAAATCAAGCTAGCTAAACCCAAAACTTTACCTTCGCTGCTTCTGACTGGACACCTTCCCTACTAGATCTAGCAAGATCTAAGAGCAGGCGTATCCCACCATCCCGCATAACTGCCTCTGCCCTTCCACAATCAACAGTCGCATTTCCGTCGTCAATGACAACAAAGGTGGCAAGTCCCGTTGCTGCTCTTTCTTGAACATCCTCTTGTGAGCTCTGCATCAAGCTCAGCAAAAGGGCTGCACCTTGCGCCAGCCAGAAATTGTCCATCCCTGGTGGATTAGTCTCCGCAACACGAAGAAGCGAGTGTGAAAGAGCCCACTGGAGCCAATTCATAACATCCCCTACGTACCCAACACCGTTCCTCGAAGTACTCCACTCCCAAAAGACATTCCGTTCTTTCATGGTGGTATCAGCGAATAATGAAGCTAGACCTTTAAAAATGTCTGTGAAAATGGTGAGCAGCAACTTTCCCTTGACATTATATGCTGAGTAGTTACCTGCTTCTTCCAGAACCGTGCAATTCAAAGCACAAAACACCTTCAAGTTATGCGATGAAGACAATAGCCTCGAAACAGCACTCGGGGCGATGTCGGTCCTCGAAACGTCGATGCCAACCAAGTTCGGCAGCTTGCTCCAGAGCTGCATGGCCAAGCTCCATTTCATGTTCCGTGTCCCTGCAACCGAGAGGAACCGAACAGAGACTGCATTCCCCAGTGCGGCCTCATCAACATTCCCACAGTCCACAAACCCAATCTCAGCCATCTGCTTGCAATGCCTCGCCAGCGCGTTGATGGCCTCCCCGTCGACGTCCCGGACGCCTGAGAGCCGGAGCCTCCTGAGCTTGGGGCAGCATTGGGCAACCAGCTTAATGGCATCACTGCTGATCCTCTCACAGAAGTCTGGGCCAATCTGGAGGCTCTCAAGCTCCTCGTGGCGGGCTGCCATGACAGAAAGCGCTGCATCGGTGATGTCCCGGCAGAAGTCGCCGCTGATCTCACGAAGGCCACGGGCCTGCAGGTACATGACCGCGCCGGCAGAGTCTGCCCCACGGAACCGGAGCTTCTGGAGATTGGCGCAGCGCGAGGCGAGGGATGAAGCGGCCACAGCATCGCACCTGTGAGCCCGGAGGTCGAGGGAGGTCCAGAGGCAGGGAGACGAACCAAGCGCCCGCCACGTGCGGCAGGTCGACGCCATGCTGGCTCGGTCCCTGTAATTCAGGTAGGAAAACAGCTGGACGACGGTGTCGTCAGGTAGACATGTCCAATCGACCTCTATTCTCGAATCCGACTGGGACGGGACGTCGCAGATACAAGAATCCCTGTGAGAGATTGATTTATCCTTCTCTCTGGACTGAGAACCTTTCCGCCGAACTCTTCGACTCATCTCGAAATTAGAGCTCCGAATTCTCACCAATTAATAGAAAAAATGGACAAATAGAAACCCTAGAATTGCAAATAAAAAACCCTAATCACAAGGGCATAGAATTGCGGAATACAGAGAGAGATATGAATTCAAAGGACTAAATATAAGAAGATATATAACGAATCTAGGTAAGGGATTGAATCGTCTTTTTCTTTCTTTTTAGTGGGGGAGAAAATCAAAGAAGGGCAAAACAGGAAAAGGTGATTTTTCTTACCTGGAACGATTATTTCGAGCTGCAGACTGGAATGGGGTTTTTCTTATTATCTTGAATTTTTATTATTATTATTTCTTGTGTTTTTTTTGTAGAGAGAGAAGGAAAGAAGAGAGAGGCCTGCGAGGAGATGGAGATGGAGATGGAGAGGGGTATGGAGGGAAATTGGCGGGGGTAATTTGGGAAGAGAAACGAAACCCTGGGGCAATGTATCTGCTGCCTCTTCTCCCCTTCTCCTGAAAGGGAAGAGAGTACAGAACGCAGAAAAAGCGTATATATGGGTAAGGAGGGCTGGATTGGGCTGGGCCTTTAAACGGGCCTTTCGTTTAGAGCCCACCATGTTTTTGGCCCATCTTTAAAAAAATATAGTGCAATGCCTAGGCCGAAAGGTTGTGAAGTACTTTCCCGTTTTGATGTTGGACAACTAAGGCCCATGGTTATGTAATCCGAATCGTTGATTTTATGGGCCTGATTTTGGATGGCCTGTGATTTTGATACTTGAATGGGTGGACATCGAAATAAAGCAATGGTTCAGATTCTAATAAGAAAATACCAAATATTTAGAATTACGGTCTTCCAACGTGGGAGTTTTTCAGTTCATATACAGCCCTTGGTGTGGCCCATCGTATCAATGGTTTGGATCATATTTGAATATGGGCACACATATAAGATCCAGATAATTCATCTGCCGGACCTTATCATGTATGGACCATCTCCAAAAAGTGAAATGTATAATTATCCCAGCCGTTGATTGGAGGACTTTTGAGGATTGTACGTCAACCGTTACAAAATTGTCCAACTGTCCATTTTCGTGGCCAGCTAGTATGGTTTGGGGTTCAATGCTTTAGGTAGTATTTGAATGGCCTATGGTCCAGTGATTTTTTAAAAAAAAATGATCCTGACCATTGATTTATGGATTTAAATGCGACCCACTAGAAAATCTTCTTGCCCGTGATACACGTTAAAATACGTATCAACGGTTGCAATCATCCTTTATTGTAACTCATATAGCCTATAAGACCAAAACTCAACAATTCTGATTATTAGATCATTTCTACATGTGGGGTGGGCCTAAACTAAGAAATGTAATTCAACTCATGCTATTGGAGGATCCTAACGTACTGACCCAATCTATGGTTGAGATTGAATGCAGTATAAATTTGAATTGCAATGATGTGTCCAATCTGTTCAAAGCGAGAAAGTAGCCCTAAAATTGAAATGGCATTCCTTTCAGGTGTAACTCAAAAGTTACCAAATTACAATGTGAAACTTACTTTCATACATGAATGCTTGCAAGAGTATTTGTGATTCAGCTGTTTTCACTTTATTGAATTAATTATTGCAATTTGGTTCAATAGTGCGTCCAAACGCAATCAAATTCATTTCCAAAAACACTCAGACCTCATTGGACAAATGTCTTAAAGTATATTAAGATTGTTTTATGTCATCATTGATTTTTTGACATGGCACCATATATGCGTTTGCATCAGCATGGTAGGTGACAAGAGAAAAAGTATAAAGCGACTTGGAAACGCCTAACACACATGTATTGCTATTATTAGTAAGGTAATCATGGGTTTTGCGAGTTCAAGCAGGCTGTTATGGTGCATTTTTTTTCAAGGCAACTGAGAGCTAGAATTCAGAATTTGAAGTTTAGATTTCTCCGCAGGAAAGAATTGTGGTAGTGAAGATGGTAGATAAGGGAGCTAATGAGGTTTTGAATCAGGTTGAAGTGACTTTAATTGTGATCTGTAACAATCATGCAATTCCACATCTCTGCTTATGGCAGAACGTACATTGTTGAATTAGATTTAATGCAGCCTGAAGCATGAAATAGACTATAACCCAAACCATCCATTCATGACGAAGGTTCTATAAATGGATCATGGATTGAAGTCATTGATGGGACTCTTGATTATTATTGCTAAAGCATTTTCAAATGGTTAGGAGCATCCAATCACTTTGAAATTTTAGCATATGGTCCATGTTGCGGTCTTGGTTGTCTATGACGATGGTTTTTTTTTTTTTTACACACGCACACATGCCCCCACACACTCATGCCACACGCACACATACCCACACACACACACTGTGGGATTTCACCACTGTGGGTACTCGAACCCTTGACCCGGTGTTGAAACTCCAGGGAGTCTACCACCCGGGTAAGAGTAAGGACCCATATGACGATGGTTAGGATCATTGTGTGTGTGTGTATATATATATATATATATATATATATATATATATATATATATATATATAATATGGGAAAAGGTACTATGCCCTCGAGCCTAAAGCGGTCGTCCGTGAGGTCGAGCTGTGTGAGCCCCACCGTGATATCTTTCGAACATCAACACTGTCCACCAGATGCACCATTCCATGGTGGGCCTGGACAGCCCAAAATCAAGTCAATCCATGACTTTAGTGGGCCACACCACATACAGAAGTGCAGAGGGGCCGTGCACCATTAAAACATTTATAAGCATTTTTAAGGGCCCACTGAGATGTGGTTTGCAAATCCAACCCATCCATTATGTGTGTCCCACTTGAATGAGGGTTCAGACCAAGTTTCAGGTGCATGGAAAACTCAGGTGGGTCCCACCAATGCTTTTATATGTTTTTGGCATGTATACTTATGGTTTTAGATGGTGTGCCCACCTGAGTCACGGATTGACCTGATTTTGACCGCCCAAGCCCCCTATGAAATGGTGCATCTGGTGAATGGTGTTGATGTTCGAAAGGCATCACGATGGGGCCCACACAGTTCGACCTCACGGACTACCGCTTTACGCTCGAGCGCATAGTAAGCTTGTCGTGAGGTCGAGCTATGTGGCCCCACCGTGATGTGTGTCGACCATCAACACCATACATTTGATGGGTACCCTTTAAATTATGGGATATCCCAAAAATCAGCCATATACAGAACTCAGGTGGGCCATACCATCTAAAATTATGTGAAGACACCGTTAAAATATATAAAAACACTTGGTGGGACCCACCTGAGTTTTGCATGCCCCTGAAACTTGGTCTGAATCCTCATTCAAGTGGGACACACATGATGGATGGGCTGGATTTGCAAACTACATCTCAGTGGGCCCTCAAAAATGGTTATAAATGTTTAATAGTGCACGGCCCGTCCCCACTTCTGTATGTGGTGTGGCCCACACAAGTCACAGATTGACTTGATTTTTGAGACCTAGGCCCATGATAGAATGGTGCATCTAACTGATGGGGTAGATGTTCAAAACGCATCACGGTGGAGCCCACGCAACTCAACTTATGGGCCGTTAAAGTCAACTAGAGCGCATTATACCTTTTCCGTGTATATATATATATATATATATATATATATATGCTAATTTCTTGCTTTAACGAGCATGGCAAGTATAATCATTGATATATACCTGGGTGGTAGACTCCTATATAGGTATGCTACCCATGGTGGTGATTTCGGTTGCGTGTGTGGGGTGTGTGTGCATGTGGCGTGAGTATGTGGGGGTGTGTGTGCATGTGTAAAAAAAAAAAAAAGTATAATTCATTGAGGACAGAGACCAGAATATTTAGCAGTGTTGGATGATTGTGAAGGTGTGGACATAAATTTAAAGGAAAATAAAAATAAAAAACTACCATGAATCTAGCTCCATGAAACAGTGGTGGACAGGCCTCTGTTTTGAGTGCCCAATGTGGTATAAAAAAGATGTCATTTTCTTTTTTCTTTAGCTATCTATTTTTTTTTCTCACATAAGCATGTAGGTCACTGAGTGGGTCATTTTCTTTCTCACACAAGCATGTAGATCACTGAATGGGTAATGTGATCTGTGTACCACACACCATCTTGTGTATTGACGTCACCAAGTTTTATGGTCCCGTTATCAGGTATGTCTCATATTCAAACCGTCAGTTTGAGCTCATGGAAGGATTGAGACAAAAAAAAAAAAAGACAGATCCAAAGATTAAGTGAACCATAACGAAAAAAGTAGTGGAGGATTGAACGTGTACCATTGAAACCCTTTTAAGAGTCCCTGAAGTTTTGGATTAATATGATATTTGTTTTTCCTCTTGATCTTGGTTTGTGTGACCTTATGGACATACTGGATGGAAAATAAATGTTATTGTGGGCCTTAAGTATGTTTTAACAGTGAAAATCAGTCCCACTGCTATTTATGGTGTGGTCCACTTGAGCTTTGGATATATGATTATTTTTTGAGTCATGCTATAAAATAATCTCGCCAAATGAATGAACTGTATCGATGTGGCTATGTAACTTTAATCTCCTTTCAACTGTCAGTGGTACTCGCAGCAGGTCGAGAAGCGTCAGCGCTCCCCTCAGCACGACAGGTACCCACACCAGCTTGGTCGTTAGGGTGCGGTTCGCCAGCCAATCCGCTTCTGGCCACGAACGATCAGTTTTGTAGGCTGGCCCACCATGATGTATCTGTTTATCCATGTCGTCCATCCCTTCGCTTAGATTATTTTAAGGTATATGCACAAAAATTAGGTAGATCCAAGTGGACCTCACCAAATAATAAGCTTAGGTTGCATTAGATGCACAAAGCATTGGTCTTTACTCTTACTCCAGTGGTAGACTCTCAAGAGTTTCAACACTGGTTGAGGGTTCGATTACCCATGAGTGGTGAAATCCCACCATGTCATGAGTGTGTGGTGGTGTGTGTGCATGTTTAAAAAATAAAAAATAATAATAATTAAAAAAAATAATGCACAAGGCATTAAATACCAGTTGCATTGAATGCCACGGTAATCTCTTTTTTTTTTTTTGACACGGGCACACACCTGGCCCCCTCTAACACTCAGGACATAGATTGACCACCTATGGATACTCAACCCTTGACCGGTTGTTGAAACTCCTGGGAGTCTACCACCCAAGCAAGAGGAGAGTAATACGTTGTGTGTTTCACTTTAAGACTTCGTTTGATTTTCCAGCTCAAGTGCAATTAACATGTAAATGGCTAATAATTATTTACCTAGGCAATTATCACATCTTTTCCAATGCAAATATAACAATTTACTTTTTTGACACTTAAATCGAGAAATTTACAACATCAATGAGGGGCCATCATGATGTATGTTACTTATTCATACCGCTCATATGTTACAACATCAATGGGGGACCACTGAGAAATTTACAACATCGATGGGGGGCCAAATTTATGGCATGAGCAAAAAATGACGCAGATCCAAAGGTCAAGTGAACAACCCCACAGGAAACAATGGAAATCGAACGCCTACCATTAAAAATTCTTGGGAACCTAAAAGTTTTGGATCAAACTAATATTTGTATTTTCCTCTTATCCATGCCTGTGTGACGATATGAACGGGTTAGATGATGAAAAAATGTTAATGCGAGCCCAGTGAAGAAAATAACTTTCAATGGTGGACGAATTAAGGCCACTATTTCCTTTTGTGTGGGCCATTTGAGTGTTGGATCTGCTTCATTTTTTTATTAATGCTCCAAAATATTCTAATAAAATAGATGGACGGTGTGGATATATCATATACATTACGGTGGGGTTCTCGTATTTAAGTCAACACTTTTGTTTTGAGTTTGGAAGTGGAATTACTCTCGTATTTTCAAAGTGAAAAAGTAATAATTACTTATCTTACCGTGTATTATGGAAAATTAAACAAGCCCTTAGAGTCGTATCTGCTTCTCTTCTTCTTCTTTTTTTTCTTTTTTTTTTAATTATTCATTAAGTTATGATATAAAAAAAGGAATGTACGGCGTGGATAAACAGGGAAACGGATTGGCTACTCCCCCTGCACGCCAATGGCTTATGGTCGGTACTCTGTGGGCCCTACCATGATGTATGTGTTTCATCAATGATGTCCATCTATTTTTATAGATCATTTTATGATATGAAACCAAAAATGAGGTATATCCCAATCTCACCACATTAAAGGAAACAGTTTTGAATGAACGTTGACCATTTAAAAACTTTTGGGGGCCATAAAAGTTTTGGATCAATCCGATCTTTGTTTTTTCCCTTCATCTAGGTCTTTATGACCTAATCAACAAATTCGATTTCAAATAAACAGTACAGTGGGCCTTAGGAGGATTTAAATGGTGGATATCCAATCAATATTGTTTTCCTGTGGTGTGGTCCACCGTCCACATGAGATTTATATCCCTCTAAATTTTGAGATAAATCCCTAAAATGATCTGTAAAAATGGATGAACAGAACGGATGAAACACATACATCATGGTGGGTCCCACAAAGCACCGACCACCAGCCACGGGGATGGTGGTAGGGGCAGTAGCCAATCCGTTTCCGATAAACAGATACATCACAGAGGGCCCACCCACAGAACCGCCTGTTCGGGGTCCAGCCATGAGATCCCATGGAGGAACTGTTTAGGGAATGATTACATGCATTCAAGCAAATGGCAATTACCACAATTTGAGCTGTTTGGGGCCCACCAGTGATGTGTGCATGGAATCCAAACCCTACATCCGGTGAGCCTCCTCATGGTCACCGTACATCTCAAGAATTATTTATATGGAAAACTCTGGTGGGACACGCCAAAAGAAAAAATGTACATGCACACCTAAAACTTATGTATTCACTTTGTGGCCCCACCTAACTTTTGGAATGGCTTGATCCTAGGATTATGAGGCTCACCTGATAAGTGTGTTAGGTTGAACAATGTGGACCCCACATTCCTTCAGGAAGTTCCTACAGTGGGCACCTGTTTGGCCAGTGGTATTAAGTTGTATTAATTAGGGCATGTTTGGGCAGTGGGATTAGAAGGGATTAGGAGGGATGGGATTCAAAAAACATAATTATTAGCCATGACGGGGATTGTCCCTGTTGCCATGGGATAAGACTAAGAGAAATTTGTGACTGTACGGCCCATTTATGGCCCATTTACCAGACCAAGCCCACTTCATTTTCCCTTGCGAGAATAAGCCCCATCTGTACGGACGCCCTCCCAAAGGTCGAAAATGCCCATGCTTTTTCCTTCAAGCGGGAAAACAAGCGTTGACGCTCCTCTAGCCCCGAGTTGTACCAATGGCTACGGATTATAACCGTACCTATTGCTACCAAAATCCGTAGCTAAAGAATCCTGTCCGGGGTGGGCTCGCCGAACTGGCGGGGCCGCGCCACTCGCTGACCTAACCAGCGGGGCCACACCACTCACTGACCTAGCAGGCGGGGCCGCGCCCATCTGGCGGCCCCTATGGCTACGGATTATAACCGTAGCTATAGACAACCCTTATTCTATCTAATTATATAGTGTAATTTTTTTTATTTTTACATGGAGAACTTTATTCTACGTATAATTTTCTCTAGCACATATTTATATAAATATGTATATATAAGCATATAAAATGTTTTTCTCTCTTTTTTCATTTCTTTCTTTATTCATTTAACAAGAATATCTTCTAAACTAAAATTAGTTACTTGATGTACCCTATATGATTTTGGGGTAGGAGAAGCTACTTTAGCCAACCAACCTAGTTATTTTCCAAGATTCCGTCAGGTCGATGGTCGAAAATCCATTTCATTCACTTAGCGATCAATTTCATTCATGACCGTGAAGTGAAGGGGCATGACTATGAAATGCGCTGAAAATGACCGTGAAGTGCATGGAAATGAGTGTGAAGTGAGGCGAATGGACCGTGAAATGCGCGAACATGACCGTGAAGTGAAGGGGCATGACCATGAAATGCGCCAAAATGACCGTGAATTAACACGTACTCGGCGGGAATGGCCGTGGTATGCATGAAAATGACCGTGAAGTGAAGTGATTGGACCGTAAAATGCGCGAAAATGACTGTCAAGTGAAGGGGCATGACTAGGGCTGAAAGTTGGGCGGGTTCAACCCGACCGACCCGACATTAGGTTGGGCTCGGGCAGGATATTTCAAGTCCGATCTTAAGCTTGGGCTATACAAACACCAACACGATAAAACTTGGGTTGGGTTCGGGTTGAGGTCTCGGGTTACCCGACCCAACCTGAACCCGATCAATATATAAGTTACTTATAAATTATAATTGAGTGTGGATCGTTTGTATCGAAGGCACACTAGTGATGTCGAGTCTCATTTGTCCACGTCATTTCCAAGGACTCAAGCTAACAAGATTTGTCAGATTTCTCTCTCCCAAATAGACTTCGTGCTATGATACATGATTTTTAAAGGGGTAGTTGTCTTATATTTTAGCTTGTTTTTCAAAAGAAAAAATAAAGTTCTTTATAATGAATAATCACATATATAATTAATAAAATTATAGATACAAAAAATAAATCATATATTGAAATATAATAAACTAATGTAATAATGAAAATATTAGCATGTATATACCCAACCAACCTGATCAACCCGACCGAGCCCGCTTAGGTTGGGCTTGGGTTGAGAATTTCCAACCCGAGATTGGGTTGGGTTGGGTTAGGGTTGAGGTATATGAACCTTGGGTTGGGTTAGGGTTGAGCACCAACCCAACTCAACCCGCCCGACTTTCAACCCTAGGCATGACCGTGAAATGCGTCGAAATGACAGTGAATCAACACGAAATAGGCGGGAATGACCGTGATATGCATGGAAATGACCGTGAGGTGAAGCGATTAGACTGCGAAATGCGCGGAAATGACCGTGAAGTGAATGGGCATGACCGTGAAATGCGCCGAAATGACCGTGAATCAACACGGAATAGGCGGCAATGATTGTGATATGCATGGAAATGACCGTGAAGTGTAGCGATTGAACCGTGAAATGCATGGAAATGACCGTGAAGTGAAGGGGCATGACCGTGAAATGCGACGAAATGACCGTGAAGTGTAGCGATTGAACCGTGAAATGCATGGAAATGACCGTGAAGTGAAGGGGCATGACAGTGAAATGCGACGAAATGACCGTGAATCAACACGGAATAGGCGGGATCGGGATCGGGTTTAGGTTTGGGTTTTCAAGTTTAGGTTTACGTTTAGGTTAAGGAGTTGAGATTAGGATTAGGTGTATGTTTAGATTTAGGGATTTGGAGAATACGTTGTTTTAGGTTTTAGGTTTAGGTTTAGGTTTTAGGTTAAGGTTTAGGTTTAAGTTAAGGTTTAGGTTTAAGTTTGGGTTTAGGTTATAGGTTATAGGTTTAAGTTTATGTTATAGGTTTAAGGATTTAAGAATAGGTTTAGATTATAGGTTATAGGTTATAAGTTAAGGTTTAGGTTTAGGCTAAGGTTTAGGTTTAGGTTTAGGTTATAGATTATAGGTTATAGATTTAGGGAATTGAGAATAGGTTAAGGTTTAGGTTTAGGTTATAGGTTACAGTTATAAGTTTAGGTTTTAGGTTATAAGGTTATACGTTTAGGTTATAGGTTAAAGGTTTAAGTTTAGGTTATAGGTTAAAGGTTTAGGTTTTGGGATTTGAGAATAGGTTTAGGTTAAGGTTATAAGTTTCGGTTAAAGGTTTAGGTTAATGTTATAGGTTTAGTTTTAGGTTTAGGTTATAGGTTTAGATTTGAGAATATGTTTAGGTTATAAGTATAGGTTTAGGTTAGGTTGTAGGTTAAGGTTTAGGGAATTGAGTATAGGTTATATGTTTAGGTTATAGGTTAAGGTTTAGGTTGTAGTTATAGGTTTTGGAATTTGAGAATATGTTTAGGTTATAAGTATAGATTTAGGTTTAGGAATTCGGGTTTGGGTTCAGGTTCGGGTTTAGTTTAGGTTATAAGTTTCGGTTTAGGTTATAAGTTATAGGTTTATGTTAAGGTTTAGATTTAGGTTATAGGTTTTGGGATTTGAGAATAGGTTTAGGTTATGAGTATAGGTTTAGGTTAGGGTGTAGATTAAGGTTTAGGAAAATGACTGTAAAGTGAAGGGGCATGACCGTGAAATGCATCGAAATGACTGTGAATCAACACGAAATAGGCAGGAATGACAGTGATATGCATGGAAATGATTGTGAAGTGAGGCGATTGGACCATAAAATGCGCGGAAGTGACCGTGAAGTGAAGGGTCATGACCGCAAAATGCGTCGAAATGACCGTGAATCAACACGGAATAGGCGGGAATGACCGTGATATGCATGGAAATGACTGTGAAGTGAAGCAATTGGACAACGAAATGCCCGAAAGTGACTATGAAGTGAAGACACGGGACCGTGAAATGTGTCGAAATGACCATGAATCAATACGGAATATGCGGGAATGACAGTGATATGCATAGAAATGGGGGTGAAGTGAAGCGATTGGACCACGAAATGCATGGAAGTGACCGTGAAGAGAAGACGTGGGACCGCGAAATGCGTTGAAATGACCGTGAATCAACACGGAATATGCGGGAATAACAGTGATATGCATGAAAATGGGGGTAAAATGAAGCGATTGGACCGCGAAATGCACGGAAGTGATCGTGAAGTGCAGACGCGGGACTGCGAAATGCATCAAAATGACCGTGAATTAATACAGAATATACGGAAATGACCGTGATATGCATGAAAATGGGGTAAAGTGAAGCGATTGGACCACTAAATGCACGGAAGTGACCGTGAAGTGAAGACGCGGGATCGCGAAATGCGTCAAAATGACCGTGAATCAAAGCGGAATATACAGGAATGACCGTCATATGCATGAAAATGGGGGTGAAGTGAAGCGATTGGATCACGAAATGCGCGAAACTGACCTTGAAGTGAAGACGCGTGACTGCGAAATGCATCGAAATCACCGTGAATCAACACGGAAAAGGCGGAAATGACCGTGATATGCATGAAAATGGGGGTGAAGGGAAGCAATTGGACCGCGAAATGCGCTGAACTGACCGTGAAGTGAAGACGCGTGACCACGAAATGCGTCGAAATCACCGTGAATCAACACGGAAAAGGCGGGAATGACCGTGATATTCATGGAAATAGGGGTGAAGGAAAGCGATTGGACCACAAAATGCACGGAACTGACCGTGAAGTGAAGATGTATGACCGCGAAATGTATTGAAATCACCGTGAATCAACACGAAAAAGGCGAGAATGACCGTGATATGCATGGAAATGGGGGTGAAGGGAACCGATTGGACCGTGAAATGAGCGGAATTGACCGTGAAGTGAAGACGCGTGACCACGAAATGCGTCAAAATCACCGTGAATCAACATGAAAAAGGTGAAAATGACCATGATATATATGAAAATGGAGGTGAAGGGAAGCGACTGGACCACGAAATGCGCGGAACTGATCGTGAAGTAAAGACGCATGACCGCGAAATGCGTCGAAATCACCGTGAATCAACACGGAAAAGGCAGGAATGACCATGATATTCATGGAAATGGGGGTGAAGAAAAGCGATTAGACCGCAAAATGCGCGGAACTGACCGTGAAGTGAAGACGCATGACCGCGAAATGCATCGAAATCACCGTGAATCAACACAGAAAAGGCGGGAATGACCGTGATATGCATACAAATGGGTGTGAAGGGAACCAATTGGACCGCGAAATGAGCGGAACTGACCATGAAGTGAAGACGAGTGACCACGAAATGCGTCGAAATCACCGTGAATCAACACGGAAAAGGCGGGAATGACCGTGATATGTATAAAAATGGGGGTGAAGGGAAGCGTTTGGACCACGAAATGCGAGGAACTGACCGTGAAGTAAAGACGTGTGACCGCGAAATGCGTCGAAATCACCGTGAATCAACACGAAAAAGACGAAAATGACCGTGATATGCATGGAAATGGGGGTAAGTGAAGCAATTGGACCGCGAAATGCACAGAACTGACCGTAAAGTGAAGAAACGTGACCACAAAATGCGTTAAAATCACCGTGAATCAACACGAAAAGGGCAGGAATGACTGTGATATGCATAGAAATGGAGGTGAAGTGAAGCGATTGGACTGCAAAATGCGCCGAACTGACCGTGATTTCCATGCATTTCACGGTCAATGCATGAAAATGACTGTGAAGTTAAGCGCATTGGTCACTACGTGATATGCGTCTAATTGCTTCCCTTCACCCCCATTTCCATAAATATCACGGTCATTTCCGCCTTTTTCGTGATGATTCACGGTGATTTTGACGCATTTCACGGTCACGCGTCTTCACTTCATGGTCAGTTCCGAGCATTTCGCGGTCCAATCGCTTCCCTTCACCCCCATTTTCATACATATCGCGGTCATTTCCGCCTTTTTCGTGTTGATTCACAGTGATTTCGATGCATTTCGCGGTCATGCGTCTTCACTTCATGGTCAATTCCGCGCATTTTGCGGTCCAATCGCTTCCCTTCACCCCATTTCCATACATATCACGGTCATTTCTACCTTTTCCGTGTTGATTCACTGTGATTTCGACGCATTTCGAGGTCATGCGTCTTCACTTCACGGTTAGTTCCGCACATTTCACGGTCCAATCGCTTCCCTTCACCCCCATTTCCATACATATCACGGTCATTCCCACTTTTTCCGTGTTAATTCACGGTGACTTCGACACATTTTGCGGTCACGCGTCTTCACTTCACGGTCAGTTCCATGCATTTCGCGGACCAATCGCTTCCCTTCACCCCCATTTCCATACATATCACGGTCATTCCCGCCTTTTTCGTGTTGATTCACGGTGATTTTGACATATTTCACGGTCACGCCTTTTCACTTCACGGTTAGTTTCGCTCATTTCGCAGTCCAATCGGTTCCCTTTACCTCATTTCCATGCATATCACGGTCATTCCCGCCTTTTCCGTGTTGATTCACGGTGATTTCGACGCATTTCGCGGTCATGCGTCTTCACTTCACGATCAGTTCTGCGCATTTCGCGGTCCAATCACTTCCCTTCACCCTCATTTCCATGCATATCACGGTCATTCCTACCTTTTCTGTGTTGATTCACGGTGATTTTGACGCATTTCGTGGTCACGTGTCTTCACTTCACGGTGAGTTCCGCGCATTTGGCGGTCCAATCGCTTCCCTTCACCCCCATTTCCATGTATATCACGGTCATTCCTGCCTTTTCTGTGTTGATTCACGGTGATTTCGACGCATTTCGCAGTCACGCGTCTTCACTTCACGGTCGGTTCCGCGCATTTCACAGTCCAATCCCCTCACATGGTCATTTTCATGCATATAACGGTCATTCCCGCCTATTCCGTGGGTTGAATTTATTCAGTCTTATCTTTACGGTGGTTAAATTAATTCAGTCTTATCATATAGGGCCTGTTTGGCCGCGTAGATTGGATGAGATTCGAAGGGATTGGAAGATAGATCCCGGGATTGGCTAGGCGTGCCAAACAGACACGAGATCCTGATCCCGGGAGATAGCAATCCCATGGATCTTAAGACAATCCACTGACATCACCATCATTACCTTTAAGGCCTGTTTGGCCAAACCAATCCCGCGGTATTAGGAGGAATGGGATCGCAAGATCCCGGGATATGCATGATGAGCCAAACAGACCTTGTGAACTTGTCCCGGGATATAAGCAATCCCATGGATCTTAAAACAATCCACTGACATCACCATCATTACCTTAAAATTAATCCCATCCTTGGTTGGAAGGAGTGGAAGGTAAAATCCTAGGATGTGTCTGGCGTGCCAAATAGACCCAGTGAACTTGTTCCGAGATATAACAATCCCATGGATCTTAAACCAATCCACTGACACCACCATCATTACCTTAAAATCCATCTCATCCCTCCTAATCCCATGGGATTCGCCCGGCCAAACAGGCCCTTAAATCCCATCCAATCCACCCTAATCCCTTCAAAAATGCCTGGGACGTGTTTGGTTCGGGGGATTGAAAAGGATTGGAAGGTTTAATCTCGGGATTGAAGTGAAACGAATTGACTGTGAAATGCGTGGAAATGACCGTGAAGTGAAGGGGGCATGACCATGAATCAAAACGGAATCGCCGGGATTGACTGTGAATTGCATAAAATTGATCGTGAAGTGAAGCGAATTGATCGTGAAATGCATGGAAATGATCGTGAAGTGAAAGGAATTGACTGTGAAATGCATGGAAATGACCGTGAATCAAAACGGAATCGCCAGGATTGACCGTGAAATGCATGGAAATGACCGTGAATCAAAACGGAATCACCGGGATTGACCGTGAAATGCATGGAATTGATCACGAAGTAAATGAAATGAGCGAAATTGACCAGGAACTGATTGAAATTGACCGTAAAGTGAATGAAATGGATTTTCAACCATTGACCCGATGGAATCTTGAAAAATAACCAGGTTGGTTGGCTAAAGTAGCTTCTCCTACCCCAAAATCATATAGGGTACGTCAAGTAACTAATTTTGGTTTAGAGGATATTCTTGTTAAATGAAAAACAGACACGAGATCCTGATCCCGGGAGATAGCAATCCCATAGATCTTAAGACAATCCACTGACATCACCATCATTACCTTTAAGGCCTGTTTGGCCAAACCAATCCCGCGGTATTAAGAGGAATGGGATCGCAAGATCCCGGGATATGCATGATGAGCCAAACAGACCTTGTGAACTTGTCCCGGGATATAAGCAATCCCATGGATCTTAAAACAATCCACTGACATCACCATCATTACCTTAAAATTAATCCCATCCTTGGTTGGAAGGAGTGGAAGGTAAAATCCTAGGATGTGCCTGGCGTGCCAAACAGACCCAGTGAACTTGTTCCGAGATATAGCAATCCCATGGATCTTAAACCAATCCACTGACACCACCATCATTACCTTAAAATCCATCTCATCCCTCCTAATCCCATGGGATTCGCCCGGCCAAACAGGCCCTTAAATCCCATCCAATCCACCCTAATCCCTTCAAAAATGCCTGGGACATGTTTGGTTCGGGGGATTGAAAAGGATTGGAAGGTTTAATCCCGGGATTGAAGTGAAACGAATTGACTGTGAAATGCGTGGAAATGACCGTGAAGTGAAGGGGGCATGACCGTGAATCAAAACGGAATCGCCGGGATTGACTGTGAATTGCATAGAATTGATCGTGAAGTGAAGCAAATTGATCGTGAAATGCATGGAAATGATCGTGAAGTGAAAGGAATTGACTGTGAAATGCATGGAAATGACCGTGAATCAAAACGGAATCGCCAGGATTGACCGTGAAATGCATGAAAATAACCGTGAACTGCATGGAAATGACCGTGAATCAAAACGGAATCACTGGGATTGACCGTGAAATGCATGGAATTGATCACGAAGTAAATGAAATGAGCGAAATTGACCACGAACTGATTGAAATTGACCGTAAAGTGAATGAAATGGATTTTCGACCATTGACCCGATGGAATCTTGAAAAATAATCAGGTTGGTTGGCTAAAGTAGCTTCTCCTACCCCAAAATTATATAGGGTACGTCAAGTAACTAATTTTGGTTTAGAAGATATTCTTGTTAAATGAAAAAAAAGAGAGAATTTTTTTTTTTTACATGCTTATATATACATATTTATATAAATATGTATTAGAGAAAATTGTAGGTAGAATCAAGTTCTCCATGCAAAAAAATAAAATAAAATAAATAAATAAATAAATAAATTTCATTGATTGGCACATACTACAGTTATGGTTACGGTTATAATCCGTAGCTATAGGGGTCGTCAGATGGGCATAACCCTGCCAGATTGGCGCGCCCCTGCCGAATGGAGTGGGCACCCTAGTTCAGCCCACCCACCCGGGCGGCTCCTTTGGCTACGGATTTTGGTAGGTATGGATACGGTTACAATCCGTAGCCAAATCTCTGTATCCAATAAAATAAAAATCAGTTTTTTTTTTTTTTTGTTACGTTGAATCTTTGTTATTTTTTGGGTCCCATCATGAGGTCTATGTTATATCCAAACCGTACATCTAATTGGCGAGCTCATATTAAGGCTTGAGACGGAAAATAAGACAAATCTAACTATCAAATGGACCACACTTTAAAAGGCAGTGGGGAATTGAACGTCTACCATTGAAACCCTTTTAGGGGTTACAGAAGTTCTGGATCATTATGAAATTTGTTTTTCCTCTTCATCCATGTCTTTGTGACCTTATGAATAGATTGGATGGAAAATAAATGTTATGGTGGGCCCTACAAAAGTTTCAACGGTGAAAATCAAATTTTTGCTGCTCTTTGTGGTGTGGTCCATTTGATCTTTGGATATGATTTTTTTTTTTTTTAGGTAATGCTCCGGAATGATCTCGAAATATGGATGAACGTTGTGGATATAATAAATACATAACTATGGGGCCCACGTAACGTTGATCTCTTTGGGGCCCACGTAACGTTGATCTCTTTGAACCGTTCGTACAGCTCGGAGTTCGAGGAGCGTCAGCGCTCGTCTTCGAACACCAGCCGATCCGCTTGAAGGTAAAAGCAAGGGGCATTTTCGACCTTTGGCAAGTCGTCCGTACATCTGGGCGTATTCTCGCAAGGGAAAATGGGGTGGGCTTAGTCTCCTAAACGGGCCATAAATGGGTCGTACAGTCGTAAATTTCTCTAAGATTAACGCCATGCTTTGTTCGTCATACGGTGGTACATTGAATGGATATACCCACCATCATTTGAAATTACTTAAAATAACACATGTGTTATATCTAAACCGTTCATTTGTTTTGTAACCTCATTTTATGGCATGGGCCTAAAAATGAAGTAAATCCAAAACTTATGTAGCCCCAAAGAAGTTTTCAACAATAAGTATTCAATCCCCGTTGCTTTCTATGGTGGGGTCCACTTGAGCTTTAGATTGACCTGATTTTTTTTCCCATGCTCTAAAATAATCTCGAAAAATGGGTGGACGGTGTGGATATAGCCCACACATCATGGTGGGACCTACACAACTTGCTAACATTGAATGAAATTGGCACAGGACCAGATAAATCCCATCCCACCTAATCCCTTCTAATCCCACTGCCCAAACACGCCCTAATGTATGGGTTGGATGGTACTCGCATATCATGGTGGGCCCCACACGTCTTGAGCGCATGGTAGTTACCGTATCTTTGAACGCAAGTGCTCCTTCTCCCTCTCGCGTCGTGGGATTTATTCCAATCGGAGACGTGTCAAACATGTACGGTGATTGAGAATATATATCTACCGTACATCCACGTGATGCCAACTAGATCAATGGTCCTGATCAGCGTAGAAAAATACAAAGAAACCAGAAATTTGTCTCTGAAGAACCAGTGCATCACATGAATAATCCATAGCATCAGCCATTGAAATCCTGATTGATCTTTCCTGTTAGATATTGTAATTCCTGAAATACCCTCCCTGATAAATCTCCATCACGTGGTCCATGTGTCACGTGCAGAGAATAAAAATAGAAAATCCTCCAAATCAAGGGAGCTACTGCCGTTTGCATTCCTCAATCCTCAGTGAGTTCGTTTTCCGCTGTAGCGACTCAGGACCACCGTGCGTCACCACCCGCTGGGGCCCACATGCTGAGATGGTCCTTTCTCTCTTTAACATACTATACTGTCTATTATCCTAAAATCACGTTTTTGTCCTATCTTTTGAATTTTATAATCAAGGCCAAGCCATTCAAAATTTTAGTTTCATTGTTTTAAAATTTGATAGTGATGATTACTGTTTACACCTGACCCTTGTGCTATATCAATTGTATTTGCATAGCAAGGATTGAGCTATCAGTAGAGCTGGTCATCTAGTCGAGTTGGACCGAGTTAGGGCTGACTTGACTCGATCTGGTTTTGAAATAGGCTTGACCCGAACTCAATCCGACTCGATACCGAGTCCAGCATGCCTGACTCGATCCGATTTCGATCTAGCCTAGACTGATCCGGACCGAGTCCGATCTGGAGTTGGGTCGAGTTGGCACCCGAGTCGGATTGAGAGATAGGGAATGGAGAGGAGAGAGATGAGGAGGAGGAGAAGGGTGATGGTGGTGGGTGGTTGCCGGGCTTGGAAGAGGGAGGGAGGGAGTGGAGAGGAGAGAGAAAGGAGGAGGATGGTGATGGTGGTGGGTGGTTGCCGAGCTTGGTAGCGGAAGAGGAGGTGGGAGGGAGGGAGAGAGAGAGAGAGAGGTTGGGATCGGGTCGAGGTAGGGTTAGAGAGTCGGGTCGAGTTACTGGGTAACACAAACTCAACTCGGTTTGAGTTCAGATTGAGCGAAGCTTACTCAGTTCGGACTGACTCACACATTTAGTTCGGGTCGTGTGGGATCGAAACGAGTCGGACGAGTCGAGTTAGCCAGATCAAGTCGTCCCGTGCTCACCTCTAGCTATCAGTAACATGTAGTTTGCCAAAAGCAAGTCTGCTCAAAGCCGTATGCACATATGCAATATGACAAACACATGATTGACACTTGCACAATACGCATAACTTTTCACGTACGTGAGAAGTTTCCAAGGTGTTGCCAATAGTGGATTCTTTTCAATCTACTCCACTCACATGTTCCAAATAAAAAACAAATCAATAAAAATGAAAAATATCCTAAGATGATCAATGATTTTTTAGAGGTAGTAAAAAATTATGAGTAAATAGTGAAAAATTTATCCAGAATTAAAAGCAAACAAACCACAATAACATCATACCGATTCTAATTCCTACTAGGACGCATCCAATGCGTAATACAATATTCAAAGTCACCGTTTCTTAGAAGCCTATAAAAGCAGCACCACGCACAATCACTCTCTATATAGTGTAACACTATATATTATTACTTTAGCTTCTTAACCAAGACTTTCCATTTCTATCAAACCATGCTGCAAGTGTGAAGCCCTTGGTTTGGATTAGATCTGTTATTATCCACATCATTGCTACGGTACATCTTGAAAAAGTAAGTTAAATATCCATAATCACCATCATCATATCATTGATCATTGATTTCTTACTTGCTAAATCACTAGTTACATTCTTCTCACTTCATACCATGACTCGTAACTATCTGATCTTTTCCACAGCTGTTATGCCAATACATGTAACTGAAGCTATTAATTTTTTTCTACTTGGTTTATTTTTCTTATTTTCATTGATTCTACTATGCTTACATTTAAATTAATAAAATCAGCAATTAATCTTATTTTTAATCACACTCGTCTATTATTGACTTATTGAGAAACTCAATTCGCTATCGAATTAAAATAAGAAAAATACATATCCCGAATGACTAACCTTTCATTCTCCATATTAAATGACAAATAAACATTATGTAAGGCATTAGGAAAGTTTCAACAGGTGGGTGTCATTATCCATTGTTTCTTGTGTTGTGGTCTACTTGAATTTTAAGGTAATGCACGAAATGAGCCAGCAAAACGGGTAGGGGCGTGGATATAAAACACATACATAACGGTTGCCCCTAACACTACCTAGCTGAATGCTGTTGGGGTCACCACCCAATCCGCTTCCTCCTCGCTCTAGAAAGTTATTTTATTTGATGCAATTGCAGAGACAATCCTGCACGTGTGCACGCAGCTACCATACATGTGGCACACATCTGCCTCAATCTCAACCATTCAAATAGTGGTCCCTAACATAGGTGGTTTGCAAACCCAAAAAATTGCACGGTAAGGATGATCCTATTTATCCCGGAGGTTTTCCAACCCAACATGCGCTTGTCCACACAGGATCGCACGTGTCTAGGACAATGTCCGTGGATGAGTTGTCCCGGAACTCTCCCTGATTGAGAAATCTCAACGACCAACCATATGTATTTCTCTTCGTAACCGTCCATTTAGGATAGTCCTGTTCAAAAAAAAAATAAAAAAATTAGGTCATAGATCATACATGGTGGGGCCCAGTAGACCAATGATCTTGATCACAGAACCACTGCCTCATTTGTCACACTCAAAGAATAGGAAAATGGGAGACGTTTCTTTAGTTTGTTCAACGAAAAGCGTTTACCATGACTCTTTTGCGTGACAAAACTGCAAAGTTACCACCTAATCACGAGATTTGGTTCTACAGCATCCATGTCGAACAAAATGGGCCCACCATGATGTATGCATGGCATCCACTCTTACCATCAGTCCTGCTCTCCAAAGTTGGAGTCAAAGGCTAAAAATCAGCTAGATGAAGAACTTAGGTGGGCCTCATCATAAGAAATAATTGGATGCAATGCCCATCCATTAAAACCTTCCAAATTGTGGGGTTTGGCAATGGGAGTGTATATGTGTCTTAAATATTCCATGCATCAAATGAGCTTTACTAGGAAGAAGGGATATATAAAAAAAATTAAGGAGATTTCAATCTTTTGGTGAGCGGCTGGCTTATTTGAATTTGTGGAAAGTGTGGGAAAAGAAATTTCTAGGGAATTTCACACATGTTTTTCATTTTATCATCCAGTCATTGAATATATGACAGGCTTAAAGATAGATGATGGTACTTGTGGTGCCTAAGGTTTAATGATGTTGCACATGACACATGAGGGGGGCTTGAAGTTGTATGATAGCAATGTGACACAAGCGACACATTAGCATGTTTGACTCATGTAAGCAGTTAAAGGCAAATAGTAGCACGTAAGCACATAGGCATATTGACATGTGGCATGTTGTCACATGTAGTACATAGAGGTGGGCATTGGATGACTTGATCTGGTTAACTCGATTCGTCCGACTCATTTAGATCCGACTCAACCCGAATTAAATGGGTGAGTTGGTCCGAACCGAGTAGGATTTGCCCAATCCGAACTCAAATTGAGTAGAGTTCAAGTTACTTAGTAACTTGACCCGCAACTCAATTCGGTTAGACCCGACTCGATTCAAAACTCGACTCTCTAACCCTCCCCACCACACCCTACCCCGACCCGATTCCAAAATCACTCTCTCCCTCCCTCATCCTCCTCATCTTCCAAGCCCGGCCTCTCTCTCCCTCCCTCCCTCCCTCATCCTCATCTTCCAAGCTCGACAACCACCCACCACCATCACCCTCCTCCTCTTCCTCCTCCTCTCTCTCCTCTCCACTCTCTCGGTCTCTCCCTCCTTCATCTCTCAATCTGACTCGACGCCAACTCCACCCGACTCGATACTTCCGACCGGATTGGACTTGGTCTAGATTAGTCCAAGCCAGACCGGACTCGGATTGAGTCAGGCATGCTGGACTCAGTATCGAGTTCGGGTCAGGCCTATTTCAAAATCAAATTGAGTTGAGTTAGCCCCAACTCGGTCAAACTCGACTCGATGCCGATCTCTACATATAAAGCGATTGAAGATGAACAATAAAACATGTGGCATAATGGTACATGTGTGCTTCTGCACATGTAAAGTGTAATCGAAAGATTTACGATGCTACATGTACCACAAAAGATGATGGACAATAGAAAGTTGGTATATGTAGGACACGCGAGGCATTTTGCACATGTAGGGTGCATATGAAGATAGATGGTAACACATACCATGCGACAGGAGATTGACAATTGGAAGTTGGCACTTGTGACACATTTAAAGCATTTAAAGCGATGAGTACATGTGAAGCCCAAATGAAAATGAATGGCGACACATGTGATACATTGATACATGTGATAAAATAGAAGATGGACAATGGAACATTTGATTTTATGATACATGTGAGGCAATTGGAGATGAGGATCATATTTAACTCTTTAGAAAATCATTTTTCTTTAACTATATAGAAAAATGTTGTTTTTAAGAGATGTGAAAAAATAAATTTATTGATTTTTTTTTTTTTTTTTTTAAGTGAGAAACGATATTTCCTAACAATTCTAAAAAAAATTAAACATAAAAAAATAAAATAAAATAAAATTCGCAAACGATTAAAAAATAATAATAATTTATTAAGAAATGATGTTTGCTTTCATTTTCATGAATTCAAGCATGATTTTACTTTGTTCCCTGATCCAAATTATCCTGTTTGGGTTTGGGGCCTATCTGATGGGTCATCGGTACAATTTTGTAGCAGGTTTTCACAGGATATCAGTGGCCCCTACTACAGTAGGGTATAACACTGGCTTCCACCACCGGTGCATCCTTAGACTGATCTGAACCATTCATGAAGTTATTGCTACTGTATAAAAGCTACGATCGAGTCTTATAATCATGCTCCACTGATAATCTTGGCCTTTGAACATTGAATACATGCCATTAAATATCCATCTCCGTTCACAATCACTCATCAAACAAATGTTTCTTACTATGACCTGGATGGCATAAAATCCATACCATGAACGGTACAGATCATATTCAAGATGCACCCTGGTGTTGGAAATCCGCCGCTACCGTGATGTGGCACAGGGGCACCTTACCCAATCAAATCTTTCGTGAGATCTTTTGCTACAGATGCGCCAACATAGGCACCCCATATGGGTAGACCTGGCACATTTTACAAGAACCAGATAAGGGGTGCAAATAGGTTGAGTCGACCAGATGGGTCATTGGATACAATCCAAAAACCAGAGTCTGGGTTCACAATTTAAACCCATGGGGTGGGTTCAGGTCCAAAATTTCTACTCCATATTAAGTAGGTCAGCTCTGGGTCCTCTCAAAATCAAATCCAACTCGACTTAGGCATTTGTAAATAGATCCAGTTTAGATCATATCAAAATGGACTCAATCAAGACTCAATAAAAAGTAGCCTTCTTGCCCTAATGTGATTATCCAATTCTCTACATGTGACAATAATGTAGAGAGGGTCATGGACAGTTTCATGGCCAAGATGGATTAGACCGTCTATAAATAGTAAACTTATAAATAGTAAGTCTATTATTTATAGTAAGTTGTGAATTGTAAGAGTTTTAGTTATAGTTTAATTCTTATTTCTCTCCCATTGCTTGGTATCCAGATTCGAATTTTATATAATTTATTTTCTATTTTCTTGTTATTTTTCCTTGTAGATTCGAGGAGTCTTTCAAAGGAGTCCAGAGAAGTTACATGGATTCAAAACAATTATCCTCTTGAGGAAGACGTGTTGAGGGTCAAATATTGCATATTAGACCCCAGTTTTTTGCCTAGAATTACAAGCATAATGCTATTTAATACCCTGATTTAATCGTGATTGCGATGCAGGTTACATTTTTGAGCGTGGATCGAAATAAAATACCAAGAGCATGAAATTGACGCTCTAGAATCACCAAGGCAAGGGACAAACTCCAGGGGACTAAGATCGAAGTATTTACCTGCCAGAGATCCGAGAAAACGGATAAACCAAAGTTCAAGTGACCCGAAAATCATCCAAAATGCGAAATCACAATGTTCTCACCATCCGTTCGGTTCGAAATTCCATATATAGCCTGAGGACCCTAAATTAACCGTACACGTCAACACTCACCCATTGGATCATTGTGGAAGTGACCCAACGAACAGATTAGCCCCTTAAATCCTTAAGTGGGGCCCTCCTGATCTCTGGATAAGCTTCACACTAGGGCTCGTTAGAAGACCAGATGGATGGAGTGGATTGCATCTGAAACACTGCAGTGGACCCCATGGGAAGTAACAGTGCATAGTGCATAAGTGCACTCTCGTTGCATTGGACCGTCTGAGCCGGTCAAAGTCGGTTCGACCGACTATTCCTAAACAGAGACGAAATCTCTGTTTTGCCTTGCGCACGACCAGCCGCTAGAAGAATGTATGGCCCACCTTCATCATCTAGTTAGCTGATCTAAGCCATCCATTCAAACCAGGAGGAAATTTCGACCGTACCCATGGTGTTTTCTGGGTACCATGCATGCACACATAGGCAGATCGCCATCAAACATAGGACGGACGGTGGAGTAAAAGTCTAGGCGGGCCACACTAAATCTGAGAAATAAATACCCATTTCTGGGTGGGTTTTCGTGCTTCATCTAATGAACGAAGTGGATTTCTACAAACGACAGTGAAATGAGCCCCCCAGAGATCAGTGCGCGAGCCCTGTTTTCCGCGTCCGACCGCTGCCCGGATTCTATGGTTGTTGTACGACCACGATGATCGTTGAAGGGACGATCTGGACCGTCCATCAGACCTTAAAGGTCCCTATGATCACGTCCTAGGCGACAGATTCCTAGAAGGCATCAAAGAACGATCTTCAATCGTCCAAACACAAGTCGGACGGCAGAGTGAAAGAGTCAGTGGGCCTCACAAAAAACGATCAAAAATTGTCCATTCCCGATGGGTTTTCTGAGCTGAAACTAATGGCCGGGGTGGATTTCTCAAATCCTGGGGTATGTAGACCCCACTGATACCACCAAAAATTGTCGTCCGCAGTAAGTTCGCAGACAACAGCGAACTCGAAATTTTCGGGCTGTTTTGCATACTTGGCCAGGATCGGTCCGACGATCCTGGCCGTTCAAAACTTCTCTATGGTGGGATAGACCAAGTCCATGATGCCTGAATGGCTCGGATCTCGCATGTGCGGCCGCAACTTGGATTCCAAAACGCAAATTGCTGACGCATATCTGTTACTGCGTAAACAGATTTTTGCAAGGGCTGCGTAAAGAGAGTCGGTTCTCCGACTCCAGCAAGGTCTCTAGCAACCCGTCCGATCTCATGGCTACATATAAAAGGAAAGAGAGAGAGAGAACCGAGAGGATGGACTTTTGGGGCAGGAGTTTCAAGGAGCATAGGGAGAGAGAGAGAAAGAAGTTTGAAGTTATTTTATTTATTTATTTTTTTTCTATTTTCTTTCTATGAATTTCATGGAGTTTAGTTTATCCATGCTAGGCTAAATCCCTTAGCTAGGGCTAAGGGGTGAAGCTTGTAGAAGGATGAGAGTTATTTTATGCTTTTGATTTAGCCTTGAATTATGAACTTTGCTTTATTCTAGTTATTTTTACGAAATGCCTTTAGTTCTTAATGGTTTGTTGTGACTTAAATTACAATGGATCTGTGATAGCTTTTGGTATTTTTGTCATGCATGTTTGGAGGTTATGATCGTAGGAATCTTGTTGTTCTCCATTGTCTCATGGGCATGGATGGATGACAGAATCCTTCCCTATGTTCATACTCTCGTAGATTGGATGTTGATTGGTTAAATTCCATTGTTTACTTTGCCTCCTGGGCATGGTCTTGTGATGGAATCTGGTCTAATTCTCATTCCTCTCATCTCTTGAAAACTGAATTAAAGGACGTTCATAGTTATTATTTCATCCGGATGAAGATAGTACTCTGAGTCTAGATGTATTCTTGAATAAAAACATAGATCTACCTGATCTCTACAAGTGGATCATCTGAATCCCTAGTTTCCCTTCTCTGAATTCTCTTAAGTTTTAGATAATTATTTCACAATTATTCCTCAAATCACAATTAGTTTAAATTTCATTTTAGCCTAGTTCTTGATCTGATTATTTTCAGATAACGTACAGGTTTCAATCCCTGTGGATTCAACCTCGGTCTTACCGAGTCTATTACTACATCACAACCCTATACTTGGGGAGTGAACAAGACGGTGACCGACCTCACGTCATCCCCTGCATCAGAAAATTTGAATTGTGCAAGCTGAAATATATACCAAAAATCACGCTAGTAGAACTACCCTAAATACTTAAATTTAGTAGTTGTCCATTTTATTTTTTACCATCCAAATTGATTTTTACCACTAATTGGACGGTATTAGCATCCGTGTGAAAATTCAATTGCAATTTCTATCATTGACCCAAGCCTAACCTAAATCCGACTCATGTGACAAATGGGTCAGGTTTGGGTCTAATAAGACCTTTGACCTTACTAAAACCCGACTCAATTTTTAATGGGAGAAGAACGACATGACTTCGGGAACACTTGCATACAGTGGCACCGCATACGAATGGCCCGCATCTTGCACGGATGTGCCATGTGGGCTCGTGTCCTGCACTTGTAGCTGGATAGGATGCACCGTGCAAAATCAAATAGCATTCCTGTTTTTGCCAAACACCAGTTTTTCCAAAAATATCTTCACCATTGCAATGGAATTTGCTTATTCCATTCCTAGATTTTAATATCATCATAAAAATAACTTTGACAGATTATAATGGATGATGCACATGTGCTTAAAAAATGCATATTTGCAATACAATTATTTCATATGTAACTGTCCAAACAATGTGTTTCCGTTGGACGTATTATGAACCAAAACCTACACTTAATTATCAAACCATTGGATTATTCGACACTTATTGAATGGCCAAAGTGAAAATATATAAGTTTCTAATTTCAACAAAAAAGTTTTCATGAATCAGCCGTTAGGATTGGTCCACTAATTTAATTTTGGGACCATGACTTAAGCAGGGAGCACGGATTAGATGCAACCCTTACTATGGGGCCTACCTTGATGCATGTATTATCTATCCATTTTGTCCATCCATTTTACAATATTATTTTAGTGCATGAGCCAGAAAATAAAGCAGATCCAAATCTCAAGTGGACCATTCTATAAGAAAGAATGCTGATTCAAATCTCAAGTGGACCATACCTCAAGAAACAATGTTGATTTGGGTCACAAAAGTTTTCAATCAAGCTACTATTTATTTTTTATCTACATTAAGGTTTATATAACCTTATAAGATGATAAATAAACATTATTGTGGGCCCTATGAAGTTTTTAATAGTAGGGCGTTCAATCAACACCTTTTCCTATAATAATAATATGGTTCACTTGAGATTTGGATCTACTTCGTTTGTGCTCATGCCTTAAAATGTTCTTGAAAAACATATGAACAATGTGGGTGTAGAATACATACATCTAGGTCGGCCACGGTAAGGGTTGTAGAGCCTTAAAACGTAAAGGATGGCTTTTATTTTAAAATAGAAGCTCCTGCCAGTCGTACCCTTCTTTTAATTTGAGTAATGCAGGCCCATGTGCAAATCATCGTAGGAGTATGAAGTAACTTCCGTACAGGCATGATGCTGTGATGGCAAGTATTCATTCATCTTCCAAGTGGAGGTATATTAATTAAACTATCCTTCAACGCATAGTGGGCCTTTATTTAGTAAGCCAAACCGTTGCTGCTGCAATGGTCCATGTGCCAAAATATCTGAGACATGAATTCTTAAACTTTCGATACTTAGCCAACAAAATAATGGATATAGAAATTAAAAAGAGCAATATTTTATTTTCAACCACTAAAGGGCTAATATATTGTGTGGCTAGGATCCTTCTATCTTTGATTTTCAATGGTTTCAATGTTGGGTTTTGAATGTCTACTATTTATTACCAAAATGTCATGTTCAATTTATGAACTTTAGCTTGACTTGAATGAATGTTTGTTATTGCTTTCACATGGACTAGTTCTCTCTAATCTTGACATAGTGGGATTTGATTGGATGGTAGGTTGTTGGAAATAGTTAAATGGCTCCACATAAAGTATATTTGAAAGTTGTTCGGTTGAGTGAATCCATTTCTAATAATGCTTGTCATATGATAAAACCCCACCACTTCGGGGTTGAGAGAGCTCAATCAAGGTGGGCATTGTATCTAATCAACATCTGCTTGACTTGCACTAACACGGAGGGAACAACTTGGATTCGGATGGGGTAGTGAGCCCTTCCATACCCACGGGTAGGTATTGGTCGGTGCTTAAAAAAATTTTGTGGGCCCTACCATAATGTATGCATTTTATCTATCCATTTTCTCAGCTCATTTTTTACATGAGCCCAAAAATTACGCAAATCCAAATCTCAGGTGAACCACGACATAGGAAAAGGTGGTGATTGAATGTCCATAATCAAAAACTTCTTAGTGGCACAAAAGTTCTGGATCAAGTTGTTATTTGTGTTTTCCCTTCTTCCTAGTTGTATGACCTAATCAATAGGTTGGATGACAAATGAACATTACAATGGGCTCAAAGAAGCTTTTAATGGTGGGCATTCAATCACCATTGTTTCCGGTGGTGTAGTCTAACTGAGTTTTAGATTTATCTCACTTTTGGGCTAGCCCTTTTAAAATGCGTGGGTAGAATGGATGGACAGAGTGGATAAAACATATACCTCAGGGCTCAAATCACCAATTAGTATTGAGATGTCTACATTAGAGGGGTAACTATTGAGTTTGAGTTCAAACTGCTTACGTGTTTGATATTAAGCCTTAAAATCAGGCCGATCTAAAAATGAGGTGGGCCAAGCAATGTGGAACAGTTGGGATGGTGCCAGGCAGTGTTAGAACCTTCTAAATTGTGTTGGGTCCCGTGGAGTTTATATGTTTTCTAATTTGTTCATCTGATGTGCCCCACAAGAAAGAAGGGATGATTCATATGAAAACAACGCATTAATTGTGAGGTCTAAGCATGTTTTTATATATTTTGTGTGGTATATGTAGATACCTTACTCAAAATAAGATTAAACTACTCTTTAGACTTTGGTTGAGCTTCGATAAAATTGCCATTGAGAACTCGTGAACCATTGAAAATCTAATCAATTAAAAGGGTAGGACCATTGACGCATCTCAAGAACAACTGATGGACCTGATTGCCAGATCCGGAACCTGATAAATCAAATCATGGCCAATCATCCAGACTCTTTAGAAACCCTGTTTATATCTTATTTTAATAAAAGTTGTATCTATCCCACCCGAAAAGCATCACAAATTCAAATAGGTCGCATATTAAGGTTCTCCGGCGTTCCTCGGAAGGCAACCAAAAGACTTGATTGATGAAATAAAATTGTGGGATTGCAGCGTGTCATTTCTACTTTCATTTTTCATTCCAACAAGTGTTGAGGAGCTTATTTTTTCAAATAAAATTGTATCAAGTGGACCATCAACCCATCGCAAATCAATGGCCACCTGACATGATTTTTGGTAAGATCTATATCCAGGCCTTGCAGACACTAAAATCTTAAAATATGATATGTGTCATATCATCGGCCCACCACGAGCCGACAATCTCAATTTATAAAATGTAGCACAATGGTTGTTATTCGGGGCTAAAAGATAGAGGGACAGAGATAGAGAGAGCGAAAGGTTTAGAAAGACGTGGGGTGAGCTATTTTCTTCAAAGATTTCAGAAATTCCTAGCTGATGCTAAGGCCTTTCTTGACTAAAGAGGCTAGCCGTTGGAAAAGCAATCTATTATCGAAATGCAACAAATTCAATAGTAAGTTTGGAATTAGGGATACTTGACTATTCCATTTTTGTATATATAAAAAAAAAGGTGTCTGCTTTTTCATATTATTTCTTACATTTCAATGAAGCTCATATCACATTCCACTCTACATGTTCTTAACATATCTACATCATCAATTGGACACTTTTATTATTCTTCTTTTGCATATCTTTTTCTTTATCACACTCGTCTACTCAAAGTCATTTGACTAGACAAAGTTAGAATAGGGTCTCTTTTATTTTAACTTGCCTAACTCCTTATTAGTTACGCGAAGTATAACTAAGTATATATTATCAAAATTTTGTTGAATCCTCAAAATCATATAACCGCGTAGAGTAGCTAATGCATGTTGTACGAGTAGAAGAGGGTACCTAACCTCATTCTCTTGTGTCATCAAGACCATTATTCAAAATTAACAATAGTAGATCAATCGCAGGACTCATTTAAATTGGAGAATTTTAAGATTCCCAAACCTGTAAATAATTCCATCCTTCATAATAAACTGTAAATTCCAAGATGACTCAAAAATCAAACGTATTTTTATATTCGAATTAATTACACACCCTATCCTTGCGGTAAAAACATAAAATGAGGGGATCGCTCATGGCGGGACCGTTCAGTGTGCTAACCCGAGTTTTCGCATGGGCCTGAATTTTAGAATCAACGGTGGAAATGAGCTGGCGCACTAGATGGACGTAGTGGATCTTATGTACGTTCCTCCTTTAGACGTGGTGCTCGGTTCGCTTAAATCCATCTATAGATTGTAAAATCCCAACTATATTATATCCCACGTGCTATTCGTGTGTCATGTGAGTGAGCGTTATCACTTGCATATGTGCGACGTTCAACCCGTGCATGTGGACCCATTTTCATCATGTGGACCCCACTTCACAGGCAACGCAACCAGAAGCTCTGTAGAGTATGATCCAGATCTTAGTTCTGAAAAGTGGGACCCATGTTTCGATGGTGCAGATCACTGGTTTTCTAGTATGAATACGGATGGTCCTTGTCTGAAAAGATTTCAACAACCGTAGACAGTAGACAGTAGACACTGCATCATTAATCTACTATGTAAAAAGAGGTCTCAGGTCCAACTAGTTGGACCACAAGTAATCCATCCAATGGGTAGCTCCCAACCTTCCATGTATGAGTGATATCCAACCTGTCCAATAGCTTTGCCTCACCATGAGAATCTCCTTGTGCAAATATTAGCAGCATTCACTAATTAAATTTGTCACACTAAAAAAAATATATGGAGGCTTATAATTAACAAAGTACAAGTGTGGTCCATTTGATGAGTGGATGTAGTTTATTTTTTCTTAGTTTGATTTTCATGATGGTGAAAATCTATTGGACGGGTTGGATTTTCCACGCACATGAAAGGTTGGAAATCGCTCGCTGGATGGATGGCTATTTGTGGTCCAACCGGTTAGACTGGAGAGGATAAGGGGGAGAAATTATCTTACGGATTTTGGAGAGTCCGGTTATCGGTTAACAGAGATTTCCTGATACCCTAATCTTCATTGTACACGTCACCACTCACCAAAAAAAAATAAAAACTTCGGACGCCAAACCATTAGTGTAAGAGAAATCACTGTTGACCAGATAACAGAGGATCCGACTCTTTTTAGAACAATGTGAGGGGACACTACTCATAGTGTCTATGTAGAATCCAAACCGTGCATTTAAGTTCGGCTCATCATGCTGACAGTGCATCCGAGGACTGATCTTGATTAAAACCCAGGTGGGACACGCCGCTAGTAACATTGTGCAATCGTTACCAAAGCTAATATATTCATGTGGTGTGGCCCAACTAGGTTTTTTAATGGACCAGATTTTTGTATTTTCCTTCATCTGGGTGAAGAGGACTTGATGAATAGATTTCAAATACACAACATGGTAGAGCCCACATACCGTCACCCTAGTCGATGTCCCTCATTGTTTCCTTTTCCGTGGCCCACCTGACTTATGGATAAGACTGGATTTCAGAATTTAATCCTAATATGGGAAGACGCATCTAATGGACAGGTTAGATGGTACTCGTACATCAAGGTGGGGCCCATACAGCTCTCACATATGGTCCGTTCCAATGGCATGTGATCATTCCCCTCCAAATAGATGGTAAGAAGGGAAATATACCGACCGTCCACATTCAACTTAAAAAGTGAAGATTGATGGACATGATCTTCTGATGATTGAAGATTTTGGGACGCGGTTCAGCCACGTGGGTCCCATTTGTATCAACTGAAGCCTGCTTATTGTATGCAAAACCTAGGTCCGACCTATCGAGGTATGATTCCCCGTATCTTCTATTCGATGAGTTAGAAGCGGATTGCCTGCCACCCCTGGTGGGCCCCACCGTCCCATCCGTTTTTCCAGCTCATGTTAGTACATGAACCCAAAAAAAGCAGGACGAAAACTCAAAGGGGCCACACGATAAGGAAAACGTGGGGAAGGGAAATGCCAATCCAAACCATTCATTAGGTCATTTCCACTGGGATGAACTAAAAATAAAAAATATTGGCGTAATTCAAATTTTTTGTGGCCCCACGAATGTTTCAATGGTGGACGTTCAATCACTGTTTCCTGTCATGTGGCCCAACTGAGTTTTGGATCTTCTTCATTTTCCGTTTCATGTACTAACATAAGCTGAAAAAACGGATGAACGGTGTGGATTTCCCACAAAAATCACGGTGGGCCCCACCTAGCTTCCGACCGCACGAAGTTCGTCCTGTCGGTGTGCCGCGGGCAATCCGCGTCTCGGATGAGTCGCGAGTTTTGTTTGTAACACGGAGAGTCACATGGCTCTCCACCTGAGGAACCAGCGCCTGTCCTCGAGCATTGGTTTTGGACAAGTGAGGCCCATGGATGGGGGATCATGACCATTGATGTCTCCACAATGGATTGCAGATACTAAGATCCCTCTGCTAGAATAATCCAAGCCATCTGATATACCATCCAAGTTGGGCCCCATCATATCCACGATATGGATCACCCAGCCGTGCGCAGCACAAAGTGAAATTGCTAGGAAACTGTTGCTATCCTTGGCCCGAGGTTTAAATGATCCAAATTCTCTATTATCTAGAGGACCTAAAAATACCTCCAGACAGCACGCGTGGCTTTTAATTTGGCAATCCAAACTATTGCTTTACTTCTGCCATCGATGTAGACTGACCCAAATTATTCAAGAAACCAATATCAAGCTTCTTTTCAGTTGAATGCCAGCCATTGTTTTATCTCTCAACCATCTACTTCCGGGACAAATAGTAGTGATCGGGTGGAATACAACCGAACAATGGCATGAATTCTGGAACATGTGATTACAAGTTTCAGGAATGATTATGGTCCGATTTCAAATCCCAAAATGAGTTGTTGAAATGATTACAGTTCGATGCGGATCGAATCCTGAGAACTATTACGGTGCGATTTCATAAAAATGATTGAGGTTTGACGTCAGATCAAAAGATTTTATAAAAATGATTGAGGTTTGATGTCAGATCCAGTACGATTAATCCTAAGACGATTACAATATGATTTTATGTCCCAAAAATAATTACAATACAATTACACGTTAAAAAAATGATTATAGTGAAATATTATAATCCAATTCCAGATCTCAAGAAAGATAATAGTTCAATTCAATTTCATTCCATACCTCAAAAACAATTACGGTGCAATTATGGTATAATATTATAATCCAATTCTAGGTCTCAAGAAGTATAATATTATAATCCAATTCAGCTTCATTCCAGACCTCAGAAACAATTACGGTGCAATTACACGTTTTAGAAACGATTATAAGTCCTATACTAGTCCATCCATGGAGGAATAAATTGGAACCATGGTCTGAATTTTGGAACCATATCCCCCACTCACCGAACTGAAAACCCATGCATGTTGTGCAAAGCTGAAGGGCCGACATATATCATTTAAGGTAAGTTATATGATTAGCGGAGATTAAACAGAAAATTATTGAATTCACTGTCGCTAGGTCAGAGTCCTCCCAACAAAAATCCTATCCTCTAATTGGTGCTCACTTGTTTGTTGACATATGACTGTTGGATATTTTTCATTTTTAACCGTCCAAATTGTGACCATAATTTGAATTACTTGCATTCCAATTTCCAAGTGCCTGCATATCAATCAATCATCCCCTCTGCCAGAGTATTGTAGTTTTCTCATCATTTACTCTTCTACACGCCATCCAACCTGTCAATAAATGTGAGTACAGCAAAGAGGAAGGGAAAAACCAAATATCAACATGACCCAAAACATTGGTGGGGCCCAAGAAAGTTTCATGGTGCATATCTCCATCCTCACTGTTCCCCATCCCATGTCCCACTTGATTTTGGACTAGCCTGATTTTTTAGCTCACTTCCTGTCATGATTTGTTGCAAATGATAGACAGAGTGGATGCCACACATATCAATGGACCCCACAACTTTTTGTTTCAAACCCTCCTATTGTGGGACGGACACTGCTAAGTACATCGCAAATAGCCAAAGCATTACTCTCCCAGAATTTGAAAGCTTCATCAGTATTACAAACACTGCAGGAGCATAGAATTGAGCTGCCATGGAAAACAACCAACGGCCCAACGATTATGGATCCCAGATATCACAGTTACTACGTGTATTTACCAGCAACCTGGATCAAAAACGAAACTTTCAGCTGTCCGAGCTGCATTCACTGGAATCCGGCAGCACCGGCACTACAGCACAGCAGAATGACTCCCTGTCCTTGAGAAGAAGGCAGCTACCATCTGAATTCCATTTCAGATCCGAGATGACAAACTGCGGCAATGGAACACTCACGCACCAGGCGCCTGAGGGGGTCCACATATACAGGTGTGAACTTCCGGTGCACAAGACAAGGCGGGCGCATGTTGGATCCCATGCTGCTGCACGGATTGGTTCTTTCTGTATCAAGATGGCAGCGAGCTCAAGATGGAGGATATCCCATACCCAAAGAACAGTGGGCATGCTGTCGTTGCGGGTGAAGAGATACTGACTGTCGTTGCTCCATGATAGCAAACCTGCAAATCAAGGGTATTTTGGTCATTTACAAGCAACAAGGTTGACAACATAAGCTGTCACAAACAGGCGTTAGATTTGCTTGAACACATTGTCGGTAGAAGGACCATTATGAAAGGGAAAACTTGCAAGTACAATAATGGTAGAGGGGAACAGGCTGGCAGTGTGTCCGTTTACACGGGTCTGGGCTGCACTTATCAGGTCACAGGTCAGGTTTGGGCCTGAAAATGAGGCCCATTAAGTAAACGGGTTGGGCCAACCCAACCTTACTCAACCTAACCCTCTTAAGAAGCTGACAAATAATAGGAGCTCTTAAGTGGCACTTGAGGCCTGAAAAACGAGGTGCACTAGGTAAACAAGTCGGGTTGAGTGCAGCTCAGGCATGGGTTTTGATTTCTTCACCTGTTCAATAACTGGGCATACACCGACCTGTACCGGACCCACTGCCATCCCTATGGGATATCACCTTTGGCTTTAGAGACTCACCAATGCCTTGTTTGGGGTTGGGTTTGTCTGGAGGAGGCTTTTGGTAAGGCAAGCTAATTGGAAAGTCCATTACTTTGTACCTCACTCTAAAATGTCCTTCTGGAGCATTTTCTGAACACAAATGACAAAAGGCAACTGTTAACAGGATTGCAATTTGCAGGAGAGAGATTAAATAAGCTTCCATACACAGACACAAGGATGTCAATGTGCATGTAGAGACAATTGAAAACCTCATGCCGAAATACATATCTATTGTATCCAATGTTCAGCATCATTATCATCACTATCATCTTAGCCTTCCTCCCACCAATTTGGAGTTGGCTTTTAAACAGTGGATTGACATAAGTTTTATGATCAGCAACCCACCAAACATCAACCTTCCTCTATTACCTGGGCTCTTGGAACCAACCATGGCAGAGGGTTACATTGACAACATTCAAATGCCTGGATGATCCCATCCAATACTGACTCCCAACCCAACTATTACATGCATGCCCCGCTGCTGAACAATCAAAGCACAGTCATAGATGGACAGTTGCCAGGCAAATCCCTTAGCATGAAGACGCACATAGGTCCCACCATCGGACAAATGTGGAAAGGGATGCTCAAATAGTTGGCTGCAGGTAATAGCAGGGAGATGGTAATACCATTTCATGTTTACCAAACACCACTCAAAGTCGAACAAATACAAGGAGAGAGACTCCTAAGATGCAGAGCCCAATAAGTGAAGTGCAGGGAATAATGGAACCAACAAGCACTAGTGTAGATAATATTCAAATGTGCATCCCAAAGATGACTTCAATACATGCATAATATGGGACAGGACAATTTGCAGTTATTCAGAAATTACAGAATTTAATCAATCAGATAATTATATGATTACCATTACACGAAAAAGAAAACAGCAGTCAATCAAACTGACGTGAGCATACAGTCTAGGTATGGCGTCTGAAATATAGTCCAGGTAGTCCATTCTCAACTTTAACACCAACAGATCCATCCATGTCTCAACCCTTCAGTTCCAGCTTGGAACCCTAACTATTTGAGAAAATATATGAATTTGATAAAATAAAGGAAAATGTAAGCCTCTGCTATTGCCAGTTCTAAGGGCCTCGGTAACGAGGAAGGTTGATGTCTGGCAGGTGGCCAATTGTAGAATTTCTTCCAATCTACCATTTAAAAGCCCCAAAATACTGGGATACAGGCTAAGATGATGACAATGATGATATAGAATGAAATTTGTATAGCCCATCATGCACACTCCAATAAGAAACATCTTGACCTTTAAAAAAAAAAAACCAAAATAATAATAAAAGAAAATCCAAAGGCTTTCTTGATAACATCCTGTTGTTCGAGAGCCTTTTGAACATTGTACTAATGATCAAGGTTCGTAATATCAGTACTAGAGCATGTATCAGCAGGCTTAAAAACCAATATGTATTGACCCATATGTAGTTGGTGTGAGTTTTAACTGATTTAGTCCAAAATAGGCAATGCACACATGCACGTGCACGTGCACACAAACACACAAAAGGTATCGTGTCGGTTTGAAAGGAAAAAAAAAAAAAAAACTGATATGAATTGGCCAATATTTTGAGCCATCATACCAATTGAAATCAGAGGGTCAATAGCATTTCCATGGCCAACATTTTGAATCATAATACCAATTGAAATTAGGGGGTCAATAATTCCCAGTGCTTCACCCTAGCTAGAAAAATAATATCCAGTGCATGCCATACATGTAGCAGGTCTATCTGATATTCCCAACCAGAACACTCACACATACTAAATAACTAACTAAAATCCACTGGATATATAGTCATTTATAATGCTCACCAGGACAGTTTCCCTGTAGACTATGAGGAAATTCATCGCTCAGACATAGTTCTGACATATCAAGTTGCCAAGGCTCGTCAACCTCCTGCAAAAATATTCAACAAAAATGCTTTACTTTCTCAATAAGTTATGCAGCAAAATAGCATGGAAACTAGTAACCAAAACAAAGTGAAGTTTTTACCTTGAAAACAGCAGCACTGCAAGGACTGCGAACTGTAGATATGTGTGTGAATTCAGCAAAGATTTTCCATGTAAGATGGTTCAATGCCCGCAACATCTGATCGTAACTACCCACTGCTAAAAACTGGCCACATGGGGACCAGGCAACAGTTTTCACTCCCAATCCACTCTCATAGGCTTGATATTTAAATAGGCATCTCCCATCTGGAGAATAAATCAGAACCTGTATCAAATAAAATGTTATGTGACTTATGTCAAAGATCTTCACATGTTTCAGCTAAGATGTGTTTAGATTGAAACAATAGAACGAACTTTTTTATACAGAGAAGTAAACACCCATGTAGAGTGGTATTTCTATGAATAGCAGACAAGAAAATGTCTGCTCAGTAACCTTATTTACAAGACATTGCAGAATATCTGCTTAGTTCTCAGTAGATAGTATTTCCAAGAAAAAATTGGCTCCTGTACAAATGTCATTCACATAGAAATTCCATATAAAGACATCTGATTCAACCATTAGATTTGTGTGAGGTGAAGACGGGTAAGAATTCCATTTTCAAAATAAGATGGAGGCGGCAAAATAGTATATTCATGGCTTCCTTTCATATAAATCTAACAATCCATGATTTTAGCGTACAGGCTTCTAGTGGACTTAAGCTATCATATCTAAGCAACTCTAACCCTTTTGTAAGATTGAACAGTGCATGGAATGTCTTTGTTGCATTTGTGGCAGAAGGTCTAAATAGATTGTTAGTGTATCTGGGAAGGGTAGAAATGAGGGCAACTAGGTACCCACTAACTTTTTCTTGCCATCATAAGAAAAGGTACCCTACACACCCTTGTCAAAATCTAATTCAAGTTCCCACTGAAAAGATAAAAGGTGGCATTAGCATATATCAGTTCAAGAAAACTTGCACCCATAACCCAAAAATCATAGCCATCTTGCATAAACTAGTCATCCTCATCCTAAGTTCAGTGCTACAGTAACTAAATAAAATTCACAAAAGCATACAAATTGGCTTTCTTGTGTCACAAGTATGCAAGAGACAGAATCAATTGGCCTTTCCAGTTTCTTGGAAAGCAATGAACTAAATACCTTATATTCAAGAGGTGAATCCCAGATCACAATAGCACTATCATCTGGCGACCATTCAACATCTGCTAAATCAATCGTGTCAACAGCAAAGATGCCCATGATTTCCCATGTATGGCAGGACAACAGATTTATATAGTCCTTGCAATCACGCCTTGTGCAAACTGCAGCGAACTTCCCATCTTGCGTAAAAGAAACACCTTTGGAGGCATGTTTTGGACATTGCACATGTACACAAGCAGTGTTTACCAGCGACCAAACTGTTAATCGCAACTGAAAATCTGATGTAGTAAGTATGTGACGACTGTCAGGGCTCCACCTTGCATAAGCAATACCAGCGGGGCCTTCATCTATTTTGCATGTCCATTCAGGCTGGGTCAACGACCAGGCCTGTATCATGGGTCTCTTATGAAGACCGCAAAGAATATACTCAGAATCAAGAGCCCATTCTATATAGCTTATCTTATCCACACACGAATATAATTGTATGACCTGCATTTTAAAACATGGCACGTAAATGAGTTTACCATTTGGGGGAGATTGGTTTGAAGGGTCCAATTAGCACAAAATATCTTGTTAACTGAAATAAAACAACAAGAACAGAAAAAAAGGACAACAAGAGAACGCGAATTGACCATGAAATGTATATGTACGAGAAACAGCACGGCTGCCACCAAATGTAAATGCAAAATGTTTATAACATTAAAAAACAGTAGTATTCAATACTGGTAATGTTGGCCATAATGGCCAGCATTATGGCAGTTTGATCCAAGCCATAACGGTCGATTTTTATTTTATTTTTTTTAAAGGAAAAATGTATCAGCCCCCTATTGGCCCGTTATGTGTCTGTATCGGTCCATTACAGCCCTGTATCGGCCTGTTACAGGCCATTCTTTCAAATTGGGCATTTCCACCTGTATTGCATAATGGGCACCATTGTTACTGTTACATAATGGCTGTTATAGCCATAATGTAACCGTTTTTAATACCACAGTAATGTTTGAAAAAGAATGTTTCTATAAGTGCTTCTACATTTACTACAAATGTCTAGCATGGTTGTTTCTATAAGTGCTTCTACATTTACTACGGATGTCTAGCATGGTTGTTCGTGAGAGCTAAGCTCAAGTTATCTTGCAGCAGAAAGGCTAGGTTTTGGACAACTTTTAATTGCAATAATTAAATTCGATGGTTCTATAGGTTCTTCTACATGTACTTCAGGTGTCCAGTGTGGTTTTTGTGATTGCTATGCTAAAGTTTTCTTGCAGTATCAAGGTTGGGTCTTGGACAACTTTCAATTGCAAATTTACAATAATCAAGTTGATATGAAGTGAAAGGACAGAGTATTGCTAGTCTTGCTTTAAGGTGAGTAACCAGTCCCAAGTAACAATTGCTTTATATTTTAATAGGATGTGAAACAAAAACGAATGCAATAATATTGAGGGAACTAATTTTTACAAATCATTTCCACTTAGTGGCTTGTAAAAAAAGAACACTTACACTAGTTGCATCTTGACCAATCAATCAAAATTCATTACATGCTAAAAAAAGCCCAAAAGAAGTAGGGGATTTTATGTTGCCAAGAACAATCGTAGCAACTTTCTCCAAAACAGTAAACATGAGAAATGCTCCAGTGCTCTCACAACACTATAAGTTACAATGTGTCTGGTTGTATTTGTTCACTTGGACAGTTCAATCAAAATTTGAACTGTCCACTAGAGGTGGGCACCAAGTCAAGTCGGACCGGATTGGGTCCAACTCGACTCAATCCGAATTTTCAAGTAGCTGACCTGAACTCAATCCGATCCGAGACCGAGTTTGGGTCAGTTGACTCGATCCGATCCGATGCACGACTAGCCTGACCCGAACCGAGTCCAACTCGGTCAGGGAAACCGAGTCGGATTGGGTTAACAGTGAAAATCATTATCCTTGCTGCTATTTTCAGTGTGGTCCATTTGAACTTTAATATGATTCAGTTTTTTTTTTTTTTTTTTCTAATGCTCTAAAATGATCACGAAAAATGGATAAACGGTATGGATATAATAAATACATCATTGTGGGGCCCATGTAACTTTGATCTCATTTGAGCCGTTCGTACAACTCATAGCTCGAGGCACGTCTGTGCTCGTCTTCACACGACACATATCTACACCAGCTGGTGTCGTGTGAAACACAACATCGGACTGCGTGTTACTCAGTACGAGCGCATATTAGATACACTGAAGTGACGTCACCAAGCTTTGTGGACCCCACCATGATGCATGTGTTGTATCCATACCATCTATCCATTTGGAGAGATCGTTTTATGGCATGAGAAAAAGAATGAGATAGATCTAAAGTTCAAGTGGACCCCACCATAGAAAACAGTGGGGACAGTGACATCCACCGTTCAAAATTTCTTAGTGGCCACAGAAGTTTCCTATCAAGCTTATATTTTTGTTTTCACTTCGTCTATCTCTATGTTAACTTACGAATACACTGCATCTAAAAAATACATGATGGTGGGCCTTATAAATGTTTCAACGGTGACTCAAGACTCCCTTGTAATTTAACTTCTTTAGCACGACTTAAAATGGTGGTGAATCGTGATATTTAGGCACTAGCGTAGAGCTATCCAGACCATCCAAATTCCAGTCGATAAATGTATTGTGGACGAGCATACTGCATCTTTATTATCACACTAATCAAGCAATCCTAACCATCCAGTTAATGTTGATTAAATGGATGGTCAAAAGTGGCATAGTCAGTGGTCCAAATTCGAAGAGAAAATCGGATGGTTTGATATTAGTTTTTCGAGTGCATATCTTACATCATGCTCCATCAATGGTTGGATTAGCTATTTGGAAGGTCTATATTGCTCACGTATATGTCATGTATATCATGTGAGAGCCACCGCCATTAAAATTAAGAGGTGCACGCCTCTGGGACCGGTACCCCTAAGCTTACGGTGGTAGAGGGTAGAATTGGTGTGCACGTGATGTTTATGTATCATCCACACCATCCATCAGATGAATCACCTCAAAAAATACCTAGGACCTGAAATAAACGGGACCAAAGAATTAGGTGGGCCATAGAATAGGGAACAAGTTTATATGGGACGCTCACCATTGATTTTCATAGGGGTCAACCTGAGATGAGAAACCTTCATATTTTTTGCCTGACCATTCATCCGGACCAGAAGAAAGGTCTGAACGTCATGGATTTTATATAAAAAGTACAGTGGGCCCCCCAACCAAATCAACAATAGGTATCTCCTCTCTCATTGTTCTCGCTGTTCTGTGGCTCACCTGAGTTTTGGATCGAGCTTCGTTTGGCCCACTGAGTTTTTTTTAGGTGAATCATCTGATAAACGGGTTGGATTGTATTGATACATCAATTGGGATCTACATCTGACCGTTGAACTTGCCCCTTAAATTAGACGGTTTAAAACGAGCAGTCTATCTCGAAGAATCATAGTGTCGTGTGGCGAGACTAGATACGTTTAGCACAATTTTGAAAATGGTGGTATTGTCCTTCTCACTTCTCACTTCTGCCCAAATCCTCTCCTATTTTCTTTCTGCTACTAACGAAACAAATACCTTCTTCGAAACCCAAATCCTCTCCCATTTTCCTTTTGTTACTGACGTTGTGAGTGTTTCATGCTCTGTGCAGCTTAGGAATACATTTTTATATGAAAGCTTCTACTGCCGGCTCCGAATCGGGTCGGATTGGATTGGATCGGATCGGTCCGAATTGACCACGATTTGAACTCGATCCGAAAAACTATCAGATCTAAATGGCCCTACTCGATCTGCACCGATCTATGTCGTCGGTTCGGTTCGGTTCAGATTGGGTTGGATCCACCGGATTGGGTCAGACATACCCAGCTCTACTGTCCACTAAGTGCATGACACATTGTATGGGCTACCATGCAAAAATCCCACTAATAGGATCATCCAATCCATCCTTTCCCTAAGCAATGAATGGGATAGCTATGATCATTGATAAAAGTAACTCCATAGAACTATAAGCAAGCCATGATGGTCCCTAACAAATAAATGGATCAAATTATTGATTTGATTTATTTGTGTTAATGATCTTGACCGTCCATATTAAAGGCCATTGATCAAATAGTTAACATTTGTTAAACAGTGTTATATTTGTATCGTATCCCATGAAATGTGTTGGACCTAATGAATAGTAAAGATCAATGGACAAGACTCTCCAAGTGTCCCAATAGAACTAGAAGAACTATCACTTATAGTACTCTGTGAGCACTGGAGCATTTCTCAACAAAGATTACACTTCCAACAATTTCCCAAGTATCTCATGCGAGTACTAGATCTCTTGCTATGGCATTCGGATAGGGACCATATGATGATTGAATGATCTAAACACTTTCTTTTTTCTTCCTTAAGGAAAGCATCGCAAGAGCAATTTTCTGTCCAGGCCTTCTAATGAGAATTCCTTCCCGCTTCATCATTGGTCCTATGGCGCTCCTCCGTAGAGTTCGGGGGCATTTCTAGGCCCGAAAGTGAGTTGCCGAGTTGGGTCCAACTCGACCAGATCCAAAATCTCGATAACTTGACCCGAACTCGATTAAAATGTTTTATTTTATGTTTTGTCACCCGACTCGAATGTCACGATCCGGAATGTGTATGAGCTAATCGTTAATCGAGGGCCTTGTAATGGGACCGATTACGCCAAAGTCCGACTAAAATCCTATCTCAAAACCCTAAAATCACATACAGAGAGAAGAAGAAGAAGAAGTAGAAAAGAAGAAAAGAAAGCTCAAATCGGATTGGGTCCAACTCGACCCGGATCGAAATCTCGATAACTTGACCCGAACTCGATCCTAATCTCAAAACCCTAAATCTGTGACCTAAATTCTATCTCAAAACCCTAAATCTATGGCCCTAAAATCACTATTGAATGATGGATTCCATAACCATAAAAACCCTAAATCTGTGGCCCTAAAACTCCCAAAATTGGAAGCTCTAACTCTCCAATTTTTGCACTTGAGAGAATGAGAGATAGAGAGAGAATGAGAGAGAGATACTTGATGCCTAATGGTGCATGAGAGCTTTGAACGGTGTGGATTTAAAAATACATCATGATGGGCCAAAGAGCTTTGACGCCAGCTAGCTGGCCGGTGCGGGGTCACCTTCCAAACAGCGTTACACCTTACGCAGTTACACGCATCGCCATAGGAGGTGGGGGTTGGAGCTTAGAGAGAGAGAGAGAGAGAGAGAGAGTAGGTGGGGGTTGGAGTGTGAGGGTTTGGGAGAGGGAATCGGCGGACGGCGGGGGGTTGGAGCGTTGAGAGAGAGAGAGAGCAAGAGAGAGAGACAGCGATTTTAGGTTAGGGTAAAAAATAAAATGCTTTTATATATACCCGATTCCGGATTGGGTTGGGTCGTCGGTCCGGATCCAGCAAGATCTGAATTCAATCCGAAATTTGTTCGGATCTGAATTACCCAACCCAATCCAGACCATCGGATCGGGGCGGATCGGGTCGGATCCACCGGATCGAATCTATTTTGGCCACCTCTACTCCTCTGCATGCAGCTGCTTTCGTTTGGCTCGTGAGTAGGAAAAAGGGTCCTAACCATTGACAACCTACAAAAGAGACCTCTTATTCTTCCGAACATATGTTTGATGTGTATGAAAGACGGGGAGTCAATAGATCGCCTATTCATCCATTGCCCTATCATATCCTTGGTTTGAGAACACTTTTGACTATTCTTTTGGGTCTCTTGCGGATCTTCTCTAGGTTTGGCACAAGAGCAATTTAGGAAAGGCTCTAAATGCAGCTTGGAGGCTTGTGGCTATGGGAATAATTTGGCTTATTTGGAAGGAGTGGAATGGTTGTAGTTTCGAAAATAAGGCTTCCTCTGTGGAAGGGATCCATTGTAGAGTCAAATGTGTGGTGGTGGAATGGGCTGCTTATGTTGAAGCAGCAAAGTGTGTGTGGATCTATCCACCTTTATTGTTTAGTTTTTGGGTTGTATTAAAAAAAAGGAAGAAAAAAAAAAAGGGCAGTGTGGTGAGACTCACCATTTAGGTAATCTGAGCCACTGTTATGGTTGGTTCCATCATGGGTTAGGCTCTACCCCAATGTATCCTCTATTAAATGACCCTAGCCATCTGCTGAACTGAGGATTACCACCAACAGTCAACATTTCATGGGGGGGATCCCATAAGGGTGTTTTCTTCTTTTTTTCATTTTTTTTTTTTTTCATTTGGTATTTTCCATCCACCATGGTCCCACCATATGAACACTGTAACATTCCTCATATTTATACCACCCAAAAATACTATTTGACTGCATTTTTCTAGTCGAAATCCCAATCTCTCGCTCTGTTTCAATGCCCATTAGTAAAATCTTCAATTTCAATTTCGGCGATTCTGGAAACAGATTCATCCTGTGTGTCAAATGACGCAATGCATGAAAGAAAAAAAAAAAAAGAAAAAAGAAAAAGGGACAATGCAACAAAAACCCGATGAAAACAAAAATGCAGATAGAGGACAAGTAGCAGACCTTGAGTGAGACGACGTCCCGAATCACGAGGCGGTAATCGACGGCGATCGCGAGGAAACGAGCATTCGGGGAGAAACAGCAAGGGCCCGTTTGCTTGTAAGCATCCGTGAACTCCATTCCTTGCAAAACCCTAATTCTTTCGATCCGTCTTCAAATGCAGGGCGTTACAAACTACCCTGTATTCTTGAATCTCTCTGCCATTTTAGGGCAAACGATGCCCTAGATTCTCGATCACCACCAGATCCGATCGCGAAATTCCTGCAATTCTCAAACCCTACAAGGGAGTGAGAAAGGAGAGTAGCTGAGATCGTTGTAGGAATTTTGAATCGGGAGGAGAGAGTTGTTGCGGGAAGGGGACAAGATATCGTGCGCCGGTAGCGTCCGGCACAAAAGCGCGGAGCTGGGACCAGCTGAGCCGCTCGATGAATGAGATCTACGATTCGGCATGAAGCTCTGGTAATATGCGCGGCAAAAGGACAAAAGTTAGAAAGCATAGGCGCGACCAGATTAAAAAAATAATAAAAAAAAATTGCAGAGAAAACATTGCTACTCTGGTGGAGTATAACAATCTGTACACGCGGCATACATCTGCATCGATCCAAATCATGAAAACCGCTCATCCATTGGAAGGTGGGCCACATCCGTAGATGGATAAGACTATCCTAATGTACTCGTTGGATCCGTACATGCATTGATCTGGACCGTACAAATCAAGTCCCACTGTGGATGGAGCGGGACTGGAGAAAATTGCACAGATTGGGTGGTTGTTGCCATTTGATTTTGCCCATTGAAATGGGACCGTTCGTATTCCTTTTAGTGGTGGTCCTTTAGATAGACTTGGATTGGATTGCCACTATTTTGTGGTCTAGAATTAAAAGTAATCAGCAACAGCCGGCTGCATGATAACTTCGGATGCATGAATCAACGAGACAAGGAACTCGAACCCAGGACCTCGCGTTGTTGAATCTCCGAGACTCTGCCACCAAGGCAAGGAACTCCAATCTCGTGCGGGTTACCGTGGGTCCTCGAACCCTTGACCCGGTGTTGAAACTCCAGGGAGTCTACCACCCGGGTAAGGGCAAGGTCCCCATTTATAACGTATCTGAAATGGGTCATAACCATTTACAATGGTCCACTATTACAGCAGTTCTAACTTGCGTTCATGACTCATGTAAGTCAAAAGAGTGTTCTAACGGGTGGGCCGCATTTGTTTAAAAGAAATGGACAATTAAGAAACAAGCCTAGGCCATTTTTTGGACCTGGTATCGCACAGACTCTTATGGATAAACGGCCGCGACATTTTACGTGCATAAATGATAGAGTCACACTATGAAAACAGCCTCATCAAAAGCTACATCTAACTGTCACGATCAAAGCAATAGATAAAAAATATTTTAGCTGGTTTTGTTGAAATACACATAATAGATTATACCCGTGTGAGACACAAATGCAAGCATAGCTTGATATGTGTATGCCATAAACTTGATGAGCAGCTTGGATCTTGCACACGTGTGCCAATTGGTTTTTGTCTTGCAACTTGTCCGAGTCATCTTGGACTCAATCTGGTTTCAGAGTTGAAAATAGGGGCGACTCAGCCAAGTCACCTGGCTCAACTCAGGACATGAGCCAGTCCGAGCCACCGAGTCTTGAAACCATCTTTATCTTTCTTCAATATGGACATTTTGCAAGTGGTATTCAGTAACTGAAGCTCAACTTGAGAATTCTAGTTTGCATTTTTCAATTGCAACTCAACTGAGGAAGTAAAGAAAATGGCGAGTCCGTCTGAGTCACTGAAAAATAAAAGAAAACATGGCATCATTTAGTGGTGGACTGCACAAGGAATTATGAAAACAGCCACTCAAGAAAAGAAAATGGTAGATTTTTTTTAATTTTTTTTGTGAGCAGAATACAAATAGACAATCCACATCTCCTCTAATTGTAAACTTATCCGAATGAAAAACCAGCTTTGTTTTGGCTGATTTTTCTTTCTTCAGGTAGGAAAGAACCTGGTGAGTTATGAAGATTCAGTGACTGGGTGAGCCTAGCCATCCCAACCGAGTGCGGATTCTCCACGCCATCCAGAAAGCCTGCCTGTGGGACCATTGTCTTTCTTAAGAGTTTGTGAGAGTGCCAAAAGGCAGATCATAGTAGAATTGTATGATATCGCTCATTAATTCATTTGGGCAAGTTATGACAATGTTGAAGGTGGGCTTGAATGCTGTTGGTCATGTTAGGATTGATCTGTCTTTGTTAGGCTTGGCCCGCTGCCATAGCTTTCTTTTAATTTGTGGTTGTCCTTGAATTGTAGTTTGGTTGGTTAGCAGTAAAAGGAAATTAAAATACCAGCCTGCTTATGGCAGTATGTGTCCCCGTCCCTCGAAAATGCTGGCATGTGTGTGGAGTGTGGAATTGGAAAAATTAGATAACACGAAGAGAGAGGACGTTCTAAAATACAAAATAAAATGGACATTCTCAACCATAGCACTTGCACTGATAGGACATTTCTAGGGATTATTGATCTTTTGGGCCATCATGTGGATTGTCCAAAGCATAAAGATCGAAGTTTTCTAGCTACCTTGGATGCCTCATTAATCTTATGAGAAGGGAAGGTTTGAAATATTGAACAATATGAACAAATGTCAACATTTAATTGGCAGAAAATTGTGGTGTAATTGCTGCCCTGCACTTCTAGTGGTGTGGCCCATACATATGCTAATCCACCAGATCAATGGCCCAGATCACCCTGGATATCACCATATGTATGATGGATTAGTTAGAGACAAGCAACCTGGGAGTAAAGAACTACATTTTTGAGGCAGTTTAACTATTTAGAAATGATGCATTCATGCATGTAGATAGAGAAGCAGTTAGTAATAATTCTCCTTACCCTACCACAGTGCAGAATTATATGCCGGGTTCACCTGTGATCATGATCAACCACTGGATAGGCAGAATTGTGCTTTGAAAATGCCCAAGATTATTCTGATCAGATTATCACAGCCGTCAGTTAAGGACACGAAAATGGAGACGAAGACAACTTTTACTCCTACCATCTACTTCGCATGCTTAAATTACATGGCTGCGATCATCCAATCATGTGGAGTTTTGGGTCATATGCAATCTATCCGCAGTTTGGTTGATCTTGCAAGTGGCCCCACAAAATAGCCATTTGCAAGGAAATGAGATGAGAAGAATTCGTACTGAACGGGATATCTTCACAAGGAATAGTCCTGTTTGAAAAGCAAGAATTTGAAGGCAAAAATAAATGCACTAACCATCTCACCCATCTGCTTTGTGACCTACCAATACAGACCGTCCAATTCGTGGGCCATGTCTTGGATGGACTGTCTGATGTTAGATTATTGATTTGACATGTAGTTATGCTGGTACACCAATATCATCAAGAAGACAACTACCTGCAGCATTATTAGTGCCTAGAGCCTTCGACCAACCAATAAATGACCAGGAACTCAGCAAAGGGCTAACTACCTTAAAGGAAACTGCTACAGAAACATGGCACACATGTAAAGGAGAAGAAAAGGATCCCAACTGTAGATTTTTTTTAATAAAATGATCAATACATCCAACATATACCATTACAAAGAGGGAAAAAAAACTCAACTGTACACATAAGTGGTAAGAGTAGGAATGAAAGAGAAGTAACTTACTAAGACTAGTAAAGTTCATGGGCTTTGTGGTGATTGAGAATTTGCACCTCATGTCATCCAAATTACGTGCAGCTCCCTCCTCACAGTCGATGTGGAAGACATTTTCCTGATTTGGACAGTCGATCTATGGAGCACAATGTGTATAGGCTACATCTTGTAAGTATGGGGATTGGATTCGTAATGATCCGACTGTTGCCCTGCAAAAGGAATGGTTAATGGAGTAATGATCCACATTCAAGAATAAAAACCACAGCTTGATTATCAGAGTTGCCCAATCACCACACTTGTCGTCCTTATAGCCCATCAGCATGATGGCCCACCAGATCAACAGTCCCAATCGTCTACATGTATGGTGAGGAGGGTGCTGCATACAACTATGCGATATGAGATGCATAATAGCATTCTCTTTAGTGACTACAAATTTCCCAATATCTATGGTAAAAATTAAAATGAATCAGATCCTTTTTGTATTGCACTTTCCTGTGAAAATAGTTCATTCAAACTATATCCTCCAATTAGACACTGTTGATCCTCCCAATCCATGGTATAATTCCTAAGGCATAGAAGCTCAGATTGATGGCTAATTTTAATAGTTCTTCCTATCTGAGCAAACCCAATTGAATACATGTTTCCGCTTTGACCACAAACAGTAACCATCACCAAGATCCATCATTGCTAGCGGTGCAGCGGAGGTCGTCGTCTTTGATAATGTAGATCAGTAAAATGTTGTTTTCTATCAAACAATCTATCCCATCGTTATGTCCGTTGTTTCCACCATATGTGGCGCCATTCCTCTATTAATTCCACAAATTTGCTGTCCAATTTCTTCGAGCTTTCTAACAATTTGCTTAATATCCAGTCTCAAAGATGGAGGAGAAGAACAACAATCAATTGCCAATTGAAGATACAAGAGCAAACCTTCTTTTGTAATTGAGTTTTGATGGTTACTTTGGTTTAGAAGCTCAGGCCTAAATATTTCGAAGACTTTATGATTGGGAATTGCATTTCTCATTGAGGTTGGTAGATTTATATCAAATGAATTTCCATAAGTAGGCTCTTTCCCAGTGAGAATTTCAAGCACAATAACCCCAAAGCTGTAGATGTCACTCTCTTTGCTTACATCCTTCATTTTGGTCAGCTCTGGCGCTTTATAGCCCTGATCTGCTGAATCTTCAAGCATTTCTTGGGCTGAACTTGGTTTCAGAAGGAGATGCATGCCAAAATCCGACAAGTAAGGCTGGTAATATGAATCAAGTAATATGTTTTTTGACTTGAGATTTCCATGGATGATGGGCTTTTGCAATCCATTGTGAAGATGATCCAGTCCTTTAGCAATACCAAGGGAGATATTGTGAATCACAGTCCATCTGTGTGATTCGCCGGTTCCATCTGAAAATGAAAAATACAGTGTTCCATTTCAGATGTATTGCATAACTAGGAAAAGAATCAAGAGTATGAGATTCAGAATGCTCTATAATGACGGGGTAAAGAATGGTTTTGGCTGCATTTAGATGTTCAATTCAACTGAACTACAAGAATCTGATTCAGACCAAAGTTGAGCAAGCCCCACTACATTCAAAATGAGGGACTTGCCCCCAAATATGCAATTATTGGAGTTTCAAATTCAACGAGAAAGTTGAAACACAGAAATTTATAATTACAGGTTTGGTTATCATTTTGAATTAGAATGGTGCACCCCCACTTTGTTGTTCATTTCCTATACAATAACCAAATGAATTGCAATTTAGTTCATTTTGGCATCCAAATGAAAGTTAATTTGGGGCGTCTTGAAACAACCTAAACACGAAATCCTAGCATCCATTCTCTTAGAGAAGAAAGAAGATATGATTCATTAAGATCAAACACAACAATAAGAAAATTCCGCACTTCAAACATGAAGGAAACTAGATTAGTGTTAATATTGTACTTGTGGCACCTGCAGATGGTGGTCGGGACAATTGATATGGTGGGTCATATCCAAAAATCAAGGGGCTTGAAAGTGGCCTGACATAATCAAAATAGAACAATGGTCCACATTTGACGAGAAAAACTCACAACACTCGGATGGTTAGAGTGGTCCACTTTGTTAAAATAGCAACACCAAAATCATTAAGATCTTAATCACTATTTAAGCCCATATAAGTTATGTTACATATAAGCAAAAAATGCCCAAATATTTGTGAACTCTTGGAGGGGTATTTTTGATATTTCACACATAAAAGGAGGCTTCTTTGGGAGAATATGGAGTTATGAATTTGGGAAGGTTTTTTCTTTCATGAGTTAAGATATCGTTTTTTTTTTTGCACGAGTCTAGAGAGGGTTTCAAAAGGGAGGCTTCTTCTTGAAGGCAGGGTTCATGTGTTCCAAGGCTTTCTCAAGATGTAGTCCAAGGTTTTATTATCAAGGTATTGAAGGTGAGAAAATTTTGCTAACATATACAATGGTGGAGGATTTTCCTTTTGAAGGTTGGATTCAAAGGAGTTTATTGTGTTCTTAGAGAAGGTATTGTATATCTTTAATGCAGGGGCATTTCACACCAGGCTCGAGTGGGGTAGCCCGTGGGATGCAGGGACACACTCGGGGTGGGCGGCCCGTGTGATTCGGGGCCCACGAGCCCACGAGGGGTGTTCGGCCAAGATCATAACCCATGAGATGTGGGGCCTGGGCTATGAGATAAATGGATTAATTCGTCATACTCTAACAATTCGAGCTTTTAGAGCAAGTGGTTAATTGTCCTGTATCAAATTGGTATCAGAGAGGAAAGACTCGTGTTCGAGACTCCTCACCGAGGGTGATTGATGCAGGGGCATTTTCACACTAGGCTTGAGTGGGGTAGCCCATGGGATGCAGGGACACACTTGGGGTGGGTGACCCATGTGATTTGGGGCCCACGGGGAAGGTCTCGTGTATATCTTGTATTCTTGTGTAGTTTGTGATTGGCTATTTCTTCATTGTCTTCTTTCTATTTATTGCAAATGATCATTGCATATTTTGTGTGCCATTTGAATCAAATGGTGTTTTTTCGTGGCGAGATGTTTGAGCGGTGGTTCTAGCCGCATCACACTCGATACCATTTTTGGTCAATATCCCTCTAAGGTGATGGCTTATCAGCAGTCTGGTTCACCATACACATGTGCCACAGGTACCAAAAAGAAAGAACTGCATTGAACTTCTAACCTTGAGCGCATTATAGCATCATGTACAGAATTCATGTTGAAAATCAGATGCCTTAAATCTATGCTAAAACATGGGCCATTGATTGGTTGACAAGTCAAAGTACATCAAAAATATTCAATTTTTTGGCAAAACTCTTTGGACTGTTTTTGGAGTTTTCGACAGGTCGACCAGATCGATTGATGCATCTCAACCGGTCGATTCGTCAAGTTGACGGATTGCATAGTTTTGCACATTTTGTTTCTATTTCCGATTTTACCTTATATATATGGGTGTAATCGGGTTTAGGGCAAATGCTAGACGTGTTTAAGGGTTTGAGAGGATTTTAGAGAGAGAAAAAGCTAGGGTTTTTCCTCTCAGGCCTTTGAATGACAAGGTTTCATCTCTTGTAACTTTATTATTCATAGAGCATTATCGCTTTGTGCCGTAATTTTTTTCCGTAAATGTTTTTTTTTTTTTCCATGTAAATTCAGAGTGTTCTCTGTTGGATTTTCTTGTGTGATTGTCATTACATATGGTAAACAGTCAAGGTTATCTTTGAAGTCTAGGAAACATATTTGTAAGGGGATTCAAGATTATGTGCATTCTGATGTATGGGAGTTGTCACCCGTAGTTTCTAGTGGAGGGTTGTCATGGTTCGTTACGTTCATTGACGACTATCCCAGAAAAGTGTGAGTTTATTTTTAGAAAAATAAATTCGAGGTTTTCACCAACTTCAAACAGTGAAAGGCGATGGTGGAAAAATAGTCAAGATGAAATGTGAAAGTATTTAAGACAAATAACGGTGGGGAATTCACTTATGGGGAATTCAATCGTTTTTGTAAAGATGAAAGGATCGTGAGATACAATATTGTACGCCACACACCAGAGCAGAATAGTGTGACTGAGCGAATAAATTAAAATCTCTTGGAGATGGCCCGATGCATGAGAAGTAATGCTGGGTTGGGCAAGGAAATGCAGACTTAGGTCGTTAATACGGCTTGTTACTTGGTGAATCGATCTACTTCTTTGCAATTGGTTATAAAATTTCAGAGGAAGTGTGGAGTGGTCAGCTGGTAGACTACTCGGGGCTGCGAGTATTTGTTAGCGATGCTTACTCTCACGTACCATCAGTTGAGAGAGATAAGCTAAACCAAATGACTAGAAAGTACATATTTGTCGGCTATGGTGATGGTGTGAAGGGATACATGTTATATGACCGGGTCACACAAAAAATCATCCTTAGTCGTGATGTTAAGTTCGACGAGAGATCTTTGTTCCATAAGGATGAGCACAAGGAAGCAAAATAGTCAGTTTTGAACGTTCAAATAGACAAAGATGAGACACGGACTAATATTGAGATGCATATAGAGGTACAGGAGTAGGTGGAGTGACCACCTGTGAGAAGGAATCCATAAAAAGATTTAGGTTACCGACGAGATATAGGAATGACTTGAATGTTGCATTTTCCCTCATTATGGGTGAGAGGGATCTGTCTACTTTTCAGAAGACTCTTGACAATGTAGATGCCAAAAAGTGGAAAGCAGTGATGCATAGTGAGATGGACCCCTTATATAAGAATGAGATGTGGGAGCTAGTGAAGCTTTTCTTCGACCATAAAGCGATCGAGTGTAAGTGGACCTTCAGGAAGAAACATGATAGGTACAAGGTAAGATTGGTAGTGAAGAGATATGTTCAGAGAGAAAGTGCCGACTTCAGTGAGATCTTCGTACCTATGATGAAATAAGTATCAATTAGATTCGTATTGTGGGGATTGTTGAAAATTGGATGCCTTAAATTTATACTAAAACAGGGGTCATCGACTAGTCGATAGTGATCGATAGGTCGAAGGATATCGAAAATATTTGCTTTTTAGAGTTTTTGACAGGTCGAAAACTCTAGTCAACAGGTCGACCCGACTAATTGACGCATCTCCACCAGTCAATTCAACAGGTCAACGGATTGCACAGTTTTGTTTCTATTTCCGGTTTTACATTATATATGGGTGTAATCAGGATTAGGGCAAATGCTAGATGTGTTTAAGGATTTGAGAGGATTTTAGAGAGAGAAAATGCTAAGGTTTTTCCCCCTGGGCTTTGAATTAGTAAGGCTTCATTGCTTGTAACCTTGTTATTCATAGTGCATCATCGCTTTGTGCCGTGGCTTTTTCCGGTAAGGGTTTTTCCATGTAAATTTAGAGTGTTCTCTATTGGATTTGCTTGTGTGATTGTAATTACCTTGTTTGATTCCGCGAGTCCCAACAATCCAAGCCACTCATGGCAGGTCCCATGGGGTGTGGATGACCTCCTCTAACAAAAAATCCTACTGATCTGATCATCCGATGGGCTACACGGATATGTTGAATTTGGAGCAACGGTTAATTTCCCCCAATCGTCCACTTATTTTAGGGCCCGTTTGTCCGGTCGGATTGGAAGGGATTGGATGGTATTGGAAGGGATTGGAAGTTAAATCCCGGGATTGGCCGGGCATGCCAAACAGAGCCGGTGATCTGACCCCAATCCCATGCATCTTAAGACAATCCACTGACAACATCATTACCTTTAAATCCCATCCAATCCACCCTAATCCGTTCAAATTTGCCTGGGACGTGTTTGGTTCGAGGGATTGGAAGGGATGAGAAGGTTTAATCCTAGGATTGGCCGGGCGTACCAAACAGACTGGATATAGCAATCCCATGGATCTCAAGACAATCCACTGACAACACCATCATTACCTAGAAATCCATGCCATCCACCCTAGTACCATTCAATCCCTTCCAATCCACCCGGCCAAACGGGCCCTTATAAACTCGCGGCCCACCTGATGGTCAGACACGGCTAACTTTTCAGACCAGGCCTTTCTGATGAACGGCATGGAACTGGCATACATGTTAGAAACCTGGGAAGGACTAAGATCCATAAACCACAATGCTTCAGTTTCAATATTCACAAAAACAATGGATGAGATTTTCTCATTCCACATCTCACATAACCTTCCATTTTCCAGCGATTCGAAGGCCAGCAACATTCTGTTTTCTATCACTTTCATTCCAAAAAACAATGGAAAAAAAAAAAACAGAGCAGAAGCAAGAAATTACCATGCAAGAACTGCGAGAGAGTGCTGCGGCTGACGAATGGGTGGACGAGAAGCTTCTCCCCTCTGGGCCCCACATAAAACGCCTGCAGAGGAACCAAATTCGAATGCCGGATAAACCCCATCATCCGAATCGCAGGAAGGACGTCGTTGGCACGTCCCGCGCACGCTGGCCGTAGAAACTGGAGCAGCACGACAGAGCCGCTCCTCTGCAAGCTCGCCTGATACAGTGTCCCGTAGCTCGATTTCCCGACCACTTCCCCCGGCGCGTCTAGAATGTCGTGGACGGTGAGATCCTCGCCGCCCGGGAATCCGATCAAATCCTCCGCCTCGAATTCTTCCACGTGCTTAGAGTTCCGAACCTCGACGGATTCTTCTCTCGAGGGTTTCCTACGTAAAATGTATGCAATCAAGAAGAGCACAAGCAACAGAAATGCCGAAATCGAGCCGAGAAGGAGTTTGAATTCGTGGCGTTTTTCCATATCGAAGAAATCTTCGTTCAAGAATCGAAATCTTCGGATATTTCAGAGATTTGTGATGAGAAAAGATAGGGAATGAGTGGCATTTTCGTAATTTTTTTCTTAGTGATGGGACGAGATCTACAGGGTGTGGAAGGAAGGCATTTGGTTTGCTTTGGGGGAGTTTTTAGAAGTGAAGAAGGGAAGAAAATATAGAGGGAAGAAGTGTAACACGTGGCGGCATCTGATTGAGCGAATTTACCGGTAAGGAATTAAATGCCGGAAGAGCGCGGTGGGCACGTAAAGAAATTCGTTTTCAAATTGGGAGAAGAAATAGCTGTTACGCATACCCGCGCGAGTAGGATATCTACTCGCACTACTTAACTTCGTAATTTAGAATGTCTTTATGAGATCGAGTCCGTTCATCAGATGAAAAACAACTTGTAATTTTGATATTTAATAAAAAAGCACTTATTATTTGTTATTTAGGCCACACATATGGTATTTTGGACCAATGGTCAGTTTTGTTTTCTAATGTACACTTGGCAAGAAAACATCAGTACGATGGTTCTAAACTTAGAGAAGATATGGTATGTGGTCCATATGATGAATGGATAGGATTATATATACATGCCACATTGCAATGATTGTGTGAGTAGGATTGAGATTCGACGTCACAACTCACAAGCATCACGAGCACTCTCCTTTCTCGTACCATGAGGAAGGGAAGGCGATACGCGTCACACGTGCGACATTGCCACGGGTGGAGAGTGTTCTATCCAGAATCCTACTCTCGCGAGTAGCCACAGCAGGCTGCTTGTCAGAATTGACAGAAGGGTGTCAGCCCATGTGACGCGATGGTTGAAGTGAGAAAGGGACAAATCGCAATGAGGTTACGTGTCACTTCGTTTGATCATTTTCAACCGTTGGATTGGAATCCAGTGGCTGTCCAGTCCTTTTTGTCATTTGTTACCGAATTGAGCTGGAATCCTACGTTCAGCGCTACTATGGAATTGGTGGTGACTCATCCTCAAATGTAGCACTTATGTACATCCATCCAGACCATCCAAACCGTGAGTCCCATTGTGGATTGAGCATCTCTTTAAAATCAAACTGATAAGCAATTCCAACCATCCAATTAAAGGCCATCAAATGGATGGTTGTAATTAAAATAGAGAGTTGTCCAAATCCGAAGGAATTAATCAGATGGTTCATTTTACATTGTCAGCCTAGTTTTTTTATTAGGCTCCATCTACAGTTGGTTCAGTGATTTGGACGGATTGGATTGCCGCATAACTCTCTGATGTATGCGGTTGAGGAGTCATCACCATTTGTGGGGCCATCATGCATTGCTCGTGAATCGTGATTATAAAGAACCCCTTTAGTCAGACGATCTTTAACTGTCTTATCCACGCCCTGCATTGCTTTTGGATGGATAAGATAATCCAATCGATAATCTTTCACGAGGCCATCCGTGAAGGCTGGGTTGGACGTAATGGACAGTCCAGATCCACTGATTGGACCATCCAGCTTCTTCTGTGCAACTTGGAGCACTGTATGAACCTGGATTGGGACGTAGATATGGCCGATAGCTTTCTAACATTATGTTATAAAAGCCAAACAGATATCTATTCACAAAATTATGACTACAATGCACGCGAAACCGACGCTGGGATGAACGTGATGAGTACGATCACTGTGTGCCTCAAGTATAATTACCCGGAATCCACGGTGCTTCTATAAACTCATCCAAGAGAGACTTTTCGAATCTAGGAAGAAAGAAAGTAAGAAAACTATAAATAAATTTGTAATTTGATTGATAAATGAAAATAATGAGTTCACAATCCTTTAGATAGAGGTACTAAGCAAGGAGAGAGAAATTAAAAGCAAATTATAACTAAAACTTCTACAATTTACAACTTATTATAAATAATAAGTTTACTATTTATAGACGGTCACGATGTCTACTAGCGCGCAAGGTTTTCGGCAAAAAATAGTATTCTTTTTGGCTTTACCAAGCTGTTCTTCTAATTATTCTAAGCTCTTTTCACGTTGGGTGCAACTCCTAAAGCCCAGAAGATGAAGAGCTATAATCAAACTAAAATTTACTATTTACAGTAAAAATGGAATTAAAATAGGAAACGAACGTTGATCCAGGGGTATTTCACAAATTCTGCTTGCGCAACCCGGCATAGTGGGGTTGGGTGGCTAAAGTAGCTTGTTCTACCCAAAATCATATATTTTACTCCTGATAACTCATTCCAGTTTGCGAGATATGCCTGATCTAAGGTCTCTGAATCACTTTTGTCGTGGACCAGGCCTTTTCTGATCCATCTTGGCCATGAAACTGTCCGTGACCTGCTCTACATTAGAGACTCTTGAATCGAACTTTCTAACTTGAAGTCTTTCAATCTTGACCATCCATGAAAATGACCTTAACTTTGTCCTACATTAGATTTCTTCAAACTCATCTTCAAGTTTAGAATGGTAATAGCATATCGTGTTGTCCTGCCTCTACAGCATGTTATCTTTTTTTTTTTTTTTTTAATCTTAGACAACAACTGATGAAAAAGCGTACATGTCATATTGAAATTTTATATTTATGATGAAACTTTTATAAATAAAACCTCACATTCCTTTTCTTTGCATTCCTTTGTACATGGTGCATTAATCCCTATTGCTTTTGTAAAAATGGAGTTGCCATTTCCAATTATCTATAGATTGATGCTTCATTTGTTATTCTAAATCAATGTCGACCATTGGTGATCATGGTATTGTTATCACTACTATTGACCTTTTATATTTGCTATCTAAGATGACAACAAGAGTATCCATCTCCATGACCATTGGTTATCCTTTATCATTGATTAGTTGATTTTTTCACCTATCCATCTGTTAACTAATGCATTATTTTAATTGAAACTTTTTAGATCATTAGTTAATCCATCAGTTGATCCATTCGTGAATCCATCAAGTAATTCAGCGATGGATTGCTAAGAGGCAATCCTTGTGGCCATACATCAACGATCTTGGGTTGTTTGTTACCATGAATATATTTGTGATATGTGGCATCAATCAATCATTTAATTGATGCTATTAACTCTTGCATTGATCTTATATTTTTTTAACGAAAAGCTTGGAGTATCGTGTCGGTCATTATAAAATTCCTTGAAGCACTATTCAAAGGATTGTGGTGGACCAGTTCACTGTTGCACTCCATGAACCAAGGAAAAAACTTGCTCTGATACCAAATGTTATAGTGACTTTGATACTAAATAACGTATCAAGTATGTATGTAATATCCTTAAAAAATAAGATTTTTTTTCCCTAACATGCTATTTTTGGATATTTTCTATATTAAGATACCTACTATATTTGGAACATGTGAATTTCATCATCCATACTCTTAACTAGATTGCTAATAATCAAATTCTCTTGATTCACTTGCTATTGTCAGTGCAATGATTAAAGATGGACATGCTATTTTTAATGAACATGCTATTTTTAGAGAATCTTCTATTTTTAAAAGAATCTACTATTTTTTTTAGTGAACTTGTTTTTGAACTAATTTTATAAAAATAGTCGTTTGAGGGATATGTTGCTCCGACCATTAATCGTGTCAAACGAGTTGTGCCAAAGGTCATGCCTAGCGGGCCTAACAGGCTGTGCTCCATGTCGTGCCACGGGCCAGGATATTGAAGCCTGATATGGCCCACTATTTGACCGTACTAGGCCTAACAGCCGTGCAAGGCCGTGCCGTGTGCCAAGCCATGCCGTGCCATGGGCCAACGAGCCAGATTTACACCCCTACCACATCAAGGTGGGACCCACATAGTGGATAGTCCACATCAAAAGTCAGCCTCTAATGATGAATGGCCCACATCCAAGATGAGCGCCGCGTGATTGATTACCTGCCTCTAAGGTGGGGCCCACACAGTGGATGATCCACATCAAAGGTGGGCTCCACATAATGGGTGGTGGATATTAATGGTGAGCCCCACATGAGAACAATTCTCCTCAAAGGCCAACGCCCAATGATGAATGACTCACATCCAAGGTGGGCCTCGCTTGATGGATGACCCACTTCAAAGTTAGGCCCTGCATGATGGATGGTCCACATTAAAGGTGGGCCTGCATGATGAACGATCCACATCCAAGGTGGGCCCACATGATGGATAGCCCACATCAAAGGTGGGCCTTACAAGGTGGATGGTCCACATTAAAGGTGGGCCTCATAAGGTGGATTGTCCACATCAAATGTTGGGACCACATGACGGATAGTGAATATTAAGGGTGGCCGAACAAAGAGGGATAGGTACTTGTGTGATGTTGAAAACCAAATATATTTTTCTACTTTTTGTATAATAAGTATGTTTATATTTTTTAGCAAACATATTTATCTACTGAATAAGTAGAAATTAAGATAAGTTACTTGAGGCATAAATAGCTTATGTAAAATAATTTATTATCCAAATGCCCCTATGTATAACTAGATTCTGTTAAACCCTAAAATAATATAAAAGTAGTAAAAATTATGACTTTCAACTTTAAACTCAAAATTAATTTCTAAAATAACATGATTTTGTAAAACCTCTCGGTGATCAATTACTTTTGGCATTAGCTAAGATGTAGAGCTTGTCTATTGTCGAGGGTCAAATATTATATATTAGACCCCAGTTATTACCTGATTTTATAAACATGATACTGTTTAATGGTCTATTTTAATCGTGTTTGTGTTGCAAGGTAAATTTAAGAACCTGGACTGAAAAAGGGTACTAAAAGTATGAATTTAATGCTCAGAAATCACCAAGGCATAGGACAGACCTAAGGGGATCGAGATCGAAGAATTTACACACCAGAAATCCAAGAAAATCAAGTCATTCATGTTAAAGAGGCCTGAAAATCGTCCACAATGCAAGATCACAGGGTTCCCACCATTCGTTTGGTTCGAAACTTTATATCTGGCCTGAGGACCCTAAATTAACCGTACACTTCGAATTTCAGCCATTGAATCCTTGTGAAAGTGGCCCAACGGACAGATCATCCCATAAATTATCAATCTGAGGCCCACCGGATATCTAAATATGCTTCAATTTTGGTCTCAACCCCTTAAATGGGGTGGCACAACGAATGGACGGAGTGTATTTTACATATACGTCACGATGGACCCCACATGGCCAGTACGTGTACACAGCACTGGCCATGCACCAAAAACCAAAAATGGGCCAACGCACGCTGACCCGTCTTCTCTGCGTGAAAAGCTCCAGCGGACGTGCACGATCGGCTGGTTTTTGCTAACAGGCCCCACTCATTGTCTGGATCGGTGATTTGGACTGTCCATTCACTCAATAGGGGGGGCAAGACCCTCGCCAGGGTGGCCTTTTGGCCCAATAAAAATGTACACACGTGGATAGCCAGAAAATGTATGATGGATAGCGAATTGATTTTATACAGTGGATCGCATCAAAACTCAACTAAAACCATTCCTTCCCGACTGGTTTTTCGCCAGGAATTCAATTGACGGGGTGGATTCCACCTAAAACATCACTGTGGGTCCCATTGAGAACTTAGTGCAGCCCTCGTGCGTGAGCTTACGCACATCCGTGAAAACCGACGGTTGTTGTCAGTTCTGTGATTCCGATCACGGTCGGATTGATAATCCAAACAATCCATCGTGTAGGTCATCCAAAAATGCCCCAACGGACGTTGTGTTTTTGGAAAGAAAGCTAAGAAAGTGGTGTTTTTTTGCATGGTTTCTTGGCTGTGTAAACGACTTTATGCATGGTTTCTGGCCGCGTAAGCAAAGTCGGTTCGTCCGACTCCAAACCGACCTTGCTCCCTGTAGCTATAAAAGAAGACGTGAGATAGAGCTTTGGAATCATTTTTGAGACATGGGAGCAAAGGGGAGAGATCGTGGAGCATGGGCTAGCCATCTCAAGAGTTTTTCTTTCTTCCCTTTTAGATTATTTTTGTTTTATTGCTTTTTAAGATTTTTAGCCTCATCATGTTTATGATGGGCTAAACCTCTTAGCTAGGGCTAAGAGGTGAAGCATATAGTGTGATAGGAGATGTTTGTTTATGTCTTTTGATTCATGTTTATTTTGAACTAATTTTGATCCTAGTTTGATTATAAGGAATGCCTTTAGTTTGTAATGGTTTGTTGTGACTTAAATTACAGTAGATCTAGAATAGCTTTGAGCATATTTTTTTTCATTATTATGATTATAAAGTTATGAGGCCTTGTTGTTCACATCGTCTCCTAGGCATGGTTGGATGATGGAACCCTTCCTAATGTTGATTACTCTCTCAGATGGATGTGGATTGGTTAGATTCTGTTGTTTGCTTTGTCTCATGAGCATAGCCTTGTGATGGCATCAAGTCTAATTCTCATACCTTTTATTCATTGATGACTAGATCAAAGGACGTTTATAATTATTTTTAATAAAGTATCTTCCATTTGGATGAGGATAGGACTCTGAATCCAGTTGCATTTGTGAATCAAGCATAAATCTCCCTAATTGCTACAACTAGTTTCTCACATTTGAATTTCACAAGTTTAAGTTAATTAAATTCATAATTTCTCTAGTTTACATTACATCTTCTCCTAGTTCTAGTTCGAGTTACTTTTAGATTACGTATAAAGTTCAGTCCCTGTGGATTTGACCTCGGTCTTATCGATATTATTACTACATCGCAACCTTATACTTGAGGTAGTAAACATTTATAACCTTGTAAAGGTATAACTGTTGGAAGCAATATGACATGCTAGACCATGGATCAAACTTTCTAGGCCGGTTTCCTTCAATCCTCATAATCATCCATGAGATTACCTTGTCTCTTTCTTACATCACCCCAAGAAACATCACACGATTCCTTTATACAATTTAGAGAAACTCGAGGGTAGAGACCAAACATCTCGTTATCCTTCTGCATTAAGGAACACCCGCTTAGAGGATTCAACCATCTATCTTTCCAAATTGACTGAAAGCCCTTAAGAAATCATCATTATCACCATCTAAGTCTTATCCTAACTAATTGGGGTCAAATAAAGGCGTGTAAAAAAGCCTCCATAAATAAAAGAAAGAAACTTGGGTTTTGGAACGGTCTTCGTCAATGGTCTCTTTATTTGTCTTTTCATTTTTTCTAAATATTTTTAATTTTCCTTTTAAATTTTGGTAAAGAAAACAGGTTTGGTAGATATAGAAGACCCCACCAATTGAAATATTCCATTCTAAAAGTTTTTAGATATTTACTATCCTTCATTAGAATAGAATATTTCACCATTTGATCATTTAATCATTTGAACATTTTCCTAAAGAAATCTATTGTATTCTTCTCTGTTCAACCACTCTTGCAAGCTTGGAAATAAAAAATAAAAAAATCAATACCATCCATCATAACCTAGTGAGACTGGCATTGGTTAAAGAAACCCCTATGAAATTTATGCAGAGAAGATGCAAATGCAATTGCTTGACTATTTCCTCAGCCCGAAGATAAGAATTCAACTGTTGGGGATGATGATTGTGATAAGAAAGGACTCCATCCCTTCCCACAAGAAAACAAAAAGCCACCATTCTAGATGGGGTACGGATCTTCCAAACAAAAGCCTCGGGAGCAGGCAATCCAGATCTTGTCGCCTTTTCATGTAGCTTGCATGTAACCGGGTTACAGGAATCTCCCGTCGCCCTAAGCTCTATAAGGCCCACCATAACGTCTGTGTTCATTTTGCCGACTCATTTTAAGATATGATCCAAAAAATGAGGTAGATCCAAATAGAGCTGTACACGAGTTGAGTTATCTCGAACAGTTTGCTTGATTCGACTCGAAAAAGCTCAACTCGCCTTGAGCTAGTTTTTGGAGTTTGAAAAAAAAATTCGAGCCAATTTCAAGCTTGCCCGAGCTCGACTCGGCTCGGGTTGAACCTCGACTCGAACCGACTCGGATCGAATCAGATTGGTGACTTGGTTATTTCAATATGGATGTTGCTCGCTGAGTGTTTGATGAAATGACTCAACGAAGTGTTGGCGAGGAAAGAATGGGTATGCTGAGTGTTTGATTTTGATATTGCTTGTTGGGTGTTTGATTTTGATACTAGTCGTTGGGTGTTTGATTTTATTTGATTTTGATGCTACGCTCCCGGTGTTTGATTTTGATGATGCAAGCCGGGTGTTTGATGAAATACCTGCATTCTATGAGAAATTTAAGATGCATTTCAGGCCGTACAAGCTTGAACTTGGCTAGAATTCGCTAGAGCTTTTGACCTAACTAAGTCGAGCTGGCCAGACAGGTTCAAGGACTGAGCTAAGCCGAGTTCAAGCTGTATTGGCGGAGCCGAGCCATGTCAATCTTGACTCGGATCAACTCATGTACAACTCTAGATCCAAAACTTAATTTGGGCCGCACCATTGAAACTAAAAGAAAAAAAAGAAAAAAAAAAAAAAAAAAAAATAATAAAATAAAAATTCTGATCTTTTAATAATGGAAAGTTTTTCTTTTTTGTTTTGTTTTGGGCATCCTCTATCCAGCTGAGTTAATTGGATAATGGTTTGGATCACCTAACCATATAATGCCTACATGTATTTAACTTGTACAATGGCAGACTGAGTTTATTGGTTTGTTGGACTACTGGAAATGGTAATCCTTTTGCTTTGTTGGACTACTGGAAATGGTAATCCTTTCTCCTCACCTTGCATTCACCAATCACAACGAATCGTGACTCACGGGGTGGATGACACAAGGTGCAAAAATCTCATGAATGATGCTCCGCCACCCCATTTAAATACATACGTGTAAAATAAGTATAACATCTTAAAACAAGCTAACGTAGGACCACGTGGCCGATTACCATCCAACGTGACTTTCGCACCATCTCCCATCTATTGATAGGCATGATGGATGAATGACATTGATAATTGAAATAGCATCCTTTGACAAGCATCAAACTAGCTAGGATCGGTTGTTTTCAATTCATATTTTTCAAACTGCAAATCAATTGAGTAATATTAGGTAAGATGGACGGAAATTTTGAGCCAGATTCCCTCTCTTGTAAAGAGGTCTTGAGCCAACTGATTAGACTACAAAGCTACAATCTACATGCAACATCCAAGCCATCCAATAGGTTGGCCCCACCATACAATGATCACATTGTGCAAAAAATTCCACATTCGCTACTAAGTAGGCTATGCTTGTGTTTTTCTATTTATTGATGTAGAACGTGTCACATATATGTTCCTAGCATGGTTAGGCTAAAAGAAGGTTGACGCAAGGATGAACGTGATGAGGATAACTACTCTGAATCCACGGAGCTTCTCTGGACTCCTCACAGAGACTTTTCGAATCCACGAGGAAAGAAAGCAGAAAATAGAAATAAATTCTAAAAAATTTAAAATTGATTAATTGATGAGTAAAAATGAGTCACAACCCTTTAAATAGGGGTACCAAGCAATAAGAAAGAAATCAGAATCAAACTACAACTAAAACTCCTAGAATCCGCGACTTACTATAAATAGTAAACTTACTATTTATAGACGGTCGTGATGTCTACTTATGCAAGGTTTTTGGCCAAAAATAGTAAGTGTCCTATTTGGCTTCACTAAACCGTTCTCCTAATTATTCTAAGCTCTTTTCACGTTGGGCGCGACTCCTAAAGCCTGACGGATGAAGAGTTATAATCAAACTAAAACTTACTATTTATAGTAAAAACGAAATTAAAGCAGGGAAACGAGTGTCGATCCAGGGGTTTTTCACAATTCCGGGCGTCGCAACTTGGCGTAGCTGAGTTGGTTGGCTAAAGTAGCTCGTTCTACCCCAAAATTATATATTTTATGTCAGGTAATTAATTCCGAATTGCGAGATACGCCCGAACTAAGGTCCGACGGTCCGGATCACTTGCCGTGCCGACCTTTTTTCGATCCATCTTGGCCATGAAACTGTCCGCGACCCGCTCTACATCAAAGGTGGACCGTAAATTGACCGTAACTTTGATCCGGGTATCGTTATGGGATGTACAACCTATCAATCTTTTGCTGAAATGGGCCACTTTGTGGGTCGCATATGTCCATTTCATCAGAAAACGCACTCTTTCAACTCAAAAACAATTTTTTTAGGAAAAGTTACTATTTTTAATAATTTCAAATTTTTAAATATTTTTCTATTTTTAGAGTTTTAGAGTTTCTTCATTTTTAGAAATAACTTGTAATTATGCTAGACTCTTCTAGTAAAAGTTTATTCAGAATTTTTATTTTTAGAAATTAGGCTTTAGAAGAGTTTTATTAGAATTAAGATTTTTATTAGAGTTAGAATTTTGTTATTTTTGGTAATTACGAATTTTAGTTTATTTTTTTCTTTATTAATGGTGTAAGGGGACACATTAGATAATTATTCATCAATCAATTTCAAATTTTATAGAATTTATTTTCTATTTTTCTTATTATTTTCCTTGTGGATTTGAGGAGTCTATGTGAGGAGTCCTGAGAAGTTCCATGGATTTGGAACAGTTATCTCCTTGAAGAAGACGGTGCTCAACCTCACATCCTTCCGTCTTATTTATCACTAGCTATTACATTTTTTTTTCCATGGTATGGTCCATGTGATGCGCAGGTGGGGATGATTCTTCATTAGGTGATCCTCATAGTGGGCCAGACATTCTCCTCTTTGAAATGTCCTTATTTAAAAATGTATAACCAAATTAGCAAAATGCCAAGGCGAATAGAAATAAAAGTGTCCTACATTTAGAACATTTTAATGCAGCTTTGGTAATTAAAAGGACCGTTAAGAATTTAGCTCAAGAAGTGAAAATAACAAAAAATCAGAGACAAAAGTTAAGGTTCAATACGGTTTCAACTTATAAAATTAAAATAAAAATCAACATGTGCATGTACAACTTAAAGCATAACTATAGTTTTTTTTTTTTTTTTTTTTTTTATGCCAGAATCTAGGGGATCTCAAATCCTCCCTCCTTTTTTACTTAGATTACTAATTTACTATATACATGGTTCGTTGATGATTCCCGAGACAATCAGATCATCAACAGCATCACTAAAATTACATCAATAGAATGATCTCAGCAATGTGAACATTGGCCATGTAAATCAACAATTTAAAAATGTTGGTTAGTCTCTCAATTGTGATCCTATCCTTGTGAATCGTCCGAGGCTAGGAATTTCATCGTTTTGTGCCAAAGTATATATTTCAATGGGCTTGTGACAATCACTGTGTCAAACATCATACATGTACACTGATTAGGGATATTAAAGTTAATTTAGTAATTAAATTCAAACTTCTGTAAATATAATACATAATTTAAGTACATAGCTATTTTTAGATTACATGGAATTCTATATTCAAGATGCCAAATATAATAAAGGATTTTAAATTCAAGTGATTTCCAATTCAGGTTTTTCAAAGCCATGGTGCCAAATGAGGCCTTAAAAATGAGCAAAGAGAAGATTAGTTATCTAAGCAAAAGAAGAGATTGCAAAACTCACAAAAGAGAGGATTTGAAATCCCCTAAATTCAGAATACCCTCTAATCTATATGACCCATGAATTCAGAATACTCTCAAATCCCCCCATTCCTTGGTACCAAATGATTCGTGTGTCAAGTGTAATTATCATTGCCGTGAGGACCATAATGGTTGTTACTCATTGAAAAGAAGAAGAAAAAAATAAAATAATATATATATATATATATATATATATATATATATATATATATAAGAAAATATATATATATATATATATATATATATATATATATATATATATATATGGAAAAAGTACTATGCGCTCGAGCGTAAAGCGGTCGTCCGTACGGTCGAGCTGATGTGGGCCCCACCGTGATTCTGTTCGAAAATCTACCCCCTCAGTCAGATGCACCATTCCAGAGGGGGCCCACACGGCTGAAAATCAAGGCAATCCGTGACTTTTGTGGGCCACACCACGTACAGAAGTTGAGAGGGTCCGTGCACCATTGAAACATTCAAAACCATTTGTGGGGCCCTTTTGAGACATGTTTTGATGATCAACAACGTCCATCATGTGTGTCCCACTTGGATGTAATTTTAGACAAAGTTTCAGGTGGTATCCACAACTCAGGTGGGGCCCACCAAGTGCTTTTACATGTTTTTGCGTGTATACTTATGTTTTCCGATGGTATAGCCCACCTGAGTTACATGGACGGCTGATTTTTGGCCATATGGGCCCACCCTGGGCTCGTGCATCTGGTGGACGGTGTGGATCTTCAAACGGAATCACGATGGGGCCCACACAGCTCGACCACACGGACGACAGCTTTACGCTCGAGCGCATAGCACCTTTTCCATATATATATATATATATATATATATATATATATATATATATATATATATATATATATATATATATCCTTCAACGCCTGTGTTTTTAAATGGCTGTTGTACCTACTGTTGTCGTTATGTAATGGTCATCACACCTAAATGTTCCTATTATTATAATTACCAAGGGACTAGAAAGGACCATAAAGCCGTTACCTAACCGTTTTTAATAAATTGGTACTAACGTGGCAAACCTGTGATGTAACGGGTCGACCGGTAGATTTCATACACATTAAGAGAAAGTGACCGTGGTAGGGATATCCACGTGCTACCGGGTCTCTTTCTGCCAATCTCATCTCATCTCTGTTTCTCTCCTTTTTCTCTCCCTTCCTCGGACATGTGAATCCCTTAGTCCATGTATAATGCAACAAGAAGATGACAAGGTTCTAACCCTTAACATGTCCTTCAAGTGGCTAAGGAAAAATATGAAAAATATGGCAATGGTCCACATTCAATTAAAAAAAAAGGCCAAATATATGATCTATATCATATTGCCTTAGGATTCTCCAATGTAGGTCTTTTGTTGCACCGACTTGACCTAGACTCAACCAAGACCCAACCCATGGCTTACTTTTTAACTTAGACACAATCCAAATCCGACCTAGATTTTAGTGGTTTGGTATGGGACTAAAATACAGACCTGATTATCAAATGTGTCGGGCTTGAACCTCATCCATTTGCAGCACTAGTTGTATGTGAACATTTCTCAAAAGTAGAACAAAGTAATATTCCACAAATCTAGATAGGTGGGGACTGAAAATCACATTGTTGCTTGTCCATAAAAGCACGAGGTCCATATCAATGGAGGCTCAAGGTATCTGGACCCTCATCAGTCCAGTGGGTAGAGCTGGGTATCGAGTCAAGTTGGACCGAGTTAGGGTTGACTCGAATTGATCCGGTTTTGAAATAGACCTGACCCAAACTCGACCCTACTTGGTACCGAGTCCAGCATGCCTAACCTAATTCAAGTCTGGGTTTGGCCTGGACTAATCAAGACCAAGTCCAACCCAGTCACAAGTACCAAGTCAGGTCGAGTCGGCATCGAGTCAGGTCAGGTGCAGCGGGTGTCCGTGAGCTAAAATCACAACTCAAAACCTTGGTGCGGCTGCTAGAATTGCAGCCTCTCTATCAGCTACAGGGCATCTCAGATCTGAAACATCAAAAATGGGATACACACATACACGAGTCGGATTTCGAATCGAGTCAAGTCAATATCGAGTTGGATTTTGGGTCGGGTAGAATCGAGTTACTGGGTGACCCGAACTCCACTCGGTTTGAGTTATGATTAGATGAGGTCCACACGATTCGGATTGACTCACCCACTCGATTCAGATCGAGTCAGGTTTGAACGAGTCGGACGAGTCGTGTTTGCTGAGTAGGGTTGCCCGTGCCCAGCTCTACTAGTGGGCTATTACAAAAACTCTAAAACTAATCATGTGGGCCGCTGCATCATGCGAAGCGTTTCGTTTCTGACAAAAGAGTCCATGGCTGGGTGATCTTAAACATTGTTACGATCTATTAGTCTATTACAACGGGGATCGACTATTCTCCAAAAAAACTCTTCCGCAGAACAATCTTAACCTTTTGATTTCTGACCAATAGATAGACAGTTATAAAGAGAAATTACAAATAACTGTCTGCAGTTAATAGATCTGGGATTCCCAATCTGAAATGATTTTATGTGTAGTTCATCCCTCTATGTGACTGATCAAGAAAACGGTCTGAGATTACATTATAAAGCTAACTTACATACCATTGATGTGTGTGTGGTATCCAGACCGTGCATCAGGTGTGCCCCACCATGAACATAAGACATACCAAAAATCAGGTTGATTCAAAAGTCAGGTGGGCCACACCGTAGGCAACAATGTAAGACATGCTCAAACCTTCAATCCCGGATATGGCTTACCTGAATTTTTCAGGTTCATTCTGGCGGGGCTCATCACCATATGAATGAGTTGGATGGCACTTACATACAATCGCAGACCTGATACACGATCTGATATTATCTATGGTGGGTGTCCTCCTTTATGTTGTGGCCCACCTGAGATCTGGTTTGGCCTATTTTTTGGATCCAAGTCCACACCTGATGGATGGTATGGATTTCAGACACATATTAAGGGAGGTTTGACTTCCATAACAGGTAAGGAAAATGGATGGCTAGGATTGCTTTATTAGCATGTTTTGATCCATGGCCCATCTGAGGCAAAGCCAACTAGGTGCATGGTCATCTTCCCTGACACAAAGGTGCTCAACCATGTTACTATAGAGACAGCTCTATCATATGATTTCCCATTTATGAAGGCTGCATTTGGTTGCACCAGAAATATAATGGGAGTTTCATGATATTAGGAGCAACCAAATGCAACCTAAACCATGAGAAATGATCCAATGCTTGCAGAGAACCATAAGCTACAATTGTTCTAGTTGCATCGGGACACTTGGACACTGCAGCCGATCAATCTGGGTCGTTTATTAGGTCCACACATTTCACGGGCTGCCATGTAAAACCCGCTCTAATCAGATGCTATCCGGTTGGAGATTTGAGCATTTTCAACAAGCTATGGATTTCAAGGTGTTGGAAGAAGATGAAGTGATGGCTATGGTAGATACAAATGCGGAGTTCCGTCTGCATAGAAAATGCAACTATAGGACCAAACAATGCAAACATCTTTCCATTTCCCTGCATTTCCTAGCAATATCATTTTAACAGAAACAACATTTTCGTATGTATTTGTTTTTTGGACGAATAGGTTCGGTCCCATGTGTCGTGGAGCAACCTAATGTAGATGACCTGATACAGTACTTACCCAAAAATAGAGAATCGGGCATGCAAGAACTCAGTCTGCGGTGGACTGCAATTTCGGAGAACCAGGCAATAATGACCTTGATCAGTGACAATTGAACTTTTGGATAGTTGTGTAGATAAAACGTTTGCACATGTTGGTGGCCCACATTCTATTAGAAGCAAGCGAATGAGACATGCACACAGACTATTGAATAGATACAGCTTTAACATTTAGGGTGTGTTTGGATGCAGAGTTAGTTGAATCGCAAATTTTCAATTTAATAGAGAGGAAGTAACAAATATCAGTGATTTTCTTGGTATTCATAGTAAGTAGCCCTCAAATTGCAGAGACTTGAAATTAACATGCTCATTTGGAGCCAAGATCGACGATATGAATGATAATGAAAGAACTAACAGTTTGGTTTTTTTTTTTTTTTTTAAATCCCACCTTATTAGACAAGGAATTGTAATTCAATTCAAAACAGCCTCCAAACACATGCTTAGCATGATAGCATTCGACAAAAAGAGTTCCGATGATAGTGTTTGGGTAACATTTTCCATTATAAGACTAAGAATTGAAATGCAATTCGAAAGGACATCCAAACACATGCTTAGTATGACGATGTTCAACTAAAAAAGTTCAGCTGATAGTGTTTGGTAACACAGCTCAATGCCTAATCATAGAACATTAAGAGCTCCACAGAAAGCAATTGAAGCATGCGTTTCTGTTCTAAGCAAACAATATGATCAGTTAAATGCCGATGCAAGAATTTTCACATGTTTTCAATCGTGCCAGACACCCATGCTCCGTTTAACATGGATACAATGCGGTAGGATATCTATAGTTCCTACATATCAGACGAGTGTTTATTTGGATTTGAATTTGAAGTTTTCAGGTATGTGCCCTCTTGGTTCTGATATTTAGCTAGTTATTCAACGGATTGTTTATTCATGATACCAAGAAACAGAAAAGGGAGAAAAGAAATCAGAAAACTCTCGTCTGTGCAGTGCAGCTCATCTATGGGCAATGCTGACGTTTGTGGAGTGGAACCGTAGCAGGATACAACACAAGCAAGCTCCCTTTCCAACCAATGCATCTCAAGAAGCAACCACATTCTTTGGCCTGTGTTTGGATGCTTGGATGAATTCAAATTGGAATTGCGATAATTCATTTCACTAAGAGATAATGAGCAATGCAGGGCTAACCCCTCTTCATTCAAACCAAGGGAGAAGACCCTAAATGGCAATTCAGATAATTTCAACTCCAATCCAAAAAGCATAGAATTGCAATTTGGGGTTGTTCATCACTTTGAATTAGTAACACCACCACCCAAATTTCGGTAATCTCCTCTACATTCAATATAATAATTGCAATTCAGTCCAATTGAGGATCCAAATGTGCCCTTAACAAGCTTCCTCCAAGCCCGGTAGCACATTCAATGGAAGGAATGGCATTGCCATTGCCAAGACCATGAACATAGAGAAAAAGAGAGACTTCTCTAATCTTCTTACCAGTTTAACAGAAAGGTAACCATAGAAATCGTTGTATAACAGGAGTGTAATTTGAGAACTTCACTACTCAAAGCAAAAGGAAAATCAGAAAACAGACGAAAGAAAAACAACATCTGGAATTCCATCATGTTCAGAATTCCACCCATACAAGCTTCGAGATTACCTCGGGTTTTGACTACTCCGCTGTCCGCTCGATTTCTTGATCGACTCGATCCTCTGAAGCCTGATCTGCTCTCTAAACTTGGCTATGAATTCATCCGCCTTCTTATCTACCTCGTTCGCATCTGCCTCTGTTTCTCCCAAGTTATTCGAAGCGACTTCTTCTCCATCCGAGCTCATGCGAGTCTCATCACTGTCTGAATTTTCAGACTTAAAGACAATCTTCTCAGCGGATTCCTTCTTTCCCTTCTGATATTTGGGTGGAAGGAAATGAACCTTACGAACCGGCTTTTCAGTGCCCGGCGATGATTGATTGGTTCCCATCTTCACTTCAGGTTTTTCCATCCCTAAAGCTTCAACATCCTTCGATCTTTTCCCGGCATTTACTTCCGTTCCATTTCCTCCCATTTCTCTAGCCTTTTTCACATCTGTTGCATACTCATTCGCTCTAATCGTCCGAACCGATTTCCCCATCAATGAATTATCAGAATGGTGTTTGGTTCTTGTTTCCAACCTCGAAGATTCAATACCTGAATTACTTCTATCCAGTGGCATATCTTCTCTACAGCTCTGGCTCGAATCCTTCACTTCATCCTTGACGTTTCTCCTCACATCCATCCTCTTCACCGACGAAAACCCATCGCTGATTGGACTAGAATTCTCCACAGTGGGTCGATATTTATGACTCATGGGTGGTGGAGGTGGCGGAGGAGGCGGGGGTGGAGCACGCCTGTAAATGTTCTTCTTCTTCCCTGAATCTTCATTACTATTCGAACGCAATTCTGGGGAAAGAGAAGGGGAGGGAGAGAGCTTCTTGGGCGAAGGGCTGGTTGAAGAGTTCGACCGAGAAGCACGCGGGGTCAAAGATGGGAAAGATGGTGATTCAAATTGATTGAATTCGGTTTGGGCAGCTGCAGGAGGGAGAGAATATAGAGGAGGAGTAACTGCTCCTGGTTCATCTTTCATCTCCATCCTCCCTGACCGCGATCGCCATGGGATTGGCGAAGGAAGGACGACGCTGTCCGTTGATTTCTCATCGAAATTGGCAGCTCCCAAACCACCAATCTCTCCAATTCCATTCCTTATTTTATTAGGACTGTTAGAAGAAGAACTTTTCGAGACAAACCCATTACCTGAACCTGAAAACCCATCAATTCCATTGACCGAATCGACCACATCCGGATCTGGAACACGCGATCTTAAGCTCCTAACAGGCAGCAGCAGCGGTTTCTCACTGCTGTTACGAACACTGCTGCTACGACCGCCAAGGCCGGATCTTTCCGGTGCTACAACCACCATCGGACCCCCACGGAAGTACCGAGAATTCCAAGTTTGGATCTTGTTCTCGTCTGACCCAGGCGGGCTGTCGATCTCATCATCGTCAAAGACCGACGAGACTTGAAGAATCCTCGAGACGTAGGATTGGGCATTGTCGATTTTGGACGGGATTTCTTTCTCCGCTTCGACATTACGGCGGCTGAAGAGACCGTAGGAGACGGCAATGCCGACGAAGAGGAGATGGAGAAGCTCCCAGCTTCTGGTGAGGATGGTTTGGTTGAAGAGCTCAGGGGCTTGGGAAGGGAAGAGAGGGAGGAGAGCTATGAAAATGGCAACGAAAAGGCTTCTAAAGATGAAATGAGAAGATAGCTTAGCTGAGTTTTGTTGGGTGTGTGGGGTGGGAGAGGAAAGGTCTGAAACTAGCCGTTGGGAATTGGTGTAGGAGCCTGTTTCTGCCATGGGAGAGAGAAAGAGAGAGGCTCTGTTTTCTGCTTTTTGATTTGAGGGTTTGCAGAGAAGAAGGAGAAGAGAAGACTTAGTGGAGAAGGGAAGAAAAAGGAGAGTGGGAGAAAAAGGGAAAGGTTGTGGGGAGAGGATGACAGAGAAGATTTTGAAGTTCTGATGTTTTTATTAATATTATTTTTATTATTATCTTTTTCTTTTTCTTTTCGTGGTTGTTAATGACAGAAATACCCCTTATTTTGCTAATATTAACGAAATTACCTGTCAATAAACACCTGGATTTTTACTCTTCCATTGGGATTTTCCTTCTTTGAATGCTGGTCCAAGGGGAAACAGATTGGCTCCCCTGCCACCAGCCCCGTGGCCGGTGGTCGGTGCTCTGTAGGCCCCACTATGATGTATGTGTTTCATCCATTCCTTTCATCCATTTTAAAAGATCATTTTAGGATCAATATTGAAAATTAGAGGGGTATAAATCTCACATGGACCACACCACAGGAAAACAAAAGTGATTGGATATCCACCATTAAAATCCCCCTAAGGCTCACTGTACTGCTTATTTGACATCCAATCTGTTGATTAGGTCATACAGGCCCAGGTGAACGGAAAAACCAAAGATCAGCTTGATCCAAAGCTTTTATGGCCCCCAAAAGGTTTTTAATGGTAGACGCTCATTCAACACTGTTTCTTGTAATGTGGTCCACTTGAGATTGAGATATATCTTATTTTTGGTCTCATACCATAAAATGATCTGGAAATATAGATGGACGGCATGGATGAAATACTTACATCATGATGGAGCCCACAAAACACCGACCATCAGCCATTGGCTGGTAGCAGGGGGACTAGCTAATCCGTTTACGGTCCAACAGTCCAAGGGAGTGGATTAGGTGGGAAACGGAATGGCTACTCCCCTGACGCCAGCTCCGGGGTTGGTGGTCGATGCTATGTGGGCAATGTATATGTTTCATCCATTCCGTTCATCCATTTTTACAGATCATTTTATTGCTTGATCCCAAAAATGAGAGGCATGTAAATCTCAGGTGGACCACACCACATGAAAACAATAGTGGTTGGATATCCATCATTGAAATCCTCCTGAGGCCCACTCCACTGTACTGTTTATTTGACATCTAATATGTTTATTAGGTCATACAGGCCCAGATTAAGGGAAAAAATAAAAAAACATATTGATCTGAAACTTTTATGGCCACAAAATGTTTTTTAATGGTCGACGCTCATTCAACACTGTTTCATGTAATGTGATCCAATAAAGATTAGGATATACCTAATTTTTGGTCTCATATTATAAAATGATCTTTAAAAATAGATGGACGGCATGGATGAAACACATACATCATGGTGGGTCCCACGGAGCACCGACCATCAGCCATTGGCTGGTGTCAGGAGGAGTAGCCAATCCGCGTCCGATTAGGTGAGACCCGGGAATCACCCAAGACGGTGCGGCCCTCATCGTGGGGCCCATCTTGATGTTTTTATTCTGTATCCACTCTGTCTATACGTTTTTTCAGGTCATTTTAGGGTATTATCCCTAAAATGAAGCAGATCCAATTATCATGTGGACCATACCATGGGAAACAGTGGTGATTAATCATTAACGGTCCACGAAATATTTGGATCAATCTGATATTTGTTTTTTCGGTTCATCCAGACTTACGTGACATTATCAACCGATTGGATGGAAAATAAACACTACAAAATATTAAAGTACGCCTTAAGTTTTTAATGATACAACCTTCAATCACCACCTTTTCCTATGGTATGGCCCAACTGATAATTGGATCAGCTTCATTTATTGGGATACCTTACAAAATGATCTGATACAACGTATGGACGGTGTGGATGCATAAAAATACATCAAGGTGGCCCCACGTTAAGAGCCGCAATGTCTTAGGTGTTACTCTTACCGTGGGCCACCTTGATGAATTTTTGTATATCCACTCCGTCCATCAATTTCTCAATACCATTTTAGAACGGTAACCTAAATATTATGTATATCCAAATCTAATATTGATAACACCACCGGAAATAGTGTTGTTAAGTGCTCACCATTCAAAATTCCAAAGGACCCATCGTAAAGTTTTCATAATGTTTTTTCTCAATCCAACCTGTTGATAATGCCAGTAATATTTAGATTAAGGGAAAATACGAATATTTTCTTGATCCAAAACTTTTGTGGCAGACAAAAAGTTTTTAATAGTTATTCATTACTGTTTCTAGTGGTATGATTCATCTGAGATTTGGAGCTTCTTAATTTTTTAGATCCAGTCCTAATATGAGATGGAAAAATAGATGAACGGTGTGGATATACAAAAAATAGATCAAGGTGTGTCCCACACGGTTAGGGTAACACCCACTAATGTGTTTCCCGGGTAACAGCGAATCCGCTCCCGGTCTAACAAGGGTTACATCACGTTTGCAGGTAGAATCGGATGCGGATTGAGTCCTGCCTCCGCCTGGATGAAGATGGGTCCAGGCAGGGGGTCCGTGGGGTCCACCGTGATATATGGGTTTTATCCACACCATTCATCCATTTTTCCAAATCATTTAACTGCATTATTCCAAAAATGAGGCAAATCCAATGCTAAGGTGGACCGCAATAAAGGAAGAAGTGGTGATCATGATGCCCACCATTGAAACCTTGGTTAGGACCCACCGTGATATTTATTTGTCATCCAACCTGTTTATAAGGTCACATAGACCTGACTGAAGGGAAAATACAAATATCAGCTTGATACAAAACATCTATGGCTCCCAAGAAGTTTTTAATGTTAGCATTAATCCCCACTCTTTCATCCACCACTAAGTGATTGGGATAAAGCTTAAATAATGATTATAATTTTGAGGATCTAAATAATAATTCTTTTTTTACCATTTTCTGGGGCCAATATGGTGTGTGCATAAAATCCAATTTGCAAAAATAAATTGGCCCAACCTAAGATCAAACACCATCCAAATAAAAAATCGAATCAGTAGATGGCTTACAGGTGTATTTGAAGGTTTTGGAGAGGTTAATCTATCTCTTTCTATGGTGTAGCCCACCTGATTATTACATTGATGTGATTTTTGATAGTGGGTGATATCATGGTTGGAAGAATTAGTTAGGCTGGTTGGGTAGTCACACTATTATTATCCATTTTCAGATGGTCAAGAAAACAACGGATTGCTGATTGAGTTACCAAAAGAGACATGACCTTGTAACCAACTGTAAGTTAACTTACAACAGAAGCATTTAGTCTTGAAATTTTTAGTTGTCTTTCTCGTCAAAAGTCATCATCATCTAAGCCTAGTCCTAATTAATTTTGTTTGACTGCTCAATTCAAATGTATAATGATTTTTTGAAATTATAAACTACAATGGTAAAATATGAGTTAATAAACTACCACAAGTGTTTATATATGGCTAAGAAGTTAATTACAAGCTTAACCTAATGGCATATCACCAACTAATTAAAACTTTGGCTTATCTAATTACGAGAATGTTTATCTTTATGCATAATCATTTTAAGATTGGATACATTAAGGGCTCATTTGTGGTTATGCCTGATTTAACTTTATCAGATCGGCGATATAGGTGATTCCACATGGCAACGATTTCTCAATAAGATATAAATGAAATATTTTTGGTTGCTTTGACTAATAAATTAAATCAAAATTTAAAAAGTAAGGAGTAATTCAAAAGGGTAAGTCTAGTTAACTACTATATATTATGGAATACGTGCCATACATTTCATTTACATCACAAAGGCCAGGTACTCACTTTGGTAGTCTTATCTAAGATAATAAATAATGACCAAAATACATTCATGGCTTAGTACGGATTCAATTAATGTGTTATATCATCATGCAAAGGAGACATTATTGTTGAAATCGTTCGGCAGACAGGAGCTATGAAATAGCATAACAGTGACATTGAGTTGGTCAATTTTTATGGTGTACAATGTACATTTAAGCGAAAGAGAAGAAATGGTTGTCGATACATTATAATATACAGAGGATTCTCACACATGTAGAGACACATGTAGAGAATATGTGTATGACTAATGGCCAACCTTTAACAAACCACTTATACATATGGTGACACATGATAACCCACAATTGTTTACGAGTCCACACAATTATTTACACATCAATAAATGTGAAGAGTAACTATGAAGATCTCTTTAGCAACTACCTGTAAATTCTACAAGTTGTAGGAAGATCGAAGATCTTCAAACCTGTACTAACCCAACACAACACAATTCTACAATGCAACACTGCTTATCTTAGTTTAGTTCTTAGTGTAATCCAATCCTGTCTATGCTATTAGACTAGATGGACTTTAACTTAATTGTATTGTAATCCAATCCTTCTATGTTTACTTTGGATTGACTTTAACTTAATTTTAGTATAGTTCTACTCATCTATGCTACTATATTAGATTAATATTTAGTATATAATTCATTTCGTCTATGCTTGACCATTAGACTAAGGAAGACCATAGTTTTAGGACCTTGCTATCTACCTTGCAATTGCTAAATCACTGAACATATTTTCCTTTCAATTTGTAAGTGTTTATCTTTGATAATATTTATAAATACAATTTCTTTTTATTTTATGAGTTTATTTTATTTTGATTATTCTCATGGTGTTTGGTCATCGATTGATCACTGCTATCACGATAAATTTTTTTTTTAAAAAAAATCATTTCGATTGAAAAGTAAAAAGAACTAATTAGAAGAACAAACCCTCCCCCCACAAATCACCTGATTCAAACCACTAGGTTCTCAGTCGATCTCGACATTTGGAGTCAAAGGCGCTTGGTTTATATCAAGCCGCATCTGGCTCTGACATGATCAGCACTGCACACACATGTCACACGATTGAATTCAAGTCAAACAATTTCACAATGAGGATATGAACTCCCACATAATTAAGTTGATTTTATTCCGTATGCAATAAGCAAATTTGAAATCAGAACTTTGAGGTTGGATTTCAAAAGGAGCTCTTTGGGAAATTTGGATTCCTCTTAAATCCAAATCCCTCTAATATCTAGCATCTAAATGCCCAAAAAATAAAAAAAAGCAATAAATCCCTGCATATTTCTTCATTTCCACACCTCAAATAATCCCTACACCAATTCCAAATAGCAGGACAAGGCTATTACAATGATTGGCCCATTCACAAGGTGGCCCATCTGTACATTGTTTCAAATATTCTAAAACATGGACCTACGGATATCCTTGTGGCACAACGTGGCCCAAGCACCATGTAGCCCCCCATGATGTATGTGTTTTATTCACTGTCCATCCATTTTTTTCATTACATTGTATGGCATCAGCCCAAAAGTGATGCAGATCCAAATCTCAAGTAGACAGCATCACATAAAACGGCGGGAATTGAATGCATATCATTGAAAACTTCTTTGTAGGCCACATAAGTTTTGGATCAAGCTTGTATTTTTATTTTCCCTTCATTTAGGTTTGCGTGTGAACAGGTAGGATAGCGAATAAAACATCACAGTGGCCTATGGAAGTTTTCAAGATTGGGTGTTTGATCCTTATTAATTTTTATAGTGTGGTCTATTCAAGCTCATACCATAAAATGAACTAGTAAAACAGAAACAACATGGATAAAACACATACATCACGGTGGGCCCCACGAAGCTTGTGGTATGTAGTGCCACAGGTACATCCCTATGGCTGGTGCAACAGTCAATCCGCTCACCACCAGTCCATAGCAGCGAAGCAACAAAATGTTAATTTAAAGCTAGATAGAGGGCATTTTGGTCATTACAGGGATCACTCGTAAAAAAAGCAAATGAAAGGTTAGGTGAATCTCTTACATGCTAAGCAGCACACTTTAAGTCATGATCTAATCTTTGGGAGAAAAGGCTATCTAAACTACTCTTTCGGTTATTCCAGAGGGGGAAAAGTGGGTGCTTTTGTAATTTCTGAAACAGACAGGGGCAGTTACATGGCGTGGGTGTGGTTTGGATTCTTCTCAGGTTGCGTACGCTTACTTTTGAAGCGTAGAAAATTTTCGTGGTTGGAGGACGCTTTTTAGACTTCTTTTATTGGATCGGGGAAACTCCGGAAGGATGTTAGATGCTCTTGAGGACCACGCAGATATATATATTTTAATTTTTTAATTTTTAAAAGGAGGTTGCTCTTTACACGTGCTAAGAAAAGGCACACATGCGTAACTGCACGCTTGAAGTGAGTGGCTGGCGTATGATGACGGTTACATTATTTATACACGTCGAGTTCTATGTTGGATTGGACTATGGAAACATTTGCATATCGCCATTGTACATATGGCATGTATGTGCATCGATCCGAACCGTCCAACTCATGGGCTGAAGTTACATCGCGATGAACGGTTCATCGTGTCTGTTGGATTGCTGAGGATTAAATGGACGGTTAATATAGAAGGTATTCGAGCTATTTACATTCAACAAATGTATGCCTTCTAATCGGAGATCAGGACCATCCCGTTGATCTGATGATGGGATTATGCTCCACGTACGCGGATCATCTATGGTGGAATTATCTAGGAAGTTTTTAACGGTGCATGGTCAATTACCGCTGTTTCCTGTGGTGTGGTTCAACAGGGATTTGGATCTGCATCATTTTTATGTGGTTAGACAGCACCACTGAATAGCATCATTGAAGAGTAGACGTGACTGGTAGAATGCATATAAGGAAGCGGGTTGGCTGGTCTACCATACATAGGGGTGTACATGGAGTCCAACAGAGTCGAGCTGGTCGGCTCGAAGAGTGGCTGACCTCAGCTCTAACTCGGCTCAACTCGGTCCTTGAGCCTGACTAGTCAGCTCAGCTCGGTTTGGTCAACAGCTCGGGCCAACTCGGGCTAAGTTCGAGCCAAGTTTGCCATTGAGGCATTTCCACAAACACCTAAACTGCAACTTCAAAATCCCACTGTTTTATAAACAGGGGCAATGGTTTTACAGGTATTTTCTCAGACACCTTCTAAGTAACATAAAAGCATAAAAAAAAAAAAGAAGAAAAAAGATATTTGTTTTGTGTACATACCTTCCTTGCCACTAGCCACATTTTGCAACATCTTGCCAGCAAACCTTCCTTAACTAGCCAGTCATTGAGGCATTTTATCTATTTGATTTGGATTCACGAGAACTGGATTCGATGGATTTGATCGAGTCGAGTTGGTGGGCTTGCTCGAACTCGACTTGAACTCATTTTCGAGCTTAAAAAAAAATGCTCGATTCGGCTCGAACTCAGCTTTGAACCGAGTCAAATTGAGCTATTTCGAGTCGAGTCAAGCTAGCTCAGTTCGTGTACACCCCTAACCATACACCAACTATATAGTGCTGACGTCCACCAACTATATAGTGCTGACGTCCGCAAGTTCTGTGGGTCTCATCATGAGATATGTGTTATATCCAAACCTTTCCACCCATTTGGCGAGATAGTCATAAGGCTTGAGAAGAAAATTAAGGCAGATCTAAAGATAAAGTGGACCACACTGCAAAAGCAGCTGGGGATTGAACATCTACCATTGAAACCCTTTTGGGTGTCACATAAATTTTGTATCAACATGAAATTTGTTTTTTTTTTTTTTTTGACCTTTTCGTATAGGTATGTATTTGTGACCTTATGAATAGATTGGATGGAAAATAAACATTATGGTGGGCCCTATGAATTTTTTAATGGTGAAAATTATTATCCCAGCTGCTATTTTTGGTGTGGTCCATTTGAGCTTTGGATATGATTTATTTTTTTAAAATGATCTCAAAAAATTGATGAATGGTGTGAATATAATAAATACATCATTGTGGTGCTTATGAAACTTTGATCTCATTTGAACGGTTCCTACAACTAGGAGCGTCGGCGCTCGTCTTCGCACTACTCGTATCTACACCCGCTATATAGCTTGTGTGTGGTACACCAGCCAATCCGCTTCCTAGATATAATAACTTTCAAATATATTTTGTGCGGCTATTTTTAAAGTAATCTAATCAAATGTTGCTGCGTGATCCTTACGTGCTAGCAAGACTGGGCTCTCACCGAATCTACTCCAGCATGCTCCTCGTAGGAAAGAGAATATAGCCATGATATGATAGGGGGAGAGGGCGTGTAAAGGTGGGACTTCAGTGCTGATAGAAAACGGTAGAAAGCTCATAAAAATGCACTGTTCATAAAGAAGAAATTCTCACATCCAGGCGGTTTGGATGGTAAGTTACTGTTTGGCTAACAGATAACTTCCAACTTATCATGTCGGTTCGGCATCCACCCATTCTAATAAGTTAAACCCATCATGATTATAACAATGTGCAAAATTCAGTTGTATCCACTCATCATATGGGCCACACTAAAGAAAACAATATATAACGGTTGATAAATAACAAGATATAAGGGCAGTCTTCCTCAGTAAATGCGGCTGATTTTTGCATAAGCTGATCGATTCTCGTAGTGGGGTGAAGATGAATTGGATGTTACACAAACATGGCATATTAAAAAGTTATCAGTTGTATGAATGGTATCTTATCTCGATAGGATGTGAGCACTTCTCAAAAGAAGATGTTAGATAATTCAACACGTTTGCATGCGGCGGTTCACATTCACACGGGAAAGATGTGAACATGTGTGAGATCTGAGTTTTCCGTTAGGCTGTTTAGATCTTGTGTCATGAAACTCAGGCTATTTCACGCATCAGACGGACCACATCATATCAAAAATAAATAAATAAATAAAATAAAATCTTAAACAACCTGAAGAGTGAAATTGTCTGATTTTCTAGGTAGTTCGCGCATAAATTGTGCACCGTCTACATAACCCTCGACTAGTTGAGCCAGAGCTTTGACTGGTCGAGCTTGTTCTTTAACTGGTCGAGCATTTTAAAATTTCTAAATACACCGTCGCTAGACTTCGAGTCGAGCTGTCTTCGACCAGTCGAAGGACCCCTTCGACTAGTCGAGCCAGTCCCTCGACTGGTCGAGCAGCGCGGTAAACAAGATTTAAGACATCTGTTTTACAACAATCTCCAAATGTCTTCAATCTTTAACCGTGTAGCTTCTTGACCTTTCTTATTATATTTGTCTCGCATCATAGCTTACTTAATGCTTCTAGTGCACACTCCGTCTTTCTTTTATACCATCGCTAAGCCAAGAGAACTTGCACAGAACTTGAACTTCTCTGCAGGAATGACCTTGGTGATCGCGTCTTCCGGATTCACGCATGTATGAATCTTCTCCATAGTTACGCTAATCACAAATTTAATAGACACCTGCTATACTGTCGGCGCGAATATCTTTGAGAAACCGATCTCTTTTCTCTGAGCATAACTCTTCGCTACTAACCTTGCTCTGTATTTATACGATATCCTCCCGAAGATCCACCTGCATCCAATCGCTTCTCGGCCCATTGGAAGCTCCACAGCTCCCGTGTTCTATCTGGTACAACGAGTCCATCACATCACCCATAGTCACCTTCTACTTCTCAGCACTAGGCTTACCTAGAGCCATTTGAATAGAGGACAGATCCCCTGAGATATTGGAGTCGTCCATGTACCTCGCCGATATCCTGCGATTATGTCGTGTGATTCTTCTCACAGGTGGTTACTCCACCTGCTTTGTATCTCTGTCCGCGCGTCTTAGCCTTCATGCCCTGCCCACTCATGTGGCCATGCCCAACATTTCACACACGTGCAGAGGTGGAATCCGCTACAGCCACTGCAGCTCCACCTTTTGAAGTGCTCCCGATCAACTTGTATATGTTACTGAGTCGTTGCGCTTTCATGATTACCCGTGCCCCCTTAGATACTTTAAGAGCACAATTAATAGTTGTGAACTTGCAGCCCATTGCCTCAAGTACACTAAGAGAAATCATATTCTTCTTCATGTTGGGAACGTACCTCACATCAGTCAGGGTACGCTCTGTCCCATCAAACATCTTGATACATACTGTACCAACAGCCACAACATTACAGGCACTGTCATTGTCCATAAACACCTATCCACCATCGCACTCTCTGTAGCCAACTCCGATGATGAGTCATGTGAAAATATGCCCATATTTCTAGAATCCACCCGTCCTTACGATCATCAAAAAAGTGTCTGATCGTAGACATGGACAAAATATCACCATCACATTCACTCGATCCATATGACGTGGAAGCATTGGCCTCCCTGTATGAAGACTCAGATTCTTTTCTCTTAGATTTAAGATTTGTATAATCCTTCTTCATATGTCCTTTCATCCCACAATTCCAGCACTTTAACTTACCTTTGCCTTTACCCATGAATTTAGATCTAGAACTTAAAGACCCTGTACCTTGTTCGAAATTTATGCCCCTCGTAAACAGTGCATCAGAAGATGTCCTCATGTTGATGTTAAGCTTTTTCATAGCCTTCTCTTGAAGGGCTAAGATAATGGTGTCGACACTCAGGGTTTTATTTGTGGTGCACATTGTATCCTTGAATGACTCATATGATGCTGGAAGAGAATTTAGTAACATACATGCTTGTTCCTCATCTTTCATCACTTCCTCCATATCTAGCAATTTGCAAACCAATTCATTAAAGTTGCTGATGTGAGTCTTTAGATCTCCATCCTCTGCCATCTTGAACTTATATCACTGACGCTTCAAGTGTAAGCGATTTTCAGAGGATGTTTTCGCATAGACATTCTCTAACTTTGCCCATAACTTATCCGCAGTTTTCTCCCTCATGACATTGTAGAGAACCTCATCTGTGAGACATAAACAGATCGATGATAAGGCCTTCTTATCAAGAGTATTCCAATCATCATCAGTCATAATAGACTTTCGCTCCTCAAGAGCACCATCTTTGCCTTGCTTGATTAAGGAACTGATCATCTTGATCTTTCATAACTCAAAATTATTTTTTCCTGAGTACTTCTCAATACTGTACCTAGTACTTCTCATTATTGCTAATCCTGCAGAGTATATCTGTACCTCAATGATTGCTCTGATACCACTTGCTGGGATTTGGTCTGCAGAATCACATAAATATGGATCTAGGATAGCAATCCAATGGCACCAAGCAAACACAAGAGAACACACAAATTTAACATGGAAAACCCTTGTGGGAAAAAGTCATAGCACAAAGCGACAGAATTCTATTATGAAAATAGAAATTACAAAGAGAAAGGACTTAACCCGATTCAAACAATCTCGAATCTCACCCCTGCTACGCCCTTTAGAAACCCTAAAACCCTTTTAGGAAGCCTTAGAATACCTTTAGGAAGCCTTTTCATACATGAGAATGACCCTAGGGACTCCTATTTATAGATGGAGAAATCACACTTACACACCTCCCTAGAAACCACCTCAAATTTATGCAGTCCGCGCATAAACCGCGCACCGTCTGCGTAACCCTCGACTAGTCGAGCCAGAGCTTCAACTGGTCGAGCTTGTCCCTCGACTGGTCAAGCATCCTAGAATTTTCAAATACACCGTCGCTAGACTTCGAGTTGAGCTGTCTTCGACCAGTCGAAGGACCCCTTCGACTAGTCGAGCCAGTCCCTCGACTGGTCGAGCAGCGCAGTAAACAAGATTTAAGACATCTTTAAATAAAAAATTAAAAAATTTTTACACACGCACACACCCCCCCACACACTCACACTAGTGGAATTTCACCACCTATGGATACTCAAACCCTTGATCGGGTGTTGAAACTCCTGAGAGTCTACCACTCGAGCAAAATTTAAGACATCTGTTTTACAACAATGTGATCTAACTCATCATGTTCTCAGCACTGCCTTAGAAGAGTCATATAAAGATTTTTTTTTAAAAAAAAATTTATTTTTTTTGTTGCATGTATGATTTTAAAGATTAACCTGCATATGATGTGAATTACCGTAGAGAAGGTCAAGATCATTCTTACAGCACAGTCAGTGGACAATACATAGGCCTAGAATGTCTAGATCATTGAACCATGGACCCCACTTTTCTATATTGAAAATCAAGGTACGTATTGCTTATCCTCCAGTTAAGATACTAAAGCCTCCCTCTCGTTTAAAAAAAGAGGAGCATCGTCATCAATAATGCAGGTCTAGTCATCAAATGAAAAAGAAAGGGTTATATGATACTCATGCAGCATATGACACTTGATATGTAGGACTCATAAATTATATCCATGTCATACATTAACTCAAATTAAATTGACTAAAATGTGAAATGTACCATTGCTAAGTCAGCCCACCAAATTCAGATTGTCTGAAAGATTCCAATTTTGCTTCATGGACACTTGTTCGTCGAATTGTGAAATGATCTAGAATGTCTATATCATTGAACCACAGACCTATTATTCCGTATTGAAAATCCAATTATGTATTTCTTATCCCCGGGTCAAGGATACTGAAGTTCTCATCTCTCTCAAAAAAGAAAGAAAAAAAGAGCACCATCATTGATAGAGCAGAGTATGTCTAGTCATCAATAAGAGAGAGAGAGAGAGAGAGAGAGAGAGAGAGAGAGAGAGGGTTGCCATTGTATTTTTATAAAAATAAAATTTGAAAAATAAAAGAATTACTTTTAAAAAGTGAATTTATTTTATATAAATGAAAAATTTTTAAAAAATACTAATTGAATGAGTAGTAAGAAGATGAGGGATTTTTACCACTGTAACTAAACTTCTAACTAGTAGAAACTGGGTTCAAATCTCTACAAGGATTGTGCTTTTGCACTGTCCGCATACTTACAATGTAGGTTCTTAGGCGCTTTACTAGGTGTACTTTGGACTTGCATCGAAGGCAACATATGATGCTTGATATGTTGAGATTTTGGCCTGCAGAATCACACAGATCTACATCTAGGATAACAATTCAATGACACCAAGTACATACAAGAAAACACACAGATTTAATGTGGAAAACCCTTGCGGGAAAAAACCACGGCACAAAGCGACAGAATTCCACTATGAAAGCATCAATTACAAAGAGAGTGGACTTATCCGATTCGAACAACCTCGAATCTCACCCTTGCTACACCTTTTGATAACCCTAGAACCCTTTAAAATACCTTTAGGAAGCCTTAGAATAGCCCTAGGTGTAACACCCGTATTTTTTTAAAATAAAATTTAAATTTTAAATTTTAAATTTCAAACTTTAAGTGGGAAAGAGATTCGCTGATCTCGTTATCCTTCCTCTATTCTCTCATCATTCCTCGTATCTCGTAGTTCCCCAATCAACCTTCCTTCTTTTAAAAAAAAACTAAGAAGAGTTCTATTAAAACTGAAAGAGGCAAGGAATAACTCGTAGAAAAAGCACGATAAAAAAAAAAGAAACGTGAGAGAGAGAGAGCATGAGTTCTATCAAAACTGAAATAAAATAATGAAAAACTCGTAAAATAAAAAAAAGAATACAGAAGGAAAAGTAGGAAGGAGAAATTTCTTTGGAATTCACTTATTCAGGTGAGTAATTTTATATTATTTTCTTTATTTTATTCATGTAATATGTAAATTGGCATGATCTACACATTGGATGGATTAGATCAATCAAACATCCATTGTGTAGGTTTAATTAATTCATGTAAAAAGGTATGCGCATGACTTGCTAAAGTATAGAACGTAAGATTTTAAGGTATGCGCAGGGCTTTAAGGGTAATATGTAGAATGTGATATTTTATTTTATTTTGGATAGAGACTATTATGATCCGTACTATTCATGGGTGTTATAACAATTAATTGTATAATATTTTTAAAAATCAAATCGATTCGACACCTTAATGGACCGTATTGGTCATATATCTATCAATCTTTTTAAGATTTAAAATAAATTAAAATCTTAAATTCTAGACAGATCTGACCATTGGATGGGCAGTATTGATCTGAATAAATAATAAATCAAACGTTTCATTTATTATGTGTAATCGTAAGATTTAAAGAAAAATTCTTATTTATGTGATTTTAGGAAGTCCTAATTCAATTCAAAGTATTGGTTTACGGAATCATCTCCACCACATCAAGGTGAGTGATCCCGATGTGTTTCTCATCCATCAAGTTAAAAATAGATGGATTATTTGTTGTGTTGTATTATTATTCTGATTTAATTGACATGATTTAATTACCATGATTTAATTGCCATGATTTAATTGTCATGATTTAATTGCCATGATTTAATTGTCGTGTACTTTTAGTTGACTGAAAGGATTATGATTTCTGTATTAATAATGATATGATTTGATTAAGGTGTTAAACTATATTGATTCAAATGTGATAAATAACCTATGCAATACATGATTCATGACTTCATGATGCATCTAACAATTGCATGCACAACACGTGTTGGATTCCTGCGGGACCTCCCTGGACGGTATATTCTGGTAGAATCGTTACCAGAAGCCCATTATACTAGTGGAAGCCTACTCAAGGAGTAGATGCGGGCCTTGCCTATGCCTACCCAATGGTAGAAGCTTGCCAAGTGGCAGATGCGGGTTGACGGGTTTCCAACTCAAGCAAGTGGACGGATTCCCACTTGATGCATTATTGCATTGCATTTACATTTTTTTTATTATTTAATTTTATACTGTGTATGTTTATTGGACATTCTATTATAATTTGATGTAAAGAACCATGTCGGGAATTCTCACTAGGCCTGGCCAGCTTATCCTTTTTATTGATGGAAAAACCGTACAGATGTGAATGAGGGTGAGCCGGTGGCTCAAGAACAGGAATACGTGGCCGAGGCGGAGGAGGATTTAAGGGACACGTGGCCCTACTTGACAGAGGAAGAAATTACTGCCTTAGAGTAGACATGATTTGTTTTTTTTTATATTTGATTTTCTTAGATTGTTAATTCATTTTTTTTAAATTGTTGGACATATTTATTTTATTTCATAAGACCCCGAATGGGAGGGTTCTTAACTATGTTTATGATTAGTTATTTGAAATAAATGGTATTTCTTGTTTATGAAATGATTCTTAGTATGAATGGATCGTAGATCTACGGTAAAGCTACTTAATAGATGAGATTTTTTTGTAAGCAATTTAATAGTTTAAGTACACTTAGTGTACAAGTCATGATATGGATCTCAGGTCCGAAGTATACGCTAGGTACCCGAAATCTGGGTCGTGACAGAATGGTATCAGAGCCCAAGTTTTTTCAAATCTAGAGTGACCTGTAGGTCATGTATCCCACAAAATTTCATAAATTGTAGACCCCCTACAATTAAAAATATTCATCATAATTTCCCTCTCTATTGATGTATGGAATGAGGTACATAGAAATTCAAAAATTAAATTCTTATTTATTTTTAAACGTAGAAATAAAAACTTTAGGTTCTCAGAACTCCTATTTGAATATAATTTAAATTAATATGGGTTAGTGTGGACTGAAATTAATTTTTTAAAGATTTTTAATCCATAAAATAATGTTTGAAAGCAATAGGTAGCATAAATTACCCAACTTGTAAAATTTGTAATTATAAAAGCACTACTCCGATTGAGGCGATTCAAAAGCTTGATCGAAGATAGACGAGTCTAAATTAATATAAAAATAATAATAAAAAAAAATTGAATCTCAGAGTCACTATACTGATTCAGTGAGTTAGCACAGGTTGGTCAGAATTCATCAAATTCTGGACAAATCTGACTGCGGGAATTTTAAAATATTTTGTGGTTGGAATTTTTAGATAAGATTTCACAGATACATATTAAACTTATAGTAATATTTCTAGAAAAAAAAATTATAATCTAATCTAAAATTTTAAAGTACAAGAAAAGGTGATATAAACAACAGTCATCAAACCAGAAATCAATCTGCCCATACTGGTTTTCTATCGGTTTAACTAATGGACTTTTTCATTTTAATAATTATTTTTGGTTTAATTAATATCTTTATTTAAATTAAATTATTTTTAAAATATATATATATATATATATTAAGAGTAAAATAAAATTAAATAAAGGTCATATCTTTACTAAATTGAAAATTCTTTCTTATAGGATTATAAGCCCATACTTAGCGATTTTTTTTCTAAAAAAAAAAAAAAGAAAAAAAAAAGAAAAGAAATTTAATCTTAAACTTACTAAGACTTATTTTTAGGCCGATAAGAATATTTTTCCCAAATTTAAAGGTCTAGGGTAAGTATTTCTAATTTTGACAATTTGTTTACATTGTCGATTGAAAATCTGGACCATTTTAGTGTCCCTGATCAAATATAATAAAATTGTTACCCAAAAAAATATTTTAATTTTTTTTAGAGTCATGTACATATTGCTGGATATCTGTATAAAATTTTACGACAATCCGAGCTATAAATAAATTATGAAAATTCAAAGAGTAGGCCATAAATGATAAAATAACTACTAGACAACATAATTTTTCTCCCTTAGTAGTGATGAAAAACTAAGTAGATGTAATGATTTTGATCTGAAAATTTTTGTAAAAATCCATCAGATAGTCAGTGACTTATGTTCCAATTTCAGATCATTCCAACTTTCAGTTTGGAAGTTAAAATTCTGGAAATAATGATGTGTTTATCAAATTCGAATTTGAAATTTTCCTTTAGTCACGTCGTGAGATGCAACGCTTTGATCTTTAATCATCGTGACGTCTAAAACTTTGAAACCTAACCTATGATCCTTGATTGATATGATATATATATATATATATAATTAATTAAATTTTATTTCCTTGCTAAAATAAATTTTCTTCTCATAGGATTAAATGGCCCCCAAGAAGACCCGTAGTATTCGAGATTTGTTGCCCTCCGCGAGTGCACCTCTTCCTAAGACTCCCGTAGCAAATATGACTATTCATGAAGAATCAGGGATGACTCCTGAAGAGCAGGATGAGAATATGATAAATGAGGATGAAGTGGGCGATGTAGGACAAGTTCCTCTACCACCTCCTTATCCAGTTAATATGGGTGGTGCAGGACCAAGCACTCATTTACCGCTATCTCCAAATACGATGCGTGCTAACTTCAATGGACCTAACATTCAGCCCTGGGATGCAGCCTTTGGGTTGATGACTCAGATGGCGGCCATGATGAAACAACAACAAGAACAATTTACAGCTCAGTGGAATATGTTAACGAATTTGAACCAAGCCCCTCAGAATCATCAGAATTCCTCACCGCATGGAACCGAACCACTTCGAGAAGTAGATATGCTCGAAAAATTTACCAAGCTACGTCCGCCAGTTTTCAAAGGAGCTTCTGATCCATCAGTTGCGGAAGATTGGCTTAAACAAGTCGAGAAGACTTTAGAAGCTATAAATTGCCCTGATAACCAAAAGGTTCGACTCGCAACATTCATCATGCAGGGCGAAGCAGATGTATGGTGGAGAGCAGCTAAGAGGATGGTACCAACTGGACATTTGTGGACTTGGAAAGAATTCCAAGATAAATTCCACGAAAAATATTTTCCCAAGGCTTATCGAAACCAGAAGATGACAGATTTTGCAAACCTACAGTAAGGAGCGATGACTATGGCTCAATACGAGGCCAAATTTGCTGAGTTGTCAAGATATATTACAAGACTAGATGAAGATTATAAAATAACAAGATTTGAAGAAGGTCTTCGTCAGAATATCCGAACAAGATTTTGTTGTGCGGATATTCAAAAGTACTCTGAAATTGTAGATAAAGCCCTTCGAGCCGAGAAAGATTGTGAACGTTGTCTGAAGTCGAAGGTGGGAAGCCAAAGCAGAGCCGTGCCAAATCAACAACAACCTTTGGAGAAGAGACAACGGACGCATGTTCACATAGCACCATCAGGAAATCAGGAGCAACATTTTCCTGGAAATTGTTCGTATTGTGGAAAATATGGACATAAAGCCCAGGTGTGCAGGACCAGACTTAAAGACATGGGAGTGATGCCGCTTCAGCAAATACCTCCTAGATTGCAACTTCCAGTACCTACTCAACAGTCGGGTCAAGCGTCGCGTGCATTACCTTCTAAGCCTCCACAGAATCAACATAATAGGCCTCAACCTCCTACGTCTCAAAACCAGGGAAATCAACAAACCAAAATGCAGCCGTCGAGAGCTCGGGTTTATTCTATTCATTCCATCACACCAGCAGACAAGCTTGAAGATAATCATAATGTCGTGGAAGGTACAATTGATATGAATGGCATTTCAATTTCTGTGTTGTTTGATTCTGGAGCTACATTATCTTTTGTTGCATCATCCATTATAACTCCATTAGGGTTAAAACCAGAAAGTCTTGTAAAGAAAATTTCTGTAAAGTCTCCTATAGGAAAACCTGTTATTTTAGATAAGATTTGCAAGTCTGTTTCGGTCATATTAGGAGGGATTCCAATGATAGCTAACTTGGTTGTCATGGACATGTCTGGATATGATATTATTTTTGGTATGGATTGACTTACCCCTAATCATGCTAAGTTGGATTGCTACGAAAAGACGGTTAATTTTTCCGTACCTGGAAGAAAGCCATTTACAATTCAAGGGAAGCAGATGAACGAAAGGATCGAGCGTGTTATGATGTTAATGAATGGAAAGACACCAGAATTGTCTGTAGACCAAATTCTAGTAGTGAAGGAATATCAAGAAATTTTTCAAGATATACCGGGTTTACCACCTCGTAGAGAAGTGGATTTTAGTATTGATCTTCTGCCGGAATCAACACCAATATCTATGTCTCCATATCGAATGGCGCCTGTTGAAATGAAGGAATTGAAGGAACAACTAGAAGAACTGAAGGCTCAGGGATTCATACGACCGAGTACGTCACCGTGGGGTGCGCCGGTACTGTTCGTGAAGAAAAAGGATGGTACTAGACGCTTATGTATTGATTATCGCCGATTGAATAAGGTGACGATTAAGAACAAATATCCCTTACCACGCATTGATGATCTGTTTGATCAGCTGAAGGGAGCTCGGTATTTTTCCAAGATTGACTTAAGATCTGGATATCATCAGCTGCGAATCAAGGAGGAAGACATCTATAAAACGGCATTTCGAACACGCTATGGACACTATGAATTTCTGGTTATGCCCTTTGGACTAACCAATGCCCCAGCAGTGTTCATGGACCTGATGAATAGAGTATTTCAGCTTTATCTGGATAACTTTATCATTGTATTCATCGATGATATCTTGATTTACTCCAAGACTAGTGAAGAGCATGAGCTACACTTGAGGACAACATTACAGACTTTAAAGGACAATCAATTGTATGCTAAATTCTCTAAATGCGAATTCTGGAAGGAGAGTGTTAATTTCCTTGGCCATGTTATCTCAGAAAAGGGAATTGCAGTAGATCCAACAAAGATTGAATCAGTGGTGAACTGGGAACGACCCACAAATGTCTCAGAAATTAGAAGTTTTCTTGGACTGGCTGGGTATTATAAAAGATTCATCAAAGATTTTTCGAAGATTTTCGGGCCATTGACAAGTCTGACTCGGAAGGGAGTACCATTCAAATGGACTGAGAAGTGTGAAGAAGCTTTTGCCAAATTAAAATGACTTCTAACCTCCGCTCCCATCCTTACTCTTCCGAAAGACGGACTGATGTTTGAAGTATATACAGATGCATCAACAAAAGGTTTGGGTTGTGTACTAATGCAATTTGGTAAGGTCATTGCCTATGCATCAAGGCAACTTAAGCCTCATGAGCGTAATTACCCAACTCATGACCTAGAATTAGCCGCCATTGTGTTCGCATTAAAAATTTGGCGACATTATCTGTATGGCGAACGGTTCGAACTTTTTACAGATCACAAGAGTCTTCGGTACTTATTCTCACAGAAGGACCTGAATATGAGACAAAGAAGATAGACTGAATGCTTGAAGGACTATAATTTTGAATTACTTTATCATCCGGGTAAAGCAAATTTAGTAGCAGATGCTCTAAGCAGAAAAGAGTATAAGCAGAAGACTATAGCTAGTTTGATGATCCACGAATGGGAAATGTTGAGTTTCATAAGAGAATTCGACGTCAAACTAAATTTTCAGGAGCAGAAGGTTGAGATATGTAATATTAAGGTGAAACCGACTCTTAGAGATCGGATTATTGAATCACAAGCTAATGATGAATGGTTGCTAAAAATGGTAGCCAAACATCAGGATAATGAGGAGTCCGAATGGAGTAATAGGGCAGATAAAGGGATTCGTTACCAAGGACGTATTTGTGTACCCAATGTCCCAGAGTTGAAGGACGAGATTTTGAAAGAAGCACATCGAACCAAGTTTACTATTCACCCCAGAAGCACGAAGATGTATCAGGATTTGAAGAAATTATTTTGGTGGCCGAATATGAAGAAAGAAATCGCAGATTATATTTCTCGATGTTTAATTTGCCAATAGGTGAAGTCAGACCATCAGAATCCATCAGGTTTGTTACAGCCATTGAAAATACCTGAGTGGAAATGGGATTGTATTTCTATGGATTTTATAGTTGGTCTCCCCAAGACTAAGAAAAAGCACGATGCGATATGGGTGATTGTCGACCGACTGACAAAGTCAGCACATTTCCTTCCCATTCGTATTAACTATTCGATGGATGAGCTCGCTAAATTGTATATCAGGGAAGTTGTAAGACTTCACGGCATCCCTAGTTCTATCGTGTCAGATCGTGATCCTCGTTTCACGTCGCGGTTTTGGGTCAGCCTACAAGAAGCTATGGGAACCACTACAGACTACAGTACAACATATCATCCACAATCCAATGGGCAGACCGAACGTGTGAACCAGATATTGGAAGATCTATTGCGTGCATGTGCCCTTGATTTTAAAGGAAGTTGGGATGACAATTTACATTTCGTTGAGTTCGCCTACAACAACAGTTATCAGGCAAGCATAGGAATGGCCCCATATGAAGCTTTATATGGGAGGCCTTGTCGCGCGCCTAATTGTTGGACCGAAGTAGGTGAGAAGAGTTTGGTCGGGCTAGATATTGTTCAGGAAGCTACTGAAAAGGTCGAGATCATTCGTAAGCATTTACAAGTTGCGCAAAGCCGTCAGAAGAGTTATGCCGATAATAGAAGACGTGATCTGGAGTTCACAAAGGGAGATCATGTATTTCTGAAGGTCTCTCCGATGAAAGGATTTATGCGGTTTGGTACAAAAGAAAAACTTGCACCGCGATTTATTGGATCTTTTGAGATTCTTGAACGTGTTGGAGCAGTAGCAAACCGACTCGCTTTACCTCCTCAATTGTCAAGTATTCACAATGTTTTTCATGTATCGATGTTGCGGAAATATGAACGAGATGCCTCCCATGTTATTGAGTGGCAAGATCTTGAGCTGCAAGAAGACACTTCTTATATAGAGAAACCGGTTCGAATTTTAGACCGTAAGGAGCATATCTTACGTACAAAAACTATACCGTTAGTCAAAATCTTATGGTTACATCATGGAGCAGATGAAGCATCTTGGGAATCAGAAGTAGAAATTCGTAAGAAGTATCCTCATTTCTTTGAGGAATGACCTCAGGTAAATTTTGAGGACGAAATTTTTCTTTAAGGAGGGTAGTATGTAACACCCGTATTTTTTTTAAAATAAAATTTAAATTTTAAATTTTAAATTTCAAACTTTAAGTGGGAAAGAGATCCGCTGATCTCGTTATCCTTCCTCTATTCTCTCATCATTCCTCGTATCTCGTAGTTCCCCAATCAACCTTCCTTCTTTTAAAAAAAAACTAAGAAGAGTTCTATTAAAACTGAAAGAGGCAATGAATAACTCGTAGAAAAAGCACGATAAAAAAAAAAAAGAAACGTGAGAGAGAGAGAGAGAGAGAGCATGAGTTCTATCAAAACTGAAATAAAATAATGAAAAACTCGTAAAAAAAAAAAAGAATACAGAAGGAAAAGTGGGAAGGAGGAATTTCTTTGGAATTCACTTATTCAGGTGAGTAATTTTATATTATTTTCTTTATTTTATTCATGTAATATGTAAATTGGCATGATCTACACATTGGATGGATTGGATCAATCAAACATCCATTGTGTAGGTTTAATTAATTCATGTAAAAAGGTATGCGCATGACTTGCTAAAGTATAGAACGTAAGATTTTAAGGTATGCGCAGGGCTTTAAGGGTAATATGTAGAATGTGATATATATTTTTTTTTGGATAGAGACCATTATGATCCGTACTGTTCATGGGTGTTATAACAATTAATTGTATAATATTTTTAAGAATCAAATCGATTCGACACCTTAATGGACCGTATTGGTCATATATCTATCAATCTTTTTAAGATTTAAAATAAATTAAAATCTTAAATTCTAGACAGATCTGACCATTGGATGGGCAGTATTGATCTGAATAAATAATAAATCAAACGTTTCATTTATTATGTGTAATCGTAAGATTTAAAGAAAAATTCTTATTTATGTGATTTTAGGAAGTCCTAATTCAATTCAAAGTATTGGTTTATGGAATCATCTCCACCACATCAAGGTGAGTGATCCCGATGTGTTTCTCATCCATCAAGTTAAAAATAGATGGATTATTTGTTGTGTTGTATTATTATTCTGATTTAATTGACATGATTTAATAACCATGATTTAATTGCCATGATTTAATTGTCATGATTTAATTGTCGTGTACTTTTAGTTGACTGAAAGGACTATGATTTTTGTATTAATAATGATATGATTTGATTAAGGTGTTAAACTATATTGATTCAAATGTGATAAATAACCTATGCAATACATGATTCATGACTTCATGATGCATCTAACAATTGCATGCACAACACGTACTGGATTCCTGGGGGACCTCCCTGGACGGTATATCCTGGTAGAATCGTTACCAGAAGCTCACTATACTAGTGGAAGCCCACTCAAGGAGTAGATGTGGGCCTTGCCTATGCCTACCAAATGGTAGAAGCCTGCCAAGGGGCAGATGCGGGTTGACGGGTTTCCAACTCAAGCAAGTGGACGGATTCCCACTTGATGCATTATTGCATTGCATTTACATTTTTTTATTATTTAATTTTATACTGTGTATGTTTATTGGACATTCTATTATAATTTGATGTAAAGAACCATGTCGGGAATTCTCACTAGGCCTGGCCAGCTTATCCTTTTTATTGATGGAAAAACCGTACAGATGTGAATGAGGGTGAGCCGGTGGCTCAAGAACAGGAATACGTGGCCGAGGCGGAGGAGGATTTAAGGGACACGTGGCCCTACTTGACAGAGGAAGAAATTACTGCCTTAGAGTAGACATGATTTATTTTTTTTATATATATTTGATTTTCTTAGATTGTTAATTTATTTTTTTTAAATGGTTGGACATATTTATTTTATTTCATAAGACCCCGAATGGGAGGGTTTTTAACTATGTTTATGATTAGTTATTTGAAATAAATGGTATTTATTGTTTATGAAATGATTCTTAGTATGAATGGATCGTAGATCTACGGTAAAGCTACTTAATAGATGAGATTATTTTGTAAGCAATTTAATAGTTTAAGTACACTTAGTGTACAAGTCATGACATGGATCTCGGGTCCGAAGTATACGCTAGGTACTCGAAATCTGGGTCGTGACATTAGGGACCCCTATTTATAGTTTAGGAAACTTCACTTTCGCACTCTTGTGAAACCGCCTCAGATTTCCGCAGTCCGCACAAGATTCGGACTCGAATCTACATAACTTCGACCGGTTGAGCAGAGTCCTCGACTAGTCGAGGGACCCCCTCGACCGGTCGAGTGCCCCGGACACCCAAATAAGGAGCTCGCTGGACTTTGAGTCGAGTAGGCCTCGACCAGTTGAGTGGACCCTCGACCGGTCGAGCCATTCTCTCAACCAGTCGAGCGACCCAAGCATTGAAGACTTTAAAAAAGTCTGATAACAATCTCCACCAAGTCTTTGATATTCAATTGTGTATCTTGCTGCCCTCTTCTCTTATCTCTGCATCATAGTTTCTTGTGCACACTCCGTCTTTCTTTTCCACCATCGCCAAGCCCAGAGAAGTTACACAAAACTTGAACTTCTCTGCAGGAATGATCTATGTGAGCATGTCTACCAGATCAAAATCCACGTGCTCAACCATCTTTGCTCTTGTCTTTTCAAAAGGAAAGACGTAGTCTTCTTATCATCTCACCGCTACCTATTATTGCTTGCCGGGGTACTTGCTCACAACACTGATAGCCTGTGGAATAACCAGTCTAATCCAGACCACGGCATACACTACCAACAACATTCGAATAAGGCTCATAAGACATCCTACTTTTCCTCATCTATTTTGGGACATGTCCTGAGGAAAACTTAAGGAGAGACGCGTAGGGAACGCTCTCCGGCTTTACCTGGCCCATCACATCCTTGATCAATACCTACACACAAGGTATTCCTCCTGTGATTACCAAAGCCTACTCCTCCTTCAGTCTCAATGCCGAGAATCATCTTTGCAACTCGCTGATCCTTCATCCTGAATGTCCTACTTAACCAAGTCTTTAGTACATTGATTTCAGACATATTATAATTGGCGATCTACATGTCATCAATTCCTGACTCACCATGAAGGAATCAAACCACTGCCTAGGCGATAGGTCGAACCACGACCTCCTGCAAAGTCTTTTCTCAGCCCCTTTAACTTCGAACCGCTCTAATTGATTCATGTAGATCTGTTCTTCTAATTTCCCTTATAGAAGTGCAGACTCCACATCCATCCTTCCAGCTCAAGATCACATTGGCCAACCAACATCAATCATGGATCTAATAGACACCTGCTATATCGTCGGCGCGAATATCTCTGAGAAGCTGATCCCTTCTCTTTGAGCATCACCCTTCGCTACCAACCTCGCCCTGTCTCTATGTTGTATCCTCTTGAAGATCCACCTGTATCCAACCGCACGTCTCATCCTTCCTGCCCTGCCTGCTCATGTGGCCATGCCCAACATGCCACACACATGCAGAGGTGGAATCCACTACGTCCACTGCAGCTTTACCTTTTGAAGTGCTCCCGATCAACCTGTACAAGTTATCGAGTCATTGCGCTTTCATGATTACTCATGCCCCCTTAGATACTTTAAGAACACCATTAATACATGTGTACTTGCATCCTTTTGTCTCAAGCACACTAAGAGAAATCAGATTCTGCTTCAAATCAGGAACGTGTCTGACATCAATCAAGGTACGCTCCTCCCCATCAAATATCTTGATGCGCACCGAACCAACAACCACAAAATTACAGGCAATATCATTGCCCATAAATACATGTCCACCATCACACTCCCTATAGCTGGTGAACCAACTCTGATGAGGAGTCATGTGAAAAGATGCTTCTGTGTCTAGCATCCACTCGTCCTTACGATCATCGTATGGCCGCCTGATAGTAGACACAGACAAAACATTACTATCACATCCACTCGATCCATCAGACGTGGCAGCATTGGCCTCCCTATATGAAGCCTCAGAATCTTCTCTATTCAATTTAGGATTTTCACAATCCTTCTTCACATGTCCTTCCTTCCCACAATTCCAGCACTTTACCTTTCATTTGCCATTGCCCTTTGATTTAGACCTAGAACCTGAAGAACATGTACCTTATTCAGAATTCCTACCCCCTATAAACAGTGCATCAAAAGATATCCCCATGTCGACGTTGAACTTTCTCATGGCCTTCCCTTGAAGGGCTGAGATAACAGTGTCGACACTCAGGGTTTTATTCGTGGAGCACATTGTGTCCTTGAATCACTCATAAGACGCTGGAAGAGAATTCAGTAACATACATGCTTGTTCTTCATCTTTCATCACTTCCTCCATATCCAGCAATTTGCAAACTAATTTATTAAAGTTGCTGATGTGAGCCTCCAAATCTCCACCATTTGTCATCTTAAAGTTATACCATTGCTGCTTCAAGGGTAGGCGATTTTCAGAGGATTTTTCGCATAGATATCCTCTAACTTCGCCCATAACTTAGCCACAGTTTTCTCCCTCATGACATTGTAGAGAATCTCATCCGTGAGACATAAACGGATCGATGATAAGGCCTTTTTATCAAGAGTATTCCAATTATCATCAGTCATAATAGACTTTCGCTCCTTAAGAGCATCATCTTCGCCTTGCTTGATTAAGGAACTCATCATCTTGATCTTCCATAACTCAAAATTATTTTTCCCTGAGTACTTCTGAATCTCATACATAGTGCTTCTCATTATTACTAATCCCTCAGATTTAGATTTGTGCCCCAACGACTGCTCTGATACCACCTGTTGGGATTTTGACCTGCGGAATCACATAGATCTAGATCTAGGATAACAATTCAATGGCACCAAGTACATATAAGAGAACACACAGATTTAACGTGGAAAACTCTTGCAGGAAAAAATCATGGCATAAAGCGACAAAATTCTACTACGAAAGCATTAATTACAAAGAGAGAGGACTTACCCGATTCGAACAACCTCGAATCTCAAACTTGCCACACCCTTTGATAACCTTATAACCTTCTAGAATACCTTTAAGAAGCCTTAGAATAGCCATAGAGACCCCTATTTATAGTTTAGGAAACTTCACTTTCGCACTCTTGCGAAATCGCCTCAGATTTCCGCAATCCGCACAAAATCCGGACTCGAATCTGCGTAACCTCGACCAGTCGAACCGAGTCCTCGACTAGTCGAGGGACCTCCTCGACCGGTCGAGTGCCCCAGACACCCAAATAAGGAGCTCGCTGGACTTTGAGTCGAGCAGGCCTCGACTAGTCGAGCGACCCAAGCACTGAAGACTTTAAAAAAGTCTGACAACATGATACACATGCATCGAAGATGGCATATGACACTCAATACACTCACTTAATTACAAATTATATATATGGCACACATTAACTCAAATTAAGTCGACTCCAATTTTGCTTCATGGACACTTGTTTATTGAATTATGACCATTGGATATATATATATATATATATATATATATATATATATATATATATATATATATATATATATATATATATTTTTTTCATTTTTATTTTTAACCATCTAATAAATGTTCATTGATATAATAGTTATATAACCAAAAAGTGTAATTTACGGTTCATGATACATCTAAACTGTAATCATAATTTGGACAATTTAATTTGATTAATTTTTAAACCATATATGTAACTTGTTTAGGACTTGTGGCAATGAAGGCCTATTAGCAAATGATCTTGGCAACGGTCATCCATTGCAAAGGGGGTGATTAAAGGCTTCTAATTGCAATTAAAGGAGAAAATAAGATAGCAATTTCCAAGTGCCTCAAAACTTCGATTCAGCCTTGAGGTTTCAATTTCCAAGTGGCTACGTATAAGCATCACACTCCGCCAGAATATCAAAGATATTTTAAAGGAAATAAAAAAAACCAAGAAGAAGAAGAAGAAGAAGAAGAAGAAGAAAGCTAAGAAGAAAATAGGAATATCCAAATTAATAAAATGAAAGTAGGGTCCCAAGTTCCCTTTATTTCGTGCATTAGCAACCGAAAGTAGCGTCTGGTAGGCATAAAAAACTAATAGAACTGGTTCCATGCTTTTGGGACGATGGGGCTATATATATATATATATATATATATATATATATATATATATATATGAAAATGGTACTATAAGGTTGACCTCGTGAGAACTTCCCATGAAGTTGAGCTGTGTGGACCCTATTGTAATGTGTGTCTGACATCAACACCGTTCATTTGATAGGTCCCTTTTAGGCCATGGGATATCTCAAAAGTCATCCCTATATGGAACTTAGGTGAGCCATACCATTGAAAATGATACGAAGACATGCCTAAAACATATAAAATCACTTGGTGGGGACCACCTGAGTTTTGGATGCTGTTGAAACTTCGTTTGGCCCTCATCCAAGTGGGACACACACAATGAATGGGCTGGATTTGTGAACCACATCTAGGTGGGCTCAAGAAACGATGATTAAGGTTTTAATGAGAGGATAACCCCTATCAACTGTTGCATGTGGTGTGGTCCACAAAAATCATGGATTGATCTAATTTTTAAGCCCGTGGCCCATCATAAAATGGTGCAAATGACGGATGGGGTAGATGTTCGACACACATCACGGTGGGAAGTTCCCATGAGGTCTACCTCATAGTACCATTTCACACACACATGGGAAATGGTTCTATGCGGTCAACCTCATGGGAACTTTCCATGAGGTCGAGTTGTGTGGGCCCCACCGTGATGCATGTTGAACATCAACACCGTGATTTTGATGGGTGCCTTTTAAATGATGAGATATACCAAAAATCAGCCGTATACGGAACTCAAGTGGGCCATACCATCTAAAATCATGTGAAGACATGCCTAAAACACATAAAATCACTTGGTATGGCCCACTTAAAATTTGGATACATCTGAAACTTAGTTTGACCCCTCATCCAATTAGGACACACTTAATGGATGGGCTGGATTTATGAACCACACCTCAGTGGGCCCAACAAATGATTATGAATGTTTTAATGGGAGGGTAACCTCTCTCAACTTTTATATGTGGTGTGGCCCACAAAAGTTATCATTTTACTTGATTTTTAATCCCAAGGCCCACCATGAAATGTTGCATCTGACTGATGAGGTAGATGTTCGACACGCATCACACGGTGAGGCCCACACAGCTCCACCTCATGGAAAGTTCCCATGAGCTCGGCTGCATAGAACCTTTTCCCATATATATATATATATCGTGCGAATCACACATCACATGGCCCACTCTCCCATATGGGATGGGATTCCTGTATGCCTTTGATTCCTTGGAATATTTAAACACCCTTTGGACCAAGCAATTCCCAAAATAAAAAAATAAAAATAAAAAAATAAAAAGAATTCTCTGTTTGGGTTATCCATTGTGTTGTGGACACGTCTACATGAGAAACTTTTGTTACGCAAGGGCCATTGGATTCCTACCCATGCCATCAACTGTCATGAGGTTGCACCCAGAAAAGCCTGATCGAATGGATGGTTAAGATTAGGGTTTTTGTTAGGAGTTATTGGGACCGGTCGTTTTTATTAGAGATTGATCGGATGATTAGAATCACTCGATTAGGTGTGAGTTTCGCAAGTTGGGTGATGGGAAGTGATTTGGACTGAATGGACGGTCCAGATCGATGATGATGACCAATCACCGGTTGTGGAATGCAATTATTTTAGCGTAACATGCGGGGAGGTTTTAAAAGACAGCAATGTCATTATCACGCTTTTGAATACATACCCCAGCATGATCAAGTATGAGAATGGACGGTGGATATGGACTCCTCGACCTAGAAGCAGGGTCCAGGGTCTTGTCTATGATGATGCCAGGGTCGAGTTCCATCCCATAAGCGATCTCATTAAAATCCAACCAAAGGCGCGTTTGGCTGCACGAATGAATTGAACTGTAAAACTAATGGCTGCAATTCAATCCAACCATGCGTCCAAACGCACACGCTCTAAGCCAGATTATTTAGCCATAGCCCAGATCTCGCACCTGAGCCTGGCCTATTCCCTAAATTGGCTTGCAAGGTCGGCCAGGCCCTGAAAAATGGTGAATGGTCCAGATAGCCTGTACTACTGGGCCTAAAGTAGTTTATGCATATTTTGTGTAGAATATCCTAACTACATGAAATCAGGACGGTCCACTAATTAGGCAAGCTAGACTATTGAAATTAACCAATGAGCAATGGTCGATCTAAATTAGTGTACGCTTGTGGCCCACCTAATGAATGGAGTGGATTAATCAATGTACGTTTGTGGTCCACCTGAGGAGACCAGGGCCAGGCTAGGGCTAGCTCTGGTCCAGGCCGTTTCCATCCTATTATACAAAGATATTCAAACTACAATCAACCTTCCAAAAACACATGATATCGTAGATGTGATATCATGTTGGAATCAGATCCAAATCCATTCATCAAAGGGATGCTACCATCCAGATGCTCTTGCCAAAGAATCCGGTCAGTCCATTTTTCAGGTGGGCCTCATTTCGTATGGCTGAAAAAATATCTTGGTTGAAGTTTTCTACCCGTTGGGCTGTTTCTAACATCATAGCCCACCAGGTAAAAGGACTAGACCATGTTTATTTTTGGCAAGAACCATCTACAAGGTTAGACCTACCTAATGGACGGCAGCCCTTCACACTTTTGCGTGTTTTGTAGCTCACATGAGTTTTCAATCCGGCTCTTGTTTGGGTAAATGCCATAACAAGAGGCGGCATAAGGGATAAAACTTAAAAGGATAGATGTGATAAGGGGTTCTTGAGGCGTGTAGACCTCAGGTATCACCCATCAAGTTTACTCCCGCAAGCAAACTTTAATTTGCAAACTAGACCTACGGTTGTACGGCTGAACTAAAAAGATTAAAATATCCCTTCTTTTTCAGGTGCTTACCCTGACAGTATATGGATATTTTAATCTTTTACGCAGGTGCCGAATCCTAAGAAGTCCATTAGCATATAAAAAGTTTCCGGCCAGCGAAAAACCTAAAGCGTCGTACGGACTCGTCGGTTCGCCCTACTATTTCTACTGTCATCGTAGTGGCCCGACATATCCTACAGGCTACACGTGAACGCGAAGAGAGGCGGGAGCGCTCGGAAACGGATTGGCTACTCCCCCTGCCACCAGCCCCGTGGCTGATGGTCGGTGCTCTGTGGGCCTCACCATGATATATGTGCTTCATCCTTTCCATTCATTCATTTTTACATATCATTTTAGGGCTTGATACAAAAAGAGATAAGAATATAAATCTCAGATGGACCACACCATACGAAAACAATAGTGTTTGGATATCCACCATTAAAATCCTCCTAAGCGCCACTGTACTGTTTATTTGACATCCTATATGTTGATTAGGTCATACAGACCCAGATGAAGGGAAAAAACAAAGATTAGCTTGATCCAAAACTTTTATGGCCCCTAAAAAGTTTTTAATGGTCAAAATTCATTCAACACTGTTTCCTATAATGTGGTCCACCTGAGATTGGGATATACCTCATTTTTTCTCTCATGCAATAAAATGATCTAGAAAAATAGATGGATGGCATGGATGAAACACATACATCATGGTGGGATCCATAGAGCACTGACCACCAGCCATTGTCTGGTGGTAAGGGGAGTAGCCAATCTGTTTCCGGAGCGCTCATGCAAGAAAAAGTAGCCGATAAATTCAAGTTGCTAGAGCTGGGCATCGAGTTAAGTTGGACCAAGTTAGGGCTGGCCCAACCCGACTCAGTTTTGAAATAGACTTGACCTGAGCTCGACGCGAGTTGGCACTAAGTCCAATGTGCCTGACTCAATTTGAGTCCAGTTCTAGTATGGACTAACCCGGATCGAGTCGGGTCAAGTCAGCACTAAGTCGGTCCATTTAACTCTACCTTACTCCAATTTTACAAAACCCACAAATTAGAACACAGTAGCATGATGTATTCAAAAGAATATATGAAAATCATGGAATAGAAGTATCTCCGAACACAAAATTACATTGATTAGTTGGTTTGAAGAGCTAAGTGGCTGTTGAGAGTAGGTGGTGAGTGGATGGGCTTGGTGGGTATGGGCAAGTTGCTCAGTTGAGACGAGCGGCCAAGCTGGTGACTGCCAGGTTAGGACCGTTGAGTGTGGGAGATAAGGAAGGGAGTGGAGTGGAGTAGAGAGAGAGAGAGAGAGAGAGAGAGAGAGAGAGCAAATGAGGGTGGTTATCAAACTAGGAAGAGCAGGAGGAGGGAGGGAGAGAGGTCAGGTCAGGGGCAATGGGTAGGTTAGATTATATATATATATATATACACCAAACCCGAGTCTAGTCGAATTTTGGATCGAGTTGAGTCAAGTCGAGTTATTGGGTGATCTGGACTCAACTTGGTTTGAATTTGGATTAGGCGAAGTCTACTTGGTTCGGATCGACTCACTCACTCGGTTTGGGTCGAGGTGGATCTGAACGAGTAAGACGAGTTGACTCGTCCTGTGCTCAGCTCTACAAGCCACTATGCAACTATAATTCAACTAATCTGTTTATAAGAACGTGGATTTTTGAAAATTTTAAAATATGACTGATTTATATTGAAAATCTCATTTAAGGGCATTTGGACGGTAAATTACTTTGGATAAGCAATTTTGAATGCTCCGCTAGGCAAGCGGTCACTTTTACTTATGCTTATCAGTTGTACATGCGGAGTGTGGAGTGACCTAGATGCAAATAATGCGTTTGATTTTTTAAGTCGCCATTAGCTAAATAAATCTTCGAACATTGACCGGGTAAAAACCATAAAATCACTTATAGGTTAGGAAATTGTGAAATTTTCTGACTCAAGTTACTCCTATGGTTGATTTTGGGCATGATGTGTCTCGCAAGATGGAAAACTCACATTGAAGGTTTGACTCACATGACAGACGATTCACATCAAAGGTGGCCTCCATATGATGGACGATCCACATCCAATGTCCGACATAATGGATGGCTCAAATATTTTAAAACATGAAGATTGTAGCCATCCATTCTTTTGCCATTTTAGGCACGGTCAATTGTGAAGAGATCCGCTAAAACAACCGTCTCCATTGTTCCTACAATGGAATTGTTGTAACATTTAAAATAACATTAACTATCCCTAAAAAAGCTTATTTAGACATTTTACCAAAAATGCTTATTTTAAATATGATTTTTTTTAATTAAGAACATAATTTCACTAAAAAGAGCTTATTTAAAATAAGAACTAGAACAAAAAGAATTTAGAGTAGCTCTTATTTGAAAAGTTGTTTTTAGATGAGAGTAGAAATGCCAAATCTGCCCTTAATTAATTCACATCAATTATCAATAAATACACTCTCCCAAGATTAGAGTAGAAATGCCAAATGCCCCCTTTTTAACCCTTAAAAAAAAGAAGAAGAAGAAGAAGAAGAAGAAGAAGAAGAAGAAGAAGAAAAGGGCCCACATATTTTAAGTTTGGACCTCATTTAAAAGTGACCATAGTTCTAAGAATGAGATATGGACTAAAGTTATGACTAGCCGTTGCCCCATTAGTGATAGATACAAACATAGATACATCAGGTTTATGTATCTATACTTAGTGTCTAATAATGAGTTTAGGGTCATTTGCCATAAGCTATTGAAAAGGTATATAGGCAGGTCAGTTTGTTGAGGGTTCAATGCAAGCCCAATCCACTACCTATCGAGCTTCGCCAAAACCTGCTTTAGAAATGTGTCGAGCCAGTTGACCAGCAGGTTATCCCAACACATGCCACCCTCATCTTTTGCGAGATACCCATAAAAGCCAGTTAATTGCAATTTTGTTTGATGAACTTATTGTATACAACATGTATTTGGCTGGGGCTAGCATGATGTGTGTATGGTGTCCACCGCGTCATGAAGCATCACCTTACTACGAAGTTGGGACAGCCCAAAAATCAGGTGAATCTAACCATCAACCTTGCGAGGCCTACCTTCTATGTAGGCCGTCCATCATGCGAAGTGGGCCTTCCATTATGTGGGGCCCACCTTGGATGTGGGTCATTCATCATTGCGGCCACCTTCCATGTGAACTGTCCTCATGTGGGGCCCACCTTGATATGGGGTCATCTGCCCCCATCATCAATGTTATTGTCCACCATGTGGGGCCCACCTTCAATACCCACCGCTCATAATGTGGAGCCCACCTTTGATGTGGGCCCCGCCTTCTATGTGGGCTGTCCATCGATGTGGCTCATTCATCGTTAGGGGCCGACCTTCGATGTGAACCATGCATTTGTGGGTTCACGTTGATATGGATCATCCATCATGTGGGCCACCTCCAATGTCAACCGCCCATGATGTGGACCATCCATCTTGTGGGGCTTGACTTAGATGTGGGCCATTCATCATTAGGGCCTGACCATTGATGCAGACCACCCATTATGTGGGGGCCCACCTTGATGTGGGCCATCCAATGTGGATCCGCCATCAACGATAATTGTCCATCATGTGGGCCCACCTTTTTGTCCACTGCCCATCATGTGGAGCCCTCCTTTGGTGTGGACTGTCCATCGTGCAGGCCCATATTTGATTTGGGCCATCCATCATGTGGGCCCTCCTTTGATATGGATTGTCCATAATGTGGAGAGAGAGAGAGAGAGAGAGAGAGAGAGAGAGTAGAAAAGTGAAAAATTACGGCTATAACTAATGTTAAGGTATTAAGTTATTTTTGAAAGGATGCTCATCAAACTAACTTAAAGAGGTAATTCTTTTACAACAAGAAATAAAATATGTTACTTATGGAGTGGTACCCAATTAGGCCTTTACCATCTTATTTGTGTCATTGAAACTATAATGCTTAAACATTTTGTTCTTAACCATCACTATGCTTATATTTCCCTGCTTTTCACTGCTCATTCACAATGGCAACAAATTTTGGGTGATGCGGTTTGGTACAAGTGTACGTCATGTAGCATGGATTAATTGGCTATTGCACATTGTCGCTAAGCACAAATACGGGTAGAAGAGTTCGTTTAGCCTTCTATCACTACTGGTGATCCATCCCTCGTCTGGGCGCACTGAAGCCTACATTTGATATTGATTTCGTATGATGATTTGAACCTTTTTTTTTTTTTTTTTCTTCATTACTTGTTCGTTCTGAATTACAAAGACAACAAACAAATTCTTTTATAGAAATCACCAAGGAGATGGTGTGGTGCCTATTGAAAGTTGTCTTTTCATTGTTCTAGATTCATCTCCAGATATTGACGGACACAAGCAACTTTTGAAATTTAAGGAGTTTAATGTGGGCCTATTGAAATATTTTCTTTTCATTGGCCTAATTAATTCCCAGATATTGATGAGCACAAGCACCCAATCAATCAGCGCAAGTTTCTTACAGCCACTTGCATAACATTTGACTCCATGACAGAAACAATATTAATCAGCATGAAGGCTTCAATAGAGCTGGTGGCACACACTGCATCTTCAGTCACAATGCAGTAAAAAACGAACTCACATTTACGAAACATGAGCAAATTCCGAATTAACATATCTAGAAGCAACCCCCAATCATACTTGTGTCATTTTCTCCCGTTAACAACTTTAATGGGTATGCATACAAGATCTGCTCCCAGGTGAAATGGGTGCCATTTTCAAGATCTGCTCCCAGCTGCAATTGCACGTCCATTTTACTAGTTATACTAAATGCATTGATTCCTGTTAATTGCAGCTTTACGAGCATCAATCCATACAATCTCCCCGCCCCAAATACAAATGTCTCTGATTGTCCCATTAGGGACTATAGGTTTTGTATGCAAATCCATGGCGGACAACAGGGGTTTGGGAGGGAAGGGTCAGGTCGGGTGGAGAGTCAACCCGAATTCCAACCCAACCTCAGGAGGACCCCACCTGCAACCCGACCAGATTTCCAACCTGAGGTGTCAAAGCTGAATTCAAACCAGGTTAACATTTTTTCAACCCGAACCCCCAAGTTGCAGCCCTAGTGGAAACCTTAATATAAAATGGTCCACCATAGTAGGTAAGACTTCCTGACCTACAAGGTGGAATTTGAACCAGAAAAATATCTGAAGATTTCATATCTGATTTCCTTTGTCCATGTCGCTACTAAAGAATTACAATCGAAGCCAACCGAACGTCTGCCTTTGGTAGTCAAAAGTGATGGGCTTGTACAACTTGTAGATAAGAAAAGACATGAAGGATATGAAGAAGAAAAGCTTTTAGACAAGTCAAAAGCTGATGAAATCTACATTGCTGCTTTGACACCCCACCTAAGTAACAAGTAGAAAAAAAAAGAAAAAAAAAAGAAAAAGAGTCCAACCATTGCACAAGATACACCATTGTTATAGAAAAACGAAGCAGAATCCTACGAACTTCGCTTCATGTATCCCACACCTTTTCGAATTCGACTGCAGCGCTTCTTTTGGTAGCGTCGCTATCTTTACTTACACTTCTAGGCCTCTCACCGGGGTTTTAAAACTAAGATTTTATTCATTTTTTTCAGAAGATTGGTTACAACCTAAGATGTTAGCATAGAGAATGGTAGCATATCATTAGCGAGGGAGAGAAGAGGGACCGTGCCAAATGACCAAACTATCCTCATTTGGTGGAAAGTTATTAAGAGCGAGGAGGGGGAGGACCCCAGGGAGAGGATACGGGGAAGTGGGGACGAGGGTGAGAAGTAGTGGTGGAGGAGTGGGAGAGGGCGACCCTCTCGCAGGAAGGGCACATGGTGAGTGTTGTGGGAGGAGTCATGTGCATGTAGAGCTGTGGGGAGAGCTTGAGAGCCCTCAGCTCCTGAACCTCCTTCTGCAGCCTCCTGTTCTCCTCCGTCAGGTTCTCGCAGCACCTCTTTAGGAACTCGCAATCCACCTCCGTCTGCTTCAGCTTCGTCCTGTTTTGCCAGTGAAAAGAAGAGCTTCAGTTGAGTTCAGATGCATTTTTTTTTTCAATTCCAAAATTACCCTCTACCAATGCACAGTAACCTTTTTTAGCTATATATATATATATATATATATATATATATATATATAGAGAGAGAGAGAGAGAATCTATTCATCTCACCCACCTGGCCCTGCGGTTCTGGAACCAGACTTCTACTTGTCGGGGACGAAGATTCAGTTGCTTCGCTAACGCCAGCTTTTGCTTCTGGTTATTTGAAAAAGGGTAAAAGAAAAATGGAGAGTTAGTTATGTTGTCGCTGAGCTCTCTTACACGCAGACTCGTCAGTAAATTGCAACAGAGGAACATTCGTTTTCTATCCGATTCTATGAAAATAATTCAGGATGTGTGCGAATAATCAGCCTTCAAGAAAAGAACAAAAGCTTGCGTGAAGAAGTGAACGAAACCATTTCACGTGGATGATATTCATCTCCGTCCATATTCAGGACCCAAGTGGACTACACCACAGGAAACAGTTGAGATGAGAAGTCCCACTGTTACAATCATCCAAATTGTGTGGGTCCACCGCGGTTTTTACATGTTATCAAATCCACTCAGCTAGTGAGTCGGATGAATAAACACTCCGAAAGTGAGGACATCTGAGTCTCGTGTGGGCCACGTCACATGAATTTATAGCTTTTAATGGATGATTTTACACCGTTAAACGTTGTGGCCCACTTAAATCTTGGATTAGACTGATTTTTGGCATCCATGTTGAAAATGTCGCAGTGCGCCTGACGGACGGAGTGGATCTGATTCACGTTTGTCCTGAATCGCGCTCAGTTAGCACAAGTCGGATCTTCCGCGTTTTGCACGATTCAGGCCAGTCCAAAAAACCAAGAAAAAGATAAATGAGAGAAGCTTTCATGCCTCCGCCTTTTCTCGGTGAACGACGAAAAAATTCTTACGATTTCCGTACTGAAGATGACTACACGTGCTGAGCACATAGTGGAAGCGGATTAGCTGTTACCCACCCGTGTGGGACCTACCTTGATGTATTTCTTTTTATATCCACGCCGTCCATCTGTTTTCCGTCTCATTGTAGGACCCGACCCCAGATCATACGAATATCCAAATCTCAGGTGGAGCATAACAATAGAAACGGTGATGAATAACATTATCGGATCAATCTGGTTTCTAATTTCCTTTCATCCAGATCTTCTTGACATTATCAAGAGGTTAGATTGGAAATAAACATTACGAAAGCCTAACTAAGGGCCCTTTGGAATTTTTAATGGTGAGGCACTCAATCACCACTTTTTCCTGTGGTGTGGTCCACTTGAGATTTGGATCCACATTTTTTGGCACCCCATTCTAAAATGGGAGAAACGGATGTACGGCATGTATATGCAACATATCATAGAGGTGGGCCCCATAGAAGGGTAACAGCCACTAGGTAGTTGCCAGGTAACACCTTGTAGTGGGATTTCAACACCTATGGGTTTCGAACCCAAGACCTCGTGTTGAAACTCTTCAGAGTCTACCACTCGGGCAACACCTAATACGCTCCCCACATAAATACACGATAAAAATGCTCCTCAGGCGCCCAGCACGTGTTCACGATTTTGGCTGTACATCAAGTGGGTCCCGACAATCATGTCTATGGCCTTAAATCAGGCCGGAACGTCTATTGTAACTCGTTAATGCGTGCCCAACAGGATGAGCAGAGTTACCTGGGCCCACCTAATGATCAGCACGCTTCTCGCCGACACGTGTTAGAGCGTCTTGGTCGCAAGCTGCTGAAGCACGCCAGCACACGGCACAATCTTCCTCAATACCATTTCATGTTACCGAAAATGCCCCCGACATCCAATTCAATACTCGGGCAGACGATTGTATCGAACAGTTTCAGCAACGCACTTTTTCACTAATCCAAACCGTTGATCTCATGGACCCCACCGTGAATGGTCAAAACACCCACCAAAATTTCCAAAAGACGGGAAAAGTGTCAAAGATTCTTCCTGGTGCATGGCCATCCACGATGGTCCCACAACACAAATGTCTATGGCCCGGCCCTTTCTAATTTTTCTAATCTCGTGGGCAGTGTATAATGAGGGACGTTTTCTAATACCAGAAGCGTGTAGGATCCGTACACATCCGCATGAGGCCACGCGTGCGAATATGAAACACGTGTGTGAGATCTGCGCTTTCCATAGTTGGAATATTGCTTAGATCTTCTTCCTAAAAATCCGACAATTTCACTCTTCGTGCCACAACTTTTTGTTTCCGTTCATTTGTTTTGATATGCTGATCGCCGCTCGCCGCAAGTCGTAAAATGGCCTGATTTTAATGGCAGAAGATATAAACAATGCATCGCAACTGACGAAAAGCTCAGATCTCACGCACGTGTCACACTGAAACATGCGCCCGCTTGTGGAATTAGCAAAGATGTTGAATAGTAGCAGGAAGAAAGAGATGGGAGTTCTTTTGCTTACAGGATTGAGAGTATTGTGCTCCTTGAAGCTTTCTTCGAGGACGGCGGACTGATCTTTCGACAGCCTCAGCTTCTTCCTTGAAGAAGCGTCTCCTCCATCTTCATCGTCACTCATTCCTCGAGAGCAAGCCCTCTCGATCTCGATCTCTTCACCGCTCGGATCCCGTTCGCTCCTCTTCCCGCTCACGCTTGAGAGAGTACTGTTCGGAGAGGAGACGCCCGCTTCCTCCTCGCAGTCTCCGGACGGCATCCGATTCACGTCGATCCCTCTCAGGAATAATCGCGTCTCGCCTAAGAACATTTACACAAAAAAGGGGGAAAATGAGGCGAAGTTTGCAGAGGTAGTACTTGAGAAAGGTAACAGGTCCTCGAATTAGATGATATCAAAGGGCTTTGGGAAGATCGATTAGAGATCAGCAAGATCTGGAAGACAAAAGGTTTTTTGTTTTTTTTTTTTTAATAAACGGATCAAGAATTTACGACATCTTAAGATCGGTTGAATGAAAAAAGAACAGAAACCACAAAGAGCTGTTCGAAAACCTCCGAAATGTTGGCAAAATGCTAAAATCGTTCGGATCTGAAAAAAGATTTTGAAAAATACGGCTTTTTGGAAACAAAATCGTCAGGAATCGTGAAAAAAGCTCGAGAACATGCTTTTACCACCCGACGAGACTTTAAAAACAAAACGCATAGGAATCCGATTCCTCAACAGATCTAACGATTCCTAAAGGGAAAGAAAAAAGAAGAAGAAAAAAAAAAAATCAATTTCAAATACCTGCAGAGGCGAAAACGTCATTCCACGGGCTTTTCTGCATCAAGAAAGGCGGAGCAGCAGAAGACGCTATCGCCGTCGAAGGCATGAGATTCAACTGCAAGGGACGGTGATCGTCAGAAGATCTCAAGCTCAAGCTCAACCCTAGATCTTCCTTTTCCACTACCATTTCTTCCTTCCTTTCTGCTCTTTCTAGGGTTAGGGTTTCACTTTCGGCCTCTGAAATCGCTCTCTGCCTTTTCTCTTCCCCTCTTAAAATCCGCGGAAAAGAGAGAGAGAGAGCAGATGAATGGCTGCGAGTTACAAGGATTTTCAGCTTTTTCTCAGTACAGTGGGGAGAACTATGGTGGGTTTATATAGAAATCTCCTCCTCGAGAATTGCTAATTTCACCGTCTCTAGCCCAATCTCCTCTCACGTGGATTACAAGTGGCACGTGTTATGAATCGTAGCCGTTCATTAAGAAATTAAAGAACTTTGGGACGTATAACATCATACCGTGTGCCAAATTTATAAAATTTAAATAAGTGGTCATGAGAAATTGATCAATGGTTCAGATTCTTTATACATGTGTGGCCCAAATTATGATATTTTTTCGACTTATTTTATACCATCTGAATCTACATAGTATGATTCGTTCGGATAACGAGTCCGATATTATACACGTGTAGATAGTTTCCACGTGTGAGGAGAGTGTGATTGACTTACACGCTCGTGCGAGTGGAGTATCCATTTCTGTTCGTGCTTCTTATCATAAGACTCGTGTCAGGCGCCAATGATGGCTCCCCTAACCTTACCGTGGTTCCTACCAAGCTAACCATGGTTAGATATCTGGCTGTTTAACCTTCCGAGCTTCCCGAGCCGATTCGGCTTCTCTTGACCATTGACTCGGGCTACTAGAGTGGTGATTCATCGTCCTCACACGTGGGAATGATGTAGTACCACAATCTACACCATCCAAATTGTGGGTCCCAATGTGGATGGAGGATATGCTTGGGCCACTGACTTGGACGGTTTGATTTACCGTACAGCTATGCCATTCGTACGTTTGAAGACTCACCAATCACCACCGGTTTTTGAACGGTGCAAAACTAAAGGCCGTGAATCTGTCCAGATACCAATGCTCGACCCAATGTTTGTATTGTACAGTTCGAGTTCTTGGCTGCGAACCCGGAACTAGCGATGTAAGGAGGGACCCTGACCGTAGGGCCCACTTTGATGCATGCACTGTATATCCACACCGTCCATCTGTTTTTCGAGCTTATTTTAGGTCATTGTCTAAAAATGAAGCGGATAAAAAATTCAGGTGATCACAGCACAGGAAACACCGAAACAGTGATTGTAGACCATTAAAAACCTTTTGTGGGCCATCAAATTTTTGGATCTAGCTAATATTTGTTTTTTCTTTTCATTCAGGTCTTTTTTACATTACCAACTGGTTTGATGCTAAAAAATCATTACGGTGGACCTTAGGAAGTTTTTAATGGTGTAAGTTCGACTAACACTGTTTTCTTTGTCGTGGTCTATCTGGAATTTGTATTTTCTTCGCTTTTGGTACAATGATCTAAAATAAGGTGGCAAAACAGATGAACGGCGTGAATATATAATGCATTCGTTGAGATGGGCCCTACAGTCAGCGTTCCACCCACACGCAGTTACGGTGGAACCACGATGCTATGAACCCAATTAGAATTGTCAATGTTCCAAAAATCTGTAAGAAGAATCAACGGCTCATATTGAACCAAAGGACAAATATTATATTGATCTATCGTTTTCTTAATCATCTCTTCTCCGACCATCTATTCAAAATGTCTAGGATAGGATTTTCCATGGGGCGATTTTCCGTTTGCTATACAAAAGGAAAGCCGAGCTCAACTCGAGCGTTATTCTATGGAATTTTTTTTATTGAACAATCTAGGGAGGTCCATCGTACCAACAGTTTGGACCGGTAATCCATATGGGCCCCACTTGTAAAAACTGCAAGCCCTAATCCAATGCACAAGCTCTTGGCTAGGGCTCCTATTACCCGTAGATATGCCCAAAGTATTAGGGCCTGTTTGGCTGGACCGATCCCATGGTATTAGGAGGGATGGGATCATGATATCCCAGGGTATGCATGACGAGCCAAACAGACCAGGTGAACTTGTCCTAGGATATAAGCAATCTCATGGATCTTAAAACAATTCCTGACATCACCATCATTACCTTAAAATTGATCCAATCCCTTGGTTGGATGGATTGGAAGTTAAAATCCCGGGATGTGCCACACGGACCCAGTGAACTTGTCCTGGGATATAGCAATCCCATGGATCTTAAACCAATCCACTAATACCACCATCGTTACCTTAGGGCCTGTTTGGCCAGGCAGATCCCACAGTATTTGGAGGGATGGGATCAACAATATCCTGGGATAGGCATGACGAGCCAAACAGATCCGATGAACTTGATGGGATAAAGCAATCTCATGGATCTTAAGACACCCATCACATCACATCATTACCTTAAAATTGATCCTATCCTTTGGTTGGATGGGTTGGAAGGTAAAATCCCGGGATATGCAGGGCGTGCCAAATAGACCCAGTGAACTTGTCCCGGGATATAAGCAATCCCATGGATCTTAAGACAATCCACTGTCACCACCATCATTACTTTAAAATTGATCCCATCCCTCCTAATACCATGGGATTTGATGGCCAAACAGGCCCTTAAAATCCATCCCATCCCTCCTAGTCCCGTGGGATTCGCCCGGCCAAACAGGCCCTTAAAGTTTGGCACGGATGACTAGACTCAACTCGACAGATTAGACTAGTTAAAACTCAACTCAACCCAAACCAAGTAGATGAGTCGATTCAAACCGAGTAAACTTCAACCGCTCCAAACTCAAACTGAGTTGAGTTATGCTCACCTAGTAACTCCACTTGACTTGACCTAAAACACAACTCAGTACTAACTTGATTTGATCCGAGACTTACAAATACATATAAAAATAATAATAATAATAATCAGATTTGATGTTTCGGATCTAAGACCCAACTCAGTGCTGGCTCGACCCGACTCGGTTCTGTGACTGAGTCAGACTTGGTTCAGTTTAGTCCAGGCCAAACTCGTCCTAGAATGAGGTCCCGGATGCTGGACTCGGTACCAAGTTCGGGTCCGGTCTATTGCAAAACCAGGTTGAGTAGGTCACTCCTAACTCAGTCCGACTCAACTCGATGCCTCTACAAAGTATCCAATGATTTAATGCATTCAAACTGTATCTGGGTGCAGATGTTTGGTCTAATTTATAATACATGTCGGATTCCCAAATCGATTTTCACATGTTGAATGCGGGTTGTTGAATCACCAACTGCCATTGTTGGAGGATCCTAACCATCCAATCCTTGTAAAGCAACCAGCTGGTGACGTTCAGAGGAAACTTTGGATGGTTTATAAAACAATAATTGTGAAGAGATGTTGCCTTTAGCGGTTGATTAGAAGTTACATATACTGGACGGTTTACATGAAAAATAATCAATAATTCAAATTCAACTAAAAATGTTTCGCAAATAAGAGATTAGAAACATCCAATCAATATTGTTTTACATTTTAAACTTATAATCCAAGGTGGTGTAAAGGATTTGGACGGATGGATTTGAGTTGAATGTATGTCACGAATACAAATGCAAATGCTTGCATACTACCGACACCATGATAGGGGACAGTGTAATAAACGTGAGTAGCTGTGTGTTAAGGGAAACGCTAAGTTTGGTGAGGTTGGTTGATCCTCCAACCACTTCCAAACATATTTTGCATGCGTCATGGTCTTTGACGGTGGCTTGTGGCCCAATTAAATCTTGCTATGTTAGAGTCTCACTGAACTTGGTTTTTTCCGCCTCACCAGATCTAAGTCAGTATTCATCCACGTACATTTTGTATGAACTCTATATATTAAAGTAGAAAGAAATGACATTTCTGCTAAAAAGGGAGAGTCTATTCCATCGAGAATCAATGGCCTCATTTATGAGAAATAACTGTAGAGTTGGACAGTATGTAACTACTAGTGGGGAACTGTTGGATGTATTTGGAAAGATCATAGACATTTCCATTGTAGGGTTAGAGAGGAGTAAAGAGTTCTTATTTAATGGGAACACCTCTTCCAATTTTTTCCCTAAGAACCTTGAAGACATGTTTTACAGGTTCGAAAAGATTATAAATGTTGATGCAGAAATCTGGTTAGCCCTCCTTGGGCCGGTGAACCTGCACAGAGAACAGACAAGGAAGATCCTGACTCTTATAGGGAACCCTCATATGCCTAAGTCAGGTAGGAATCTGGGTCTTAGTTGAAAAGAAAACTTTGAATTGGTGATTGTGTGTACCTTTCATCATTGAGGGTACCCTTATTTATAGATGGGGAGAGCCGGTGGCATAGAGGGTCTTTCCCTGTTTGGTAGGGATGAGTCATGGTATGATTCGGACTCCTTGCTTTGTGGGAGGATATTTCTAAATCCTTGGTTAAAATCCTGGGTAGATCCGTATTGGAGTCAGTTCTGGATCCTCGGTTGAGATTGCGGATAGACGCGATTGAGGTCAGGTCGGATCCAGTAGATGGTGGGTTGTGCCGACTTGGGGCGTGCCAACCTGAGGTGTGAAGTGTGCCGACCTGAGGTGTGCCGACCTAAGCAAATGTTCTTTCAGTGGGTGGTCGATCAATGACTATTTTGACTTGTGTCGAGAGACCGAGCTCGACCTCTCTCTCTACACTTGGTCGAGGAGATGATAGTTAGACCATTGGGTCACAGCTACTGTTATTCGAAGCGCTGATCTGGCTTGCATTAGTTGGTCGATCCATTTTTCCTATAACAATAGACATTTTCATCCCTCTTGCCACCGACTCATACAAAAGTCAAGAGTTCTTATTTATGGAGAACACCCTTTTCAATTTTCCCCAACAATCTTGAAGATGTGTTTAAAAGGTTCCAGAAGATTATGGACGTTTTCATCCCTTTCACCCTGGAAGAGTAAAGGGTTCTTATTTATTGAGAACACCCTTTTCAATTTTTTCCAACGATCTTGAAGATGTATTTGGAAGGTTTCGGAAGGTTATAGACGTTTTCATTCCTTCCACTACGGTGTTAGGGAATGTTAGGGAAGAGTAAAGGGTTCTTAATTATTGAGAACACCATTTCTAATTTTCCCTAACAAGCTTGAAGACGTGTTTGGAAGGTTCCGAAAGATTACAGATGTTTTCATCCCTTCTACTATGGGCTTAGGGAAGAGTAAATGGTTCTTATTTATTGAGAACACCGTCAATTCCCCCAACGTCCTTGAAGACGTGTTTGAAAGGTTCCAAAAGATTATAGATGTTTTCATCCCTTCTACTGTGGGCTTAGGGAGGAGTAAAGGGTTCTTATTTATTGAGAACACCCTTTCCAATTTTCCCCAATGACCTTGAAGATTGTTTGGAAGGTTCAAAAATATTCTAGACATTTTTACCCCTTCCATCGCAGGCTAGGGAGGAGTAAGGGTTCTTATTTATCGGGAACACCCCCTTCCAGTTTCCCCAAGGGCATTGAAAGCTTTATAGAGATTGTAGACATTTTCATCCCTTTCATTGCAATCTAGGTGAGGAGTCAAGGGTTCAGATTTGTTTGAATCATGTATGAAAAAAATGTATGAGCCACAAGGAAAGTATTTAATGGTTGTCAAGTCAAGGGAAGAACGACAATAGTTAAAGCAGTGTTTGAAAAAGAGGGCAAGAAAAATTCTCAACCAGTGGAGGCTTTAAGCTCTGAGAGAAGCTGATTGGACACGGTCCATCCAAACTGTGGAGAGGCCACATCAGGGAAACTTAGCTTATGCATCTAGCGAAAGGGTGCCTGCTCAAAGGTCTTATATCTCGACGAAGGATGTGATGGTATCTAAAGATAACATTGGGGAAGGAAACTTGAATAAATATGGGGATGCTACACGTCTGCAGGTCAGCAATAAATCAAGCAGTATTCATTTTTAAGTAGTGTTATATATATGTCATTCAACTTACACATTGAGCCTTACCAAGATGATGGAGTGTTTTTAAAATTAGGCATGTACAATCATTATATAAGTTACGCCTAATAAATAATTGACAACCACCCCAAATATAAAACCTTGAAATTCATGCGACACCTCACACAATAGTTAAATTGGCATCGCATTTTGGGCGTCTGATCGACTTTCATAGTGTGGTGTCTCTTCCAACAGGTTGGATGGCATACATCTAAACAATGGACTCATTCATTTTCCAAAGATATCTATTAGTCTAGTGCATAGTTTGATTATAATTAAGGAGTTTATTACAATCAACAATATTCATGTGGCACCCCAAAACATCTGCCATATGTAGAAGATGGGAGGGCTGCATATCGAGCTTCAGACACTTCCTGTGTATCATAAAATTCTCGCTTTCATGGTTCGACGCAGTTTGGCTGGTGACCCAAACACCACCGAGCTAGCTGGTGCCAAAGCTCCGTGGCCCCACCATGATATATATGTTTTATCCACACCATCTATCCATTTTTACAAGCTCATTTTAGGGCATGAACCCAAAAATGAAATATATCCAAAGCTCAAGTGGACCACATTATATATGAAACAGTTGGGATTGAAATCTTAACATTGAAAACTTCTTAGATCCACAGAAATCTTTAGATCAAGCTGATATTCGTGTTTCCTCTTCCACTAGGTTTGCTCAACCTTAAAAATAGGTTGGATGACAAATAAACATCATTGAGGGCCTACTAAGGTTTCAACAACAGATGTCTTATCCCCACTGTTTTCTGTGGTGTAGTTGGCTTGAGCTTTGAATCTACTTCATTATTTGGCTCATATCTTAAAATAAGCTGAAAAATAGATGTACAGCCTGGATAAAATACATACATTATAACGGGCGTACAGAGCTCTAACACCAGCTAGCTGTATGGTGTTGGGGTGGGTCGCCAGCCAAACCGTGTCCTCGATGCTTGTGGTAATTTCATGGGTGCTAATGATATTCAAATGGCAATTGTCAGATTTGCTGACAAAACTCCGTAAAACGACGAAAAAAAAAGGGCTTAAATGCCGTTGCCGACCCACGAAAATGCCCTGGTCTTCTGGCATCAAATGATAAATGTCAAAGGAGGGGATTTTTGTTCACAGTGCATTCACAGTTACTGGACAATGAAAAAGGAATTTTACAAAAAGTTACCTACTTAATATAACATTTGCATACCAGTACCTCTTTTAAAAAATCAATTAATTAACCAAAAGGTCGGCCGTTCTTGAAATTAACTTTGACCGCTGACTAAGTTATCCTGTGGTAAGCAACGAGCCCAAAAATCAACCTCATCCAATTTAAGTAGACTATATGGTTGGAAATAATATATATGGCAACGTTTACCCTCCAAGCCTAGATGAATAAGGGATGGGCCTAATTTTTGAATCCCAGGCCTAACTTTTGGCATGACGTCTATTAATTGGAGTGGATTTCATATGTTCATCACAATGGCACGGTAAAAATAAGTATGGCAGTCTCTCTCTCAAACGTTTACTGTCGCTCACTTGAATCACATGTTAGTTTGGATTATTTTTTTATTTTATGTCCATGGAATAATTTGAAATTACATATCTAATTATCAAAGTGGTTCTCACATACACCTTAAGGTGAACCCCATAAAAAAGCATTGGTGTGTCCTATTAAATTCCATTCTTGGAAATTTTCATAAAAAAAACTACCTGCTTAATATAGAATTTACATTCAAATTCATTTTTCAAAAAAGTTTTCAATAAGTTGTCTATTAAGTAATTATCATTGGAATACCTTTAGTTAGATTTTGTAATCACGGTGCGAGCAAAGGGGTCGTCAACTCATGTTAGCCCACCATGATAGTTCTGTGAAATCTATCCTGACAAATCAAGTGTGTCATTGCATGTTAGGTCTAGGGTCCAAAACTCAGTCCCATCTATGATTAAGGTAGACCACACAATAAAAAATAGTGTACATGACAACTCTTGCTCTCCAAATTATTTCCCTTGATATGGCTCACGTAAATCACCAACGGGCGTGATATTTGAGGTCAAGGCTAAATTTTGGTGTGACATGTAGTGGTTCGAATGGATTTTATGTAATCATCACAGTTTGCTCTATATATACAAATCAAAGGTGGGAAGCTCTCTCCCAACCGATTCCTTTGATGTAGCTCACCTGATCACAAGTCAATCTAAATTTTTTCAATAGGCCTAATCTTAAATTGCACATAATAGTAAGAGTGAATCTAACATGGACATCATGGTGAGCCCATAAATAAAAAAATAAAAAAAAATCAAGGGCTACATCCCTCTCTTAATCCCAATAATTAGATATTAAATGAAATTTATAAGATGCTCCCATTGAATTTTTATGGGTCTACTATGATGTTTATATGAAATTCAATCTGACCATTAAGGGGTCGTTCGGCACCTTGGATTGGAGGGGATTAGAGGGGATTTCAAATCCCCATGGTTGTTTGGCAGTATAAAGCAACTGGGGATTGTCAATCCAGGGGGTTCCCAATCCCCTCTTTGAGGGGGTTTGTAATCCACGGTGAGAGCTTGGATTACACCTAAAATCATTTCAATAGTTACATGTATAAATGTATGTCACTGTACACTATCATTCTACTGGGCACATGGCCCACTAATGATGATCAGCACCGTCCAAACATTGTTCATGTGGATCAGCACCGTCCAAATAACGATGATCAACACCATCCAAACATTGTTCATGTAGATCAGCACCGTCCAAATATTGTCCAGCACTGTCCAAACATTGTCCATATTAATCAACAATTAAAAATCGTTGGTTAGTCACTCAGACATGATCTTGTGCTTGCGGTCCATCTGAGACTTGGAATTTCATCATTTTTAGGCAAAGCATATATTTTAGCAGGCTTATCACAACCACGGTGTCGAAAATTATATATCTCACTAATTAGAGATATTAAAGTTGATTTAGTAATTAAATTCAAACCCCTGTAAATATACCATGTATATGTATTTTGGAATTAAAGTTATTCATACTCCAAGGTACCAAACACACCTAGAGGATTGCCAATCCAGGGGGTTTCCAATCCTGGGGGCTGCGAATCCAGGGGGTTCCAAATCCATGCTCCCAAACAGGCCCTAAATATATAATCCCACATTAACTGTGGATCTAAAAAATTAAGTTATTTTGTGATTCAAAAGGATTATACAAAAGAAATAGTTGAGAGAGATGTTCACCATGATTTTTATAAAGTCTACTGTGATGAATATATGAAATCAATTTCAATCATTAGATGCCGCATTAAAATTTAGATCCAAGGCTAAAACATTACGCCCATCTTTAATTCAGGTGGGCTGCAACAAGAGAAATATTATTTTGAAGGTTAAGCATTGCTTGTATGATATTTTCAATCGTGTGGTCCACCTTAATCATATATTGAGCTGAATTTTGAACCCTTGGCCTAACAGGATAATGCAAGTGGTGGTTAGGGTGGATTTCTGGTAAACATTACAGTCGAGCTGATCCAAGCATCCGGTCCTTTGCTTGGACAGCCTGACATTACTTGCTTTTTGCAAAGGCACTGGAATGTAAATTATATATTAAGCTGGTGGTTTTTCTGTAAAATTCCCTAACGAAAATGTGTTAGCGAACCGTTGCTAATTTCGTCAACGGTTGTAAATGCATGCTGTCGCTTCTGAATAAAGAAGGTAGTTAGCTTTTTATTAGCTCTGGTATGGTACCCCCACTTCGTACTTTATTCCGTTGCGAATTTAAATGTGGGGCTCAGATGGGCCCACTTGGGCTAGCAAGGGCAGTTGGATAGAAAGCGTCGCCGTTGATTTCCCATGACTCGAAAAGCACAATTATCTGTTGATTAAAGCCATCAGATTAAAGCAAAACCATTTTGGCAGTCTATTTCCAGGCACGATGATCTGCGATCAACGGTGGATCCGTCCTATCCAACGGTTCACCTTGGTAGTAGGTGGCGCATGGAGGAATTCGCACCATACGATCCTGGTGATTTTTTGCAGATATCAGCAATCTACGGTGATCAATGGTCCATGTTGATTAAGTAGGGCCCACAGAAGGATGTGCACATTCAAAGGATCATCTGCCAACAGCCTAAAACTTCTCTAGTCTGATGATCGCACCGTACGATCAAGACACTTCAAGTGGACGGTGAAAAACATACAAACAACATTAAATTTCCAACAGCTAAATAGCTTATATTGTTTAAGTGGGGCCCACAAACCAACTAGTAGAATGAATGGTTGGATCATCACCTGCATGCTATGTACACGATGCTACACCGTTCTTGGTTTTCCGGCTGCAAATGGTGGGCCTAAACCTCGGAAGAAAAACAAGACGCGAATCGCCTGTGGTACCAAAACACGGGAAGTCCATGTGGTCGGAAGCTTTGTAGGGCCCACAGAGATGCTCGTGACAAATCCACTCCATCCATCAGTTTCTGAAGATTACGATAGGATAGACAGAGATGACCGTGACAAATCCACTCCATCCATCAGTTTCTAAAGATTACCATAGGATAGACAGAGATGACCCTGACAAATCCACTCCATCCATCAGTTTCTGAAGATTACGATAAGGTAGACAGAGATGACCGTGACAAATCCACTCCATCCATCGGTTTCTGAAGATTACCATAGGATAGACAGAGATGACCCTGACAAATCCACTCCATCCATCAGTTTCTGAAGATTACGATAAGGTAGACAGAGATGACCGTGATAAATCCACTCATCCATCAGTTTCTGAAGATTACGATAGGATACGAATCCAAAAATCAGGCAGATCGGACTACACATGAAATAGCGAGGATGGATCACTCGGAGACGGATTGGCTACTCCCCCTGACACCAGCCCCGTGGCTGGTGGTCGGTGACCTGTGAGCCCCACCATGATGTAAGTGTTTCATCCATTCTGTTCATACATTTTTACAGATTATTTTAGGGATTTATTAAAAAAAAAAAATAGGGATGTAAATCTTAGGTGGACCACACCACAGGAAAACAATAATAAATGGATATCCACCATTACAATACTCCTAAGGCCCACTGTACTGTTTATTTGACATCCAATCTGTTGATTAGGTCATCAAAACCCAGATGAAGGTAAAACATAAATATCAACTTGATCCAAAACTTTTATGGCCCCGAAACGCTTTTAATGGTCAACATTCATTCAACATTGTTTCCTGTAATGTGGCCCACTTGACATTGATATATACCTATTTTTTTTATCCATAAAATGATCTATAAAATTAGATGAACGGCATGGATGAAAGAAATACATCATCGAGGGTCCCAAGAGCACCGACCACCAGCCAATGGCTGCCACCGATCACTCACCCTTGGAAACTGTGGGGCCCACATAAGTTTGGTATAGGATGATATTTCTGCCTACATTTTATCGGATGACGCGGATGGTACCACCCCTTCTTGTACCAAGCTAGAGACTAGTTAGAAACTGACAGTCCCGTCAAGCCCAACATAATGCATACGTTTTATCCGCCGAGAGATCATTTTATGACATGAATTTCAAAAGAAGGTAAATTGGAAGCTCAATTAAACTATATATATAAAAGCAGTTAGGATTGAAAGCCGATTATTAAAAACTTTTTGAGAGCCATGGAAGTTTTATATCAAGCTTATATTTACATTTTCCTCTCATCTATGCTCCTGTGGCCTTATAAATAGGTTATATAATAAATAAACATTATGGCCGGCCTTCAAATTTTCAATAGGAGTTAAATTCCTATACTTTTAGTGGTGTAATCTACCTGAGCCTTGGATCTACCTCCTTTTTGTGGTCATGCCTTAAGACGACTGTCAAAATAGATGAACGGCATGAATAGAATATATATACATAATGGTCGACACCATTGAGCCCTAGACGAGACCATTCATTTCTAGTTAGGTCCTAGTGGGGTAGTACCCAATCCGTTCCTTTATATGAGTGGTAGCAACTCTATGAATGGTTTAGACGGCATGTAAATATTATTGTCGGCTCTAGGAAGGTTGGCTCTAGGAAGGTTTTAACGGTGAACATTTCCTTTCTCATCATCTCATGTGGTGTGGCCCACCTGAGTTATGGCCTTTGAAAATGATGGAAAGAATAGATTTGTCGTGGAAGTGAATTGGTGCAGGAGTAACTTACTATGCTTGGTGTACGAGTAAACACTCTGAGGTCCATCATAATTTATTTATTTTGTCTACCATCCATATATTTTGCCAAAAATTTTAAGACTTTAGCCCCATAATTAGACATATTCGATATTCAAATAGCCCTACCACAGGAATATACTTGAATTGAATGTTTACCATTGAAAATTTTATGGGAATCACAAAAGTTTTAGATCAAGCTTATATTTGTGTTTTCCCTTTATTCATCTTTTTTTATGACAAATAAGCATGTGAGGGTAACAACGAAAATCATTATCTTCACAGTTGCTATTAGCATGATATTTCAATTTTGGATTCAACCCTTATATATGGATGGAAAGTGTAGATAGATCACATACATTCAATACGATGAGAGCGCGCCTAGTAAAACAGTGCGCAATCCGATTTCATTTGTTATAGCTATCTATGTGGGTCCCACATAGCTTCGTGGCAGGGACACAAGCAATTCGCGTTCAGAAAAAAACATACGGCTCAGATGCCATACACGTGCGTAACAGTGGCGGGAATAACGATGAAGCATAGTCATGTTACGATCCGGAATTCGAGTTTTTGCTGAGCCGAGCTGAGCCGTAATGAAAGTAGCCGCGCCGAAAAGAGAAGCTAAAGCCGCTGGAGACAGCGATGTCCCGACATGCGAGAGTGGAGGTCACGTGGGCAGGGACGAAGGAGAGGAAAAACCTGCCCTAACTCACGTGGCCCAACATGTCCTGCCTTCCACGTGGCAGTATGACAGTAAAAGACGTGACACATGGTCCCATCAACGGCCGTGCATGTCATGTTGCTTGCCTGTGACCCGACACGCACTCCACACAATCATTGAACTCCCGTCTCCCTCGTCATCCACTTGATTTTTTCAATCTTCCCTATTTTCATTAGCTAACGTGATTTTCTGTTGGTTTTACACCATTTAAATATAAAAAATGCGAATTTTGATGGTTCTAGTTTCTCACATAAATCAAAACAGATTCATTGCAACCGTTTCTTATGAGTGTAGGACGCACACCGGACCCTTTCGTTTCGATTGCACGCAAAAGTAAGATACGCGACCCTAAGGTTTTGTACGCGGCTTTTTGTTTTTCTTTCTTTTTACGAAATGCCACCAGACTTTCACTTAATTAGAAACAACTACCTAAAAAATTTCCTTTGCGTCTTTATCCATACCTATATTTTGAAGGCCTATTTACTTTAACCACTTTCTTTCAAATCCAAGTTTACTTATTTATAAAAATAAATCAGTAACTTTGAGGTGGTGGCTAAATCTGATTGCATATTGGGTAACACAATATATTGTATGCCATGGTAAACTCTATGGAGCCTACCATGAGTTATGTATCTTATTCACCTTATTCATCCATTTTACTAGCTTATTTTAGAGTATGAGATTAAAATTGAAGCACATCAAAAGCTCGAGTGAACCACACTATGGGAGACCGTGTGAACTGAATACCCGCCATTGAAATCTTAACGGGCTACAGATGTTTTGGATCTAGTTGGTATTCGTGTTTCTCCTTTAGGGCCCATTTGGCCGGTCAGATTGGAAGGGACTGAATGGTATTGGAAGGGATTGGAAGTTAAATCCCGGGATTGGCCAGGTGTGCCAAACAGAGTTGGTGATCTGATCCCAATCCCATGAATCTTAAGACAATCCACTAAGGGCCCGTTTGGCCGGGTGGATTGGAAGGGAGTGAATGGTATTAGGGTGGATGGTGTGGATTTCTAGGTAATGATGGTGTTGTCAGCGGATTGTCTTGAGATCTATGGGATTGTTATATCCCTGGATTGATACATCCAGTCCGTTTGGCACGCCTGGCCCCTGGATTGATACATCCAGTTCGTTTGGCACGCCCGGCCAATCCAGAGATTAAAGCTTCCGATCCCTTCCAATCCTACGAACCAAACACGTCGCAGGCTAATTTGAATGGATTAGGATGGATTGGATGGGATTTAAAGGTAATGATGGTGTTGTCAGTGGATTGTCTAAAGATCCATCGGATTTGGATCAGATCACCTACACTGTTTGGCACGCTCGGCCATTCCCAGGATTTACCATCCAATCCCTTCCACTTCCATCTAATCCCTTCCAATCCAACCGGCCAAACGGGCCCTAACAACACCATCATTACGTTTAAATCCCATCCAATCCATCATAATCCGTTCAAATTTGCCTGGGACATGTTTGGTTCAAGGAATTGGAAGGGATGGGAACATTTAATCTCGGGATTGGCCGGGCGTGCCAAACAAACTGGATAGAACAATCTAGAGATATAGCAATCCCATGAATCTCAAGACAATCCACTGACAACACCATCATTACCTAGAAATCCATGCCATCCACCCTAATACCATTCAATCTCTTCCAATCCACCTAGCCAAATGGACCCTTATCAATGTTTAATTTGTGTGGCCTTATGAATAAGTTGGATGGCAAATAAACATTATTGTGAACTCTGGAAAGGTTTTAACAGTGGATACCATTATCTATAGGTGGGTTTCACTTAAGCTTTATATATGCTTCGATTTTGGGCTAAACCTCTAAAATGAGTTGGAAAAAAAATGGACAAAAAGCATTGATAAGCCACGTATATTCATGGTGAGCACCATAATGTGTACTTTGTATATGCGTAAGCTAATATGCACTCCATTAGATGACAATTTAACCATTTAAAAGGAGGTGGATAGTAATCCCAACCATTTCAAGAGGGTCTTTAATAGTATACCATTCAACACTGGGCAACTAGCTATTGGCCCATTCAAAAGTAAGTAGGAAGCTATTTGGATGGTTCAAAAGTACACAAGTACCCACCGTTGGCGCTTAATTTGTTTTCTTTCACATGTAGTGTGTGTGGGTATGTCAAAATCGATAAAGCAGCTCAATCCTAACCAATCAACTTTCACCATAAGTGTCAAAATAATCAGATCCGCCTAATATGAACATATATGACTAGATTCTGAGAAGATTGATCGTTTACTTAACTATTTGCAGAATTTTATAACGATTAGGCGATAATCGAATGGTGGGGTTTTTTCTCTGAAGATGGGTTGTGCTTTGACTTCCACAAGAAATGACTTTTTAGATACTAGCGTAATCAAACAAAATTAAAAAAAAACTCACAATTGGTCACTAAGAGTGGCTGCAATAATGCATATGAATGAACTACCAGATATTAGATAAAGACAAATCCAACGTATGAGCGTATATTTGAATTACAACTAAAGACTATAACTAAAAATTACTATTACTGGATTATTACTACTCATATGATAAGTTAAGATAATGTAAATTGATAGATTTGTTTGGTATTGAATTAGATTTGTAGATTGATTGGTTGAGTTCTGTGAATTTACTCTGTTATTTATAGAATTTTGTTTCAACTTATTTTTTTAGATTCTTCTTTCATTGCTCCAACAATTACAGTGGTCAAAGGGTCTCTCTGTAGATTCTTCTTTTATTACGTTTTCCTTCTGTGACTGTTCCTTATTTGTCGATCAAGTTCTGTCTCTCAGTCGCCTCCTGTATCTTGGACTGTTTTCTCTCCGCTTGTTAAATCTTAGATAACTCAATCACGTTACTTCGTCAATCATCCAATAACATGTAACACTAAATTTATGTCAAATATAATTTTGTAAAAATCACTCCAAGTATCTTAAAGATCTTTTCATCCATCTCCTATTTCTGATGCAACGTAACATGTTGTCTTTCCATTGACTCTTCTTATAATGGCCAAAAATAGAGTACAACACTCAGTGTAAATTGTCCCATGATAGTGAATGGTGATATAAACGGTTAAAAAAAATATATGGACAAGGATTAGAACCATTTCAAGGTGATCGACACGTATCCGAGTCAATCCTTCCATCAATTGACCACATTTAAGGGGTATGCCATTTTTGAAAATAAGCCTATTTGAATTTGATAGAAGTAAAATAAATAGACATATATGCAGGTGGTGACATTTAAAACAAATAAAAAGCTGTGTATTATATTTATATACCTTGTTATGGAGCGATTGCACACGTTTCAGTTAAATACAAGTAGCCTACATGATGCAACTATATTGCAACTTGCCATACCATGTCATCTTTCCCACCAACACACCATTTGTTTTGGAAATTAGTGCTATGAAAACAATAGCCCCACCATGAAAGATCAAATGTCTTGAAAATCGGGCTAATCCACTTTCTAGGTTGGCAACTACTGCACATTGAGACATCCTGTCGGTTGTCTGTTGATTCCAACAGTGTGGCCCACCTGATGAGTGGACTGGCCTGATTTTTGTGCCAGGGTGATTTTCATGTTGTGCCCTACCACTTTAATGGTACAGATGTGTGAGAAAGATGTTACAGTGCCACAACTTGTAACACTTTGTGTGTAGACGCTCAGTTCTAGCTTGAGTTACCCAAAGCCCGGCTATGTCGTGTCTCATTCGTGGATTGATAGCGATAAGAAAATCAACTCATGGCCAGAAAATGGACGGCTAAAGAAAAACAATAACGGTCCAGGTAGGGATAGGATCCTATGATTGAGATTTTTTTTTTAGTATGTTACATCCATGATGGCCACATTGGAACAATGTTCTCGAATATTTCATTTTTCCTGCATCGTGCCTCATAATCGTGCTAGTATGGTACCCCACCAGATCCATCGTGAAGAAGTAGTCAGATGATCAGAGCCGTCCTGTTTGGGGCGTTGAATGGGATGGTTCCAACCATTCATAGATGTTGATGAATCTGTGTTGGAATATGAGGTGTCATAATTGAAATTGCTGCTCAATTCAAACATGTAATATATGATCGGGATCTAATGAGATCGGACACCTATTCACCCACTTGCTCAATGTGTAAATAGGAACAGGCAATATTTAGAGAGAAGGATTAATTTGTACTCTAATGATGGTACTTAAGCCATTAAGAGGACTGATACTTAAGCCATTAAGATCGTACTTCCCACAAGATCAACGGTTCTAATCACAAGCAAACTATCTTTAAATGTTATTGATACTATTCAGCCACTCGCAAAATTTTTTTTTTTCTTCCGAGTTAGCTTGTTAGTACACACCCATGTCAGGACACACGCTCAATGTTGCTGATGCTTAAGCCATTAAGAGTACTGCCCGCAAGATCAATGGTTATAATCGCAAGCAAACCATCTTCAAATGTGGGTCCCACGGGACGATATCTCATGATTCACGTTGATAAATGCTCCAATGCCCTTAGAGCACGATAAGTTATAATGATCCTAGTTGCATTGGAGACACTAACAGAAGCCAATCCATTAGTCCATATTGTTAATTAGGTCTAACACACATTTTACAGGCTCTCATGTAAATATCAACCATTATGATTAATATTAACCATTTTATCAATGCTGTTTAATATCAACCGCTAAGATTTTTTTTTTCATAAAATAGGTCCAATCAACACGAAGAAATGGCGAGCACTGACGTACTTGTAATTAAAATCAAATTGTCCAAATCATGGGTCCCAATTTAGATGAACCCAAAGTTATGATTATGTGATCATCTATAGTTATCAGAATGGTGGACATTTATTGAACGGCCAAAATGAAAATATCCAATAGTCCTATTTCAATGAACAAGTGACATAGACCATAGGTTAAAATTGCACAATCGTGATGATTTTGAGGCTGTGGGTTAGCTCCAATATATCTCACCGGACTTGGATTGCATAGTGAAGCACGTAGCATGGACACCGTTATCATGTGTACTGCAAAAGCTCTGTAGTCTCCACCATGATGTATGTGTTTTACCCGCACCGCCAATTCAATTTGTCTGTTCATTTTAGGCATGATCCAAAAAATAAGGTAGATCCAAATCTAGAATGGACCACATGAAACAATCATGATTGAATGGCCACGATTGGAAACTTTTCGAGGGCTTTAAAAGTTTTGAATCAAGTTGATATGTGTGTTTTCATCCAAATTTGTGTAACCTAATCAATAAGTTAGATGGAAAATAAACATTCCGATGGATGGTAGGAAGTTTTTAATTGTGGGTCTTCAATCACCACTGTGTAAGCTGATTGTTGCAAAATAATTGGATTATTTATGCGTCTATAAGAAAGATTCTATGATTTAATCTTAAAAGCATACTGGATTCGTTATCGTTATTTGTCGAGAAGTGATCTTGGTGTTCTGCATCTTTAGGAGAACCTCCCAATGATATTAGGTTTTCTCCTTTTTGTGAGCCAGAGTACCAGAAAGATAGCAAGAGAAAGTTATCTATCCCGCTTCTCTCATCTAAAGTATTACATTGTATGTTTTCATATCCAATTTAATAATTGTATATAGGACCATGGTTCAAGTCTCTCGCTCTAAACTTATCTATAATGATCACAATTATAGTGGGGCCTACTAAATCATTTAATCTAAATCATCTAACGATCAATCTAAACCATTGATTATGTGTGGCCCACCTAATGAAGTCTTACACACTGTTTATTATATGTGGTCCATTGCCTCCATTTTAGGCATGCCTTAAAATGAGTTAGAAAAACAAATGAACAACGTGAATAAAACACATACATTATGGTGGGCCAATGTCGATACCGTGCATCAAACTACGCAGCTCAAAGCCCAAACCCACCATTCACTTGTTATAAATTGAGTTAATATACACCACATATACAATTAATGAAAGCCTGCCTATGAAATAATTCGCCATGAAGATTGTCTGGTACCAGGGCTATGGTTAAAATACGACGCCTGCGTATATAATGATGAGAGATTGGACGGTGAGGATCTTTCACTTTACAAGGCATTTTCATCAAAGGTGGGCCCACCGCTCACAATGAAAGCACCGTAATCGATGAACTATGCTTTGGTGTTATTGTGGAAATTTAATAAGATATGAAGTAATCACTATCTTGAATCATTTATGTCATTATAAGTGTCGGGTATTGATTCCAACCACCAAATTCCATTATTTCCACTTCTATTAAAAGGGTAATTTCGTCATTCGATAGGGCCCTCTCTGAAAATATTAACTATTCTGGCAGTGTACGATTGTTCGTGCGCATGTGCATTTATTAGTTGTACATTGGCATATACGAACCTCGTATCTAACCATCTAAAATCGTGGGGCCCACTTTATATGGGTTATGAGATAATAATCACAGTGAACCAACCTTATAAGTGGCTGATCATGGACATCTAATGGACGGTCCAACTGAAAATAATCAACCATCCATTACTCATTGGTGAAGATCATCCAATCAATTTGATCTTAGGGCTATGACTTATCAAAAAGTGGTTCCCACAAATTCAATAGTTTATCTTAAGTAGCATGTATTCTAAAGTGTACAATTGGTGAGCACGTGTATATTCTCATAACTTAGATAACTAGGGCTGTTAATGGGCCGGGCCTGGGTAAGTCTCAGCCCGAATTTTGAACTGTTTTGGGCCAGTCTATTTAAAATTATAAATTTTCAGACCCGAACCCGGCCCATTGAAACCTCTGCTGATAACCAAAACAACCCATTGACGAAAAGGTCACTTTCAGGAAATCAGATTGCGTATCAAGTGGACCATACCATAGGAAACAGTTGGAATAATGATTTCCACCATTAAAACCTTTTTAGGGTCCACAATGATGTTTATTTCTCATCAAACTTGTTAATATGATCACACGGACATGAATGAAGGGAAAAAAATAAATATAAGTTTGATCCAACACTTACGTGGCTCCCAAGAAATTTTCAACGGTAGATGTTCAATTCACACTGTTTCCTGTGGTGTGGTCCACTTTAGGTTTTTATATACTTCATTTTTATATTCAAGCCTAAAATTATCTGTTAAAATGGATGGTTGGGGTGGATAAAATACATAAATCAAGGTGGACCCCACAGAATTTACTCAGTACGCTTAGGTCTGTTTGGGCAACCGGCTTTGGGTGTAATAAGACGTATGAAATTACCGTGTCAGTTGTATTTAATGCCATCAGTGGATGGTCGGGTGCTTTTGGGTGTAGACACCAATCCCATGCTCAGCAGGTGTTCTGTTTGGATGCTGTGTATTGCAACCGTCAAGCAGCTTTTAAAAAGAGGCGGTTTGCTGATTCCACACGCGTGTGGTAGCTATGCCCATCTACACTCCTACACACGTGCTAACATAGGATATGTGTACGAGATCGGATCTTTCCATCAGGTGAAATACACTGTTTAGATAGACTTCGAAGAAGTTCATACTAATTTACAGATAAGGTGGGCCACGGATTACAAAACAAATGGACGGCTAAGAAAAGTTCCTTTTGTACATTGTGACCCAGCCGAGTGTTGCTACCTAAGAAGATCTGGGCATTATTAGCAACCACATGGAGAGCTCTGATCTTTCACATGCACTCCATATTGGCACGTGTCTGCCTATAGATGAACTGGGCTCTATACGCGTGTGTAATCAGCTATTCTCCGAAGCAGTAGGCGATGATTTCAACAATCCCTCCCCGTTTCCTCCGAATCCGTCAGAAGATGAAAAACTTCACATGTTCATCGCCGTCCAAACAGACCGAGTGATGGGATAGGGGGGATTTGATAATCCTATCTCACCTAATACCCTTTAATACGCGGTACGTCTTTTGCCCAAACAGGCCCTTAAGGTACTGATTTACTCAGTATGCAATCCGCTCGGGCCAGGCTCGGGCCTGAAAATCAGAACTTTGCATAACCCTAGCCCAAACAATTCAAAATCCGGGCTGATATTACCTCAGGCCCGGCCCACTGACAGCCTTAGTCAGATCTTCTACCACGGTAGTAGATGAGAACTTATATGCAACCATCTGTCTGAGGCCCACCACAATGTATACATGGCATCCAAGCTGTCCAGAACGGTGGCCCCATCATGAAAATGGGACACCACAAAATCAGGCCGTTACAATCACCAGTGGGCCACACCATAGAAACAATGCACCACCACCAATGAAAGAACAAAAAATAAATAAACTTCAGATCTCACGTGCTGGCCCACCTGATGATTAGACCAGTCTGATTTTCGGAAAGTCCATATGCTTTATGACCCTGCCAGGAGGTTTAGATGCCATACACACCCCATGTTATGCCTCTCAAGCAACTCCTCCACTGCATTAATAAAGAAACCGGACTCTATTACAAGGGTTAAAAAATATAAAATTTTGAGGGGTCCACCGATTCAGTTTCTAGATGGTACTTTACAATTTTTGGGCCACATGTTTTTCATGAATATCTATGGTTTTGTTTCGTACAAGTGGGAAACATGGATCAGATTCAAAATGATTATATAATGGGACCCACTGTCGTTGGTGCCCAACCTGTCCAATGGGATTCCTTCTTATGAAAATTGGACAGCCTTAAAAATCATACCTACGGCTGTCAGGTAGGCCCCACCACAGAAAACATTGTACAAACCATCCAACTTTCTAAGTGGTGCAACCCTAATGGATAGGTTGGATATCATGCAAAATAATGGACGGGGATTGGCTATGACCCTGCTATTAGCCAATGGCCAGGGGTTGGTGCTCTGTGGGCCCCACCATGATGTGTGTATTTCATCCATGCCGTACGTTCATTTTTTTTCAGATCATTTTATGGTATAAGCCTAAAAATAAAGTATATACAAATCTCAAGTGGACCACATTACCCAAAATAGTGTTGATTGAATGCTCACCATTAAAAACTTCCTGGGGGCCACAGAAGTTTTTGATCAAGCTGATATTTGTTTTTTCCCTTCATCCAGGTCTGTATGACTTAATCATAAGGTTGGATGTCAAATAAACATTACAGTGGGCCATAGGAGGATTTTAATAGTGGACATCCAATCACTACTATTTTCTTAAGGTGTGGTCTACTTGAGATTGAAATCTGACTTACTTTTGGAATCAAGCCCTAAAATTATTTGGAAAAATGAATGGAAGGTGTGAATAAAACACATACATCATGGTGGAGGCCACATAGCACCGACTATAGCCAAACTGCGTCCCAAAATGACCAGGTGGGCTCAAGGCAAGCACTCGAAGAATAAACATATTCTACAACGATTTGTAAAGGAATCTGCATTCAGTGTATAATTCAAAAGAGAGGTTGACCGTATTCCCATACGCTGAATTCCAAGTAAGCCGCCATGCATTCGAGCTGTTTGGTCCCACCATGATGTGTATTAGGAATCTACACCGTACATTGATGTGCCAGGCCATGTTGCCAATAGATTCCACAAATCCATAAGGTAGGCCACACAAAATGGACCAAGGGAGGATATTCCTCCAATGGATGAAACTTTTAAATGGAATATGTTGTTCACCACGTTTCCATCACCAGGAATGGACCATCCAGATGAAGGGATTTCTTAAAACGCAGGTCATAGAAAAATGCAGGTCCATTGGCTGCATAACTTTAATTCATAGGTTTTAAGCTTGATTCAGTAAATTACATTTTTTAATGTAATTATTTACTTTCAGTTTGTTGTTAACATTCTGCGGTAAAATTTGTAGTGTTAATCGAGTAGTTGGTAACTTTAATTGTAATTTGAGTATATACTCATATTTTGGATTTAGTTTTTCACTCAAAAAGGTATTATGCAACAGTTCTCTCTAACTGGTTGTAAGATTTCTTTTTTCATTTTTATTTTATCTATATTGGAAGGTCTTTTCATACAAAAAATAAAGGTGTAACCCTTCATTAGCGGATCTTCAGAACATCGCTTGATCCCATTTACACATTGAGTGAGTAGCTGAGTAGGCGGTCGATTTCGTCAGATCTCAATTATACATTACGTGTCTGCTTATTTCGACACTCAAGGTTATAGTTATACAATTTAAATTGAGCTGTAAATTCAATTCTGACATACTCACAATCCAATTACTAAAAACTAACAACAACCACAACAAATAGTAAAATCACACTCGCTAGAGGGAAAACACAAAATCAACTTAAACCAAAAGTTTTATGACTCCATAATGTTTTCAACTCCACCTTGTTTCTAAGGTGTGGTCCACCTGTTATTTAGATTTTTGTTTTAAGCTCAATCTCTAAATTAAGGTTACAAAATGAACTGACAGTGTAGATAAAACACATGCATTATGGTGCCGCTAACTGGCCGGTACTGGGTCACCAGGCAAACCGCATCTTACAGATAGAGAGTAACGGTTGAAACAATGGTCCATCTTGGCTCCACGTCGGACCAAAGGTTATTTTAATCAGTCAAAATCATGGAGCCTTTGATTAATAGAAGGGTAATCTAGGGAATTTCAGACATTTAAATTATCGAGTCGTTGAAATGTATTGCCGGCATGGTGTCGGGTGATGATTGAGTGTCCCCATCAGTGCGTGCTAGCTGTCCCACGTGTTCCCCAATAATTTATAGATTTCCTTATTAATCGACCATCTCCATCATCGATCTGCCGTACGAGGCTCCTCGTCCCATGTGAACCTCACGTGATGGTGGTCCCCACTTTCCTCGCCTCGTCAATTTACCAAAATGCCCTAGCCCATAAATTAGGCTGTCTCAATCATGCTGAAGATGTACTAACTTTTGGAAGGATCAACCAATGGTCCACATTCCACGTGTGGGGCCCACCTGGTGTTTAGACGGCTCTACTTCCGGACACGACTGCCCAACCTGATTAAACACATGGTTCATGCATGTTAGGTCGCACGTGTGCCACATGACTAGGTTATAGAATAATAGGTAGTGGGATCAGTGCATGGGAACCTTTTGTGTGCACCGAGTTGCATTTGGACGGTTGGTGTTAGCATGACCAACCTAGACCGTCTATTCGATTCAGTTTCTTCTTTTGTCAAAAAATGGCAGTAATCTGATGGTCTCAAACATATGTGACTGGACTTGTCTTTTGGGTACGATCTTATATGGATTAGATCATCTTATCAGTCTGATTTTTTCCATTCAGTACACGAAAAGCGAATAGGGTGCCGGAACTAATGGACGGTTCAGATAAGAGACGAGGATGGCAAATAAATCTCTTAGGATCTGTTGGCCAGGTAGATTGGTTGAGATTAGATGGTATTAGAGTGAATTGCACGGAATTCAAAGCAATGATAACTATGGATTAGTATAAGATCTATGGGATTGCTATATTGGGTTTGTTTGGCATGTTTAGCCAATTCTAAGATTAAACCTTTCAATCCTTTTCAATCCCCCTAACCAAATATGTTAAAGGAAATTTTAAAGGAATTAAGGATGGATTTGATGGGGATTTAAAGGTAATGATGATAATGTCAATGAATTATCTTAAGATCCATGAGACTTTTACATCCGGGATTAAGATCCCGTGTCTGTTTGGCACACCTGGCCAATCTGGGATCTATCTTCCAATCTCTTCCAATTTGCCCGGCCAAACAGGCCCTGGGCAACCAGGTGCATGGAAGGGTTTCATGCACATGGCCCACCAGGTCTTTTCTCTTACAGTAGATTCTTATTACACGCTCGAAAGGGTGAAAGAGCTTTCCAATGCACGTGCTGCACAGATCCCACATGCGAGATCCAAGCAGCACACATTAGGAATAACCATCTAGCTTACAGGGTCAAGAATCAGGTTCGTCCGCTCATCTAGTGGGCCACACATGCACAAAAGAAATGGATGGTTAAAAGAGTTCAATCAAGGTTCCATATTCGATTTAGTTGTGTAGCATGCTAGATTGACAGATCAGCATGTATTTTATTATTTATTTTTTTCCCATGGGAGCTGCACAGAGGGGCCCATCTGATGAGCAGCTTGGATATCACAGTTTGGCACGTGCGGCCTCGAGTACGCTAGCAAGTTGAATTGCGCGAGTGCGCTTTGCATTTCTGCGGATATTTTAGTAATTTCAGCAAACCACAAGGCTACCAGCAGTTTTCTAAAATTTCCAACCTTTTGCTATTCCTAGGAGCGAGTTAGGTGTTACCCCTACGGTAGGGCCCACCTTGATGTTTTTTGTATATCCACTCCGTCCATCCGTTTCTCCATCCAATTTTAGCGAGGAGTACAATTATTTATGTATATAAGTCTCAGATGGACCACACCACAGGAAAAGTGGTGATTGAGTGCCTCACCATTTAAAACTTCAAAGGGCTTATGGTAAGGTTTTCATAATGTATATTTGCAATCCAAACTTTTGATAATGTCAATAAGATATGGATGAAGTTAGAATATAAGTATCAGATTTATCCAAAACTTTTGTGGCCCACAAAAAGTTTTTAATGGTTATTCATTACTGTTGCTATTGGTATGGTACACCTGATATTTGGATCTTCTTATTTTTTGGGATCCCAGCTAAAACGAGATGAAAAAATAGATGGACGGTATGGATATACAAAAACTACATCTAGGTGGGCCCCACACAGTTAGGGTAACACCCAATGAGCTGTTACCCGGGTAACAGCTTATCCCCTCTCCTACTCCAGGCATGTGATCCGACGTGGAATACCGGGAGAACCAGCCCACGACAGCGAGGCGCTCGTGCGATCCCCTTCGTCAGCACGTGCGCGGATCCGGTCAAAGTGCATGGGTACTGGATCCAATCTGCGGTCAAAACCAAATCATTGGGATTTTATATCGTTTCCTTGGACTTCATCGCACCTTCTTAAAAAATCTCCACTCCCACACTAGCTTCCGTGGCAAGCACATGGCTAGATAGTCTCCAAACCGTCCAATCGAGCTGTGCCTCCCCTACCTGCAGTCTCGGCCGTGGATTTCCCCACGTGCGTCGCTGCGAAGTTTCGCGGTTGTGGCCCGCACGTGGGGATCTTCTGGTATGAGACCGGCTAGCTGTTTCTCATGTGACGGTCGGTTTGGGGAATCGTGAGGGCCTAGTTTTCGGGAAACGAGGTCGTGTTGCACGTGCGTCGTACGGACTGCGAGGGTTTTTCGGTAATTAGCACGCTCCTCGTGCCGTGTTAACGGGAGCGGATTAGGTGGTGTTACCCGGGTAACACCTCTGGTGCGTTACTCTTACCGTGGGGCCCACCTTGATGATGTATTGTATATCCACGCCATCCATCCGTTTTTCCAGACCATTTTAGTAAGCAAATCCCAAAAATTAAGCAGATTCAAATCTTAGATGGACCACACCATAGAAAATAGTGGTGATTGAACACCTACAATTAAAAACTTTGTAGGGCAAAAAGTTTTTAATGGTGATACACTTTGAGATTTGGATCTGCTTAAGTTTTACGGTCACATCTTAAAATGAGATGTAAAAACAGATGTACGGCATGGATATATAGCATATTTATTAAGGTGGGCCCACACGATAAGGTAACATCTACACGGATAATAGCTAATCCGCTTCCCGTGTTACCCTCGAGCTAAGGGCTGGCAGGAGAGGGTGAGAGTGAGGATGGTTTTGTAATTTTCTCGTTAGCTTTTGGTCAAAGGAGGTAAGAGGTAGGGTTGAAAGTTGGGCAGGTTCAATCCAATCGATCAGACATTGGGTTGGGCTCAGGCAGGATATATCGAGTCCAATTTCAAGATTGGGCTATACAAACACCAACCCAATAAAATTTAGGTTAGGCTCGGGTTGAGGTTTCGGGTTACTCAACCCAACTCAAACCCCATCAATATATAAGTTACTTACAAATTATAATTGAGTGTAGATTGTTTGTGTCAAAGGCACACTAGTGATGTCGGTCTCATTTGTCCACGTCATTTCTAAGGACTCATGTTCACAAAATATGCTAGATTTCTCTCCCCAAATAGATTGCATTCTATGCTACATGACTTTTAAAGGAGTAGTCCTATATTTTAACTTGTTTTTTTAAAGAAAAAAATAAAGTTTTTTATGACGAATAATCACATATATAATTAATAAAATCATAAATACAAAAAATAAGTCCTATATTAAAATATAATAAACTAATGTAATAACGAAAATATTAGCACGTATACCCGATCAACTTGATCAAACTGACCAACCCGATCAACTCGACCGAACCAGCTTGGGTTGGGCTTAGGTTGAGAATTCCCAACCCGAGGTTGGGTTAGGGTTGAGGTATAGGAACCTTGGGTTAGGTTAGGGTTAAGCACCAACCCGACCCAACCCGCTCGACTTTTAGCCCTAGTAAGAGGGCTATCGATGGGTTGAGCTGACCCGACGGGTTTGTGGGCTTAACCCACTTAAAGCTGGGCTTGGGCTGAAATACTAGGATCAGGCTTGAACGAGCCTATGTTTGGCTGGACAGATTGGAAGGGATTGAAAGATAGATCCCGAGATTGGCCAAGCGTGCCAAACAGACACGGGATCCTAATCCCGGGATATAGCAATCCCATGGATCTTAAGACAATCCACAGACATCACCATCATTACCTTTAAATCTCATCCAATCCACCCTAATCCCTTCAAAAATTGCCTGGGACTTGTTTGGTTCGAGGGATTGAAAGGGATTGGAAGGTTTAATCCCAGGATTAGCTGGGCGCACCAAACAGACCCGATATAGCAATCCCAGGATATAGCAATCCTATAGATCTTGCACCAATCTACTGACGCAATTATCATCACGTTGAAATCCATGCAATCCACTCCAATCCGATCCAATCTGCGCGGCCAAATGGGCAATCGACTCTTGTCAATAGGGCAGGACTTTGGCTTTGCAAATGAGCCAGTCACCCGGGTCTGACTGTTTTAAGGTTCAAGGGCACTCTTGTCAATGTCATGAATGGTTTGGCACCCTTACTTTTGGGACGCGGATTGCCTGTGCCGTCCAAGTTCCTGTGGTTGGAAGCTAGGGCCCACAAAAATGCCCATGACAAATCCACTCCGTCCATCAATTTCACAAGACCACAATAGGACAAGAGTCCAAAACTCAGGCAAATCCGAAACTCATGTGGGCCATACCACACGAAAAAGTGGGGATTGAATGATAACCATTGGAAACTTTGAAGGGGCCAAAAGTTTTGTATCAGGATGATATTTATGCCTACAGTTTATCTAAGCGGTAATAACCTTGTGAACTGTTTAGATGGATATAAAATCATGATAAGCTCTAAGAACGTTTCAACGGTGGACGTTTTGGTTCCCTGATGTGGCCGCATGAGTTTTGGATTTAGAATCTTATCACACCGTAGTCTTCCAAAAGTGATGGACGGAGTTGATTTGTCACTGGAATATCTATGGGTCCCACACAGCTTCCGAGCACAGGAACTTCGCACGGACAGTCGGACAAAGGTACAGGCAAGCCGCTTACTTCTATGTCATATGTAATTGTTCTGTTTTCTAAAATATGTTAGCTATCCATTAGCTCTGGCAATCTTGACCATGCAAAACGAGTGATCATTCAAGATGAAGAGTATGTTTAAAATTACATGACTGAATTTATTACTATTTAATTAGACACGAGACCGCACATGTAAATGAACAGCTATTATTGGTCAAATATGTGAATCTGGTTATAATGTCTGGTGTGCTAGAGTTATACTCGAATTAATTGAATACTTGAAACTCTAGGTAACAAACTAAGGCCGCGTTCGTTAAATCTGAAGTCTAAAGCCTAAATCTGAAATCTGAAGCTGAATCTAAAATCTGAAGCCTGAATCTGAAATCTGAAGTAAAAAAAACTTGTTTGATAATTATGGCTGAAGTCTGAAAATTAATTACTGAATTTGAAACAATCGGTTTGTTAACAAACATTCGAAATGTCTGAAATATGTTAATTTGACACATTTGACCCTATCTCTTGTTTGGAAATGTTTCACACCTAGTGCAGATTTCCTGTAATCTCCTTTAAACCGTTCGTACAACTCAAAGCTCAATGAGCGTCAGCGTAATATAGCTACTATTTCCTCTCGTGTGGCCCACTCGAATCTTGGATCCACCTCATTTTTTGTCGCTTGTACTAAAATTAGCTTGGAAAACAAATGAACGTAGTATATTTCCTAAAAACATGGTGGTGGGCCCCACCTAGCATCACCTAGCATCCTTGCACAGGAACTTCCTGTGAACGGCTTTTGCAGGAAACTGCGTCCATCCACTCCACGCCTGGTGTACCACACGGAAAACTGATTGGCTAGTCCCGCTGCCACCAATGGCTGATGGTTAGTGCTCTATGGACCCCACCATGATGTATGTGTTTCATCCATGCTAATGGCTGATGGTCAGTGCTCTATGGGCCCCCATCATGATGTATGTGTTTCATCCATGTTGTCCATATATTTTTCTCGATCATTTTATAATATGAGATAAAAAATGAGGTATATCCCAATCTCAAGTGGACCACATTATAGGAAACAGTGTTGAATGAGCTTTGCCCATTGAAAACCTTCTAGGGGCCATAAAAGTTTTGGATCAAGTTGATTTTTGTTTTTTTTACTTCATCTTGGGAATGTATGACCTAATCAACATATTGGATGTCAAATAAACAGTACAGTGGACCCTAGGAGGATTTTAATGGTGGATATCCAATTACTATTGTTTTCCTATGGTGTGGTCCACCTGAGATTCATATCCCTCTTATTTTTGGGATAAAGACATAAAATAAGATACTTAAAAATAGATGAATGGAATGGATGAAGCACATGCATCATGGGGGTCACATAGCACGGACCACCACCAACTGGGATGGTGGCAGGGGAGTAGCCAATATGGTTCCGTATCCGACTATACAGCTGGTGTAGATGGGCGCGGATTAGATACTGACGAGACTCAATACTGAAGTGGCATCACCAAGTTCTGTGGACCCCACTGTGATGTATGTGTTATATCCACAACGTCCATTCATTTGGAGATATTATTTTAATGCATGACCCGGAGAATGAGGCAGATCCAAAGCTTTAGTGGACCCCACCACAAAAAGCAATGGGAAGATTGACGTCCACCGTTGAAACCTTCTTAAGGTCCACCATAATGTTTTTTCGAAATCCAACCTATTCAAAAGTTTAAAAAGCATTAAAGAAGGGAAAACACAAACATCAACTTGATCGAAAACTTTGGTGGCCTTTAGAAGTTTTTAATGTGGTGTCACTCTCTCCACTGTTTTCTATGGTGGGGTCCACTGGATCTTTGGATGCAACTTATTCTTTAGATCTTGTCCTAAAATGATCTCTCCAGATGGATGGACGGCATGGATATAAAACATACATCATTGTGGGGTCCACATAACTTGGTGACGTCACTTCAATCTCGTCCCCGCCCAGGAAGCGGATTGCGTATTGAGTAACTCAGTACGATAAGCGCACTGAGTAAACTCTGTGGTCCCCACGGTCATTCATGCATTGTATCCACTCCGTCCATCTCTTTTATCACATAATTCTAAGCCTTTAACTTAAAATTTGAGCATATCCAAAGCTCGAGTGGACCACACCACCAGAAACAGTGTAAATTGAACATTTACCATTGAAAATTTTTTGGGGGCAACGGTGATGTTTTTTACCATCCAACCTATTTATTAGGTCATGTAGACGTGGATGAAGTGAAAACACAAATATCAGCTTGATTTGAAATTTCTCCAACTCCTAAGAAGTTTTTAATGGTGGACGTTCAATCGCCACCTCGTGGTCCAGTTAATCCTTAGACCTACCTCTTTTTTTGGCTCACACTTTAAATGATATGAAAAAGTTGATGGACGGTGTGGATCAGTCAAATAAATCATGGTGGGGAATAAAGAAATTTTAGAAGTTGAAAGTTGATTTTGTAGTGCGCGAACAATTTAAAGAGAAGCAATTGCCGTATTAACTTAGAAGGGGATAATTTTGGAAATAAAAAATTTTGTTTAATAACAAATTCACGGTGCGCATTCAGCGATCACCATTAAGCCAGACTCTTATCACGGAAAGAATTAAGTGAAAAACCACTTAGCGCTTTCCTTCTTCCATGCTAACGACGCGTTAACAAACACCACTAAATACGGAATATTTTCTCAATTCCACGTTAAGTGCAAAAATTAAGTGTTAACAAACATGCCCTAAGTAAATTGGGATCAGACTTATGAATGTTGATCATTGACTGTTCAGCTATCAATATTACAACAATCATATAATTTAGAATAGCACGGTTGATCATTTAATATGATTTTTTTACCTTATGCTAAGGACTTTTTTTTTCAAATATGATCATGGTCTTAGGTTTCTTAGTAATACAATAAGGGTGAAGAAGATTAAAATTAAGCTTGATTGACAATTTTAATGATTTACATGAAAGAACAATACAACCAATAAGACTAAACATATATATATATATATATATATATATATATATATATATATATATATATATATATATATAAAGCAGGACGTAACTGGCGTGATTTACTAAGGACTTGACCATAAAAGTCATTGATATTTAATCTACTCTTAAAGCCCACTATAGCAATCTAAAAAATAAAAAATAAATAAAAATCTTAAGTACTTTACTAATTTAATTCAAAAAAACTTACCAAATGACCAAGTATCCTAATTAAATTACTAAAGGATAAAATTGATAAAATGTTTCTCCCATTGGTTCATGGATATTTTACTTTTTTTACTTTTCATTCTCTAAAGGCCAGTTAAAGATGCTCAGAACTACCTGCCATGGACCCACAATTTGAAAGGTTTAAATTGATATACATGTGTTGGCTCATACATGCCAACGATATGCATTAGTACTTCACCGGAGTTTTTTAATCCATAGTCCATTGCTTGCCACACCTGTCACTGTCACAGGAAGCTCCTGTCGTGGGCCCACCATGATGCTTGTGGGAAATCTACCCAATTCATTTGTTTTGCCTACTCATGTTAAGACATGAGCTCAAAAAACAAGTCAGATCAAAAATTCAAGTGGGCCACACTACATGAAAGAGGTAGGGACATGTCCACCGTTGAAACCTCCCGAGGTCTACTGTGATGTTTATATATCATCCAAACGGCTTACAAGGTCATTCCTATTAGGATGACCTAAAAGCACATAAATATTAACCTGATTATGTTTTCACAGTGGACGTTCAGTCCTCACTATTTTTCTGGTCGTGTGGCTTACTTGAAATTTAAATTTGCCTCATTTTCTTGGGCTATGTCCTGATATCATCTGGCAAAAAGGATGTTATAGGTAAAACATGGATTTCTCATAAACATCTAGGTGGATCCCATTCAGCTTCAACCGTTGGAACTTCCTTGAGTAGGGTGTCGCAGGCAATCCACGTCCTAGATTCAAAGCATGTTATAGGTACAACGTACACGTTCTCCCTAGTCAATACGCAGAAAAACAAATGCCAAACAGGCTTGTATGTAAGACATCTGACTTGCATAGAAGGAAAGCTCAACCTTAAAGAGGATCTGACACACAAAAAAAATAAAAAATCAAAATCAAAATCAAAATCAAAACAGTCCACTCTGCAAGTGAGCCAGTATTGCACGCAAAATAAATGGATGGTTTTTATAAACGTACAAATGATCCACATTCATTGTACACGTGGTCTGATGTGGATAAGGTACTAACCAGGCTAGGACCTAGTTAGAGACGGACAGTCTTGTCAGGGGTCTGTTGGGGCACCATGATGTATATATGAGCCCAAGAAGGGGACAGATTGAAGGCTTGAGTGGACCACACCAAAGGAAGCAAAGGAAGCAGTGGGGATTGAAAGTCTATCATTGAAAACTTCTTCGTAGTTTTGGATGAAGATGATATGTTAGTTTTGGATGAAGATGATATTTGTTTTTTCCCTTCATGTATGTTGACATGACCTTATAAATAGGTTGGATGGCAAATGAGCATTACAACGAGCCCTGCTTCCTGTGGTGTGGTCCAATTGAGCTTTTAATTTGGCTTCTTTTTGAGCTCATGCCTTAAAATGGTCTTTCAAAATATATGAAAAATATGCATAAAATATGTACATCGCAGCGAGCCCTACAGAGCCCTGAGATGACCATCCATTCCACTACGGATGCCTTCCAGCGAGGGGTTTCGTCGAGAGATTGAGTTGGGAGGTCGCTACGGCTTCAGTCAATCGAACGAAGGATATTCAGCGACTAATTCATCAAGAATTTTCTGTCCCTACATGAGAATGAGGGTCGCAAGCTATATTTTTTGCGACGAACAAAATCAGAGAAGATAAGGATGAGATCAGACATAAGCAACTTTATCCATGTGACATTAGCTACACCCAGATCCATAGCTCAATTGGCAGGCTGAGTGGAGATACCTCGTTTCAACACTTAAGGACTTGGTATCGATCCCTAGTTGGGGTGGCTAACATGGAGTGTGTGTACTGACATGGGTGTTTACTAATAAGCTAAGCCAAAAAAAAAATAAAAATAAAAATTGTCGACGTTATTAATCTTGCTCCCTCTCTACACTCCCCTTCAGGTATGACACAGGGATGAACGTGATGAGGATAACTACTCCGAATCCACGGAGCTTCTCTGGACTCATAGAGACTTCTCGAATCCACGAGGAAAGAAAGCAGAAAAATAGAACTAAATTCTAAGAAATTCGACATTGATTAATTGATGCTTAAAAATGAGTTCACAACCCTTTAAATAGGGGTACCAAGCAATGGAAAAGATTCAGAATCAAACTACAACTAAAACTCCTAGAATCCACAACTTACTATTTATAGACAGTCATGATGTCTACTAGTGCACAAGGTTTTCGGCCAAAAATAGTAAGTGTCCTATTTGGCTTCACCAAACCGTTCTCCTAATTATTCTAAGCTCCTTTCACGTTGGGCGCAACTCCTAAAGCCCGACGGATGAAGAGTTATAATCAAACTAAAACTTACTATTTATAGTAAAAATGAAATTAAAATGGGGGAAACGACCGTCGATCCAGGGGTTTTTCGCAACTCCGGACGTCGTAACCCGATATAGCGGGGTTGGTTGGCTAAAGTAGCTCGTTCTACCCCAAAATCATATATTTTACGTCAGCTAACTTATTCCGAATTGCAAGATACGCTCGATTTAAGGTCCGACGGTACAGATCACTTTTGTTGTCGACCGGGCCTTTTCTGATCCATCTTGGCCATGAAACTATCCGCGACCCGCTCTACATCAAGGTACCACTTGTCTAGTGCGAACGGAGGTCTCTCTAGTTAGGTACTGGAGAGGTAATACCTAATCGGATTGTCCATGTGTTATCATCTCTATGGTGGGGCCCACCCTATGAATTGGTCAGATGTCCTAAGATGTGCCAATTTGGCACGCATTCTCAGTCTAGACTATAGAGTGTATGTGGGGCCGGGGAACTTCTTCACGTGGAATGAGTGAGGCACCATATATAAGAAGCTCCTCACAAGAGCCTGTACCTCGATCAGGTTTTTAGTCTGCAGTAGTGGGCCCATGGTTTAGTGATCTGAATCCCTTGGTTTGATGACCCCCCCATCTTGGATGGCCCATGCACCAAAAAGCTCTCCATATAGAAAAATCCTAACACTTCAATTGGTTGCCAAACATAGATGACTAAAAAAGATAGCACAACAATTGTCCACATTGACCCAAAAGAAAAGACCAAAGATTTAATGGCTAAGATCTTAATTAATTATGAGATTAACAGGCTAAGGAAGCGGAAGAAGCAGCAAAAGAAGCTAAGTCTAATGGAGAGATGTGTGGAACATTTGAAGAAAGCTTAAGATCATATTAACACCAAGCTTAATACATACATGGATTAAATGGCTAATTTAACCTGTTATTAAAATGATCCTGACCATCAATATCAAATGCTACGGTTCAGATGGTTACGACAATCCAATTGGTTAGATGTTTGTATATTTATTGGATTTAATTGTCTAAGTTTCTCAATCCTTGACACTTCTTATATATATGCCATCCATCCGTTTTAAAATGGTATTAGCCCAAAAATGAAGGAGATCTAAATCTCAGATGGACCACACCACAACAATGGTGATTGATCATTAAAAACTTCTCCGGGCCACAACAGATTTGGATCAAGCTGATATTTGTGTGGTCCTTTCAACCAAGTCCTTATGACCTTATCAATATGTTAGGTGACAAATAAACATTCCGGTGACCCCAAGAAGTTTTTAACCGGGGGGATCCACCAAAGCCCACGTCAACTAAGAACACTATAACTGAGTGACTTGAGAGCACAGGAGCTTTTCTCTTTTGGGACCTTAGACTTGTAATTCACTATAATCCAAATCACAATTACATTAAAATCAAGGTGATTATGAATCGTCATCTGTTTTGGTTGAAATGCACTAGAATGCAAATCTTTTGTCAGTGAGCTTGTATTTGGTATTGGAATTCTTTGGTATATTCACAGGACTTAGATTTGATTAACTAAATTAGCTTTTATATCTCAAATTAATATTTATACGTGATATTTGATAGAATGATTGTAAGAAGCTTATCAAAATATATACTTTGGCAAAATAAAAAACAAAAAATAAATAAAAATCAAGCCTTGGGTGGGCAACAAATACAAAATCACAAATAAGCGACTCACCGACTTAATTTTTTTGATCATCCATTTAGATGTCCAACATTTGGATGGTTCAGATCATTTTATTAATGTGATTTTAGTGTTATAGTCAATAAATGAATTGTTTTGGGGTATTGTCAGCGTGCCATGTATCTAGTGGATTAGTAGCTAAAGACACCTTTGTTATATATGCAACTCTCGAGCCATTAAAAATGTGACAAAAAAAGGAAGAATCTCAACATTTTGAGTAAAGTTCAAAATACAGCTATATTAGGATTGTCAATGGGCCAGGCTGGGCCTGGCATTGGTTTTAGCCCATATGTTGAAGAGTTGTAGGTTGGGCCATTGGGCTAGCCCTATTTAAATTCTGATCTTGCACTCCTGAGCCCAGCCCATTTACACCCGTGACTAAAATGATAAATTTGAACTGCAAAGAGTTAAAAAGCAGTCATTTGGATTTGAAATAAAGGCTTTTACCACCACATACAAGTGCCAAAGGGTGTTAAGATTAGCTAATGATTTTAAGTAGTTATGAATTTTTCGGAGGGAGCTTTTCTAATCCAATCCATCTATCAGATTGGTTCCACCTTGTACATGTGGACGGTTTAGATAACTTCAGCCAAGCTTTTCAGAGTCGTACATTTGTTTTGATAACAATGGCCCATCTGACCAGTGGATTAATCTGATTCTTTATAGATGGTTCTAATCGATGGATTGGATCTTAGACCCGACGTGCCATGTGGCACATGAGAAGCATGTACATGAGCTTTAGTACACCCGCATGTGAGCAAAGCTCTTATGTAAGGCTATAGGTAGGGCTGAAAGTTGGGCGGGTTCAACCCTACTGCCCCGTGACCGACCCGATATTGAGTTGGGCTCGGGCAAGATATTTCGGGTCCGATCTCAAGCTTGGGCTATACAAACACCAACTCGATAAAACTTGGGCTGGGCTCGGGTTGAGGTCTCGGATTGCCCGACCCAACCCAGACCCGATCAATATATAAGTTACTTATAAATTATAATTGAGTGTGGATCGTTTGTGTCGAAGGCACACTAGTGATGCCAGTTCTCATTTCTCTATGTCATTTCCAATGACTCAAGCTAACAAGATATGCCGGATTTCTCTCTCCCAAATAGATTGCTTGCTATGCTATATGACTTTTAAAGAAGTAGTTGTCTCATATTTTAGTTCGTTTTTTTAAAGAAAAAAAAAATGAAATTCTTTATGATGAATAATCACATATATAATTAATAAAATCATAGATACAAAAAATAAATCCTATATTGAAATATAATAAACTAATGTAATAATGAAAATATTAACACGTATACTCGACCAACTCCATCAACCCGACTGAGCCCGCTTGGGTTGGGTTTGGGTTGTGAATTCCCAACCCGAGGTTGGGTTAGGTTGGGTTAGAGTTGAGGTATAGGAACCTTGGGTTGGGTTAGGGTTGAGCACCAACCCGGCCCAACCCGCCCGACTTTCAGCCCTAGCTATAGGTAACAAGATTCCACGTTTTATATCTACTTTTAGAAGTTACAGTCCGTTATCTATTCTATATCTCCATGAGCTTTCAGTTTTAACTTCTTCTTTTTAATATGATTGAGGTCAATGGGACCATAATTCAAGTGGGCCCATGTGGATTCATTTGTCTGTGTCATTTCAAATCCATCAATGTTGATAGGGCGATTGTTAGGTGTGAGAGGTGGTCCCCACACTTGACATTTTGAAAAATGTTCCCCACCACAAGTCAATGTGGCCCCTTTCAACCTGCCCATTAACCATAATTTCTGGTTGGGCATATCATATTTATGGCAATGGGTTGGGCTTACCTTGGCTGGTGACCCCAACATTGGCCAGCCAGCTGGTGTCAAAGCTTAATGGCCCCACAATGATGTATGTGTTTTATCAACGTTGTCCATTTATTTTGTCAGCTTATTTTAGGGCGTGAACACAAAATTGAAGAATATCCAAAGCTCAAGTGAACAAGCACTATGATGTTGACCGTTGAAACTTTCCTAGGGCCTACAGTGATGTTTATTTGTCATCGAACTTGTTCATAAGGTCACACTAACCTAGAAAACAAATTTCAGCTTGATCCAAAACTTCTATGACCCTCGGGAAGTTTTTAGCAGTCAGTGTTCAATCCCCACAATTTCTTGTAATATGGTCTACTTGAGCTTTAGATATGCCTTATTTTTTAGCTCATGTCCTAAAATGAGCTGAAAAAAAAAATGGATAAACAGAGTGGATAACACATAAATCATGGGGCTCCACAGAGCTTTGACAACAGCTAGCTGGCTGGTGTTAGGGTTACCAGCCAAACCGTTCAGGCCCAGCTAAATGGTTATCAGGTTATTTCGTGTAAATGTGCCATGTTTGGCATGAACCCCACCTAACTCAAAACCATTATTTATAAAAAAAATTAAAATAATAAAAAAATAAAAAAATAAAGCATATTAGATGTATTTGTTTTGAATGAATAATTCATTGGATTTATATTTTTATTTTTACTTTTTAATTGTCTGAATTATGAAATAAATTATAGATTCTGCCTCATAATTATTAGCCATATTTATTAGTTGTGCAAGATGCAAGGTAAATAGCTAATGAATTTAGAATTTCTACGTTTGCTATCCAAACAGACTACCCATGAATCATAAGTGGGTCCTGTTGGGCCATATGATAGTGAGTTATTCGTCAGTTTTGAGCTAAAATTCTGTAAACGGGTGGGGATTAGGCTAATCAGGTGGGCCATACCAGCAAGTTGGTCAGATCATTGGTCCATTGGTTTTGATGTTGTGACCCATCTGTATCTCTTATCTAAAGATGGGCCACACCATTCGTGGACTTCCTTGGCACGTGTGGAGCAGAAAACTTGGCAGCTCATCAGGTGGGCCACATCAGAGAGTTGAATCAGGTCATCAGTCCATATGTATACATATGTGAATTGAATGGCGAGAATTCTGTCTAATCAGAAGCATGATGGCAAAAGCTATCTGCTTCTTAGTATTCATAACCATGGAAATAGCCCTCAAATTGCAGTTACATTCCTTAGAGTCCGGCATGAAAAGTAACATAATTAGAATTTGGAGGCCTTGAATGTGAATGTGAGAATGAAAGAAATTATAATTTGGTTATTTACACTTCATTGGAGTAGTTATTGCAATTCAATCTGATTGTTTATCCAAACGCAACCTTCGAGAAATACAATGCAGAAGCATTGAGGTGAGAGAAGCAACCTGAAGTATTGGAACCTCCATTTAAATGCATGATTGAGTGGAATGTCTATAACTATTCAATAAAATGAAATTGACCCAATTGTAATTACCTTCCACAGTATTCAAATTGAGTCACTCGGCTCCAAACTTCAATTAAAATTTCAAGTTGGAGTTGAAGAACATGCAACTCTAAATTTGAAGTGTACTTCCTCATAATGAGAACTCAGATATGTTCATTACAATCTAGTCATTTCATTTCCCTTGATTAAAACGAATGGTCGTAATTCGATTCAGCTGTATATCCAAGTGCAGCCTTCGTGTCTGGTTCACAGATACACAGTCGTATTGACAGATGCAAGAAAGCGGTTACATGGCCCCCTGGCTATTAAGAATTTGATGGAATATCCAATGCAGAAGGACAACTGATTAGAATCTGATGACTGATTCTGTTCCACAACTAGATATCATGCTGCCATCATATTCCATATCTGAAGAACTAGAAAAGGAACTCGAAAAACCAGCACTCGCAGTCCAACAAAGATTTATAGAATGAAAGTATTAGCTGGGGTTAATCTATTATTACCAAACACTCTGATTTCAGTTAAAAAGAGTTTGGTGGTGGTACATTTGTTGGGGAACCGCGGAAGCACATGGAGACAAATCAAGCAAAGTGCTTGCAATCACAAAACCAAGTCTAAATAAGAATAATTCAAATTTTACGTGAAAAAATTATTTCAAGAAAAAACCACTGCACAAAGCGATGAGTATGCACCATGAAAGCAGAAATTACGAGAGATGGAGTGTTAACTATTTGAACAAGACTCGAATCCACATCACAAGCCCTAGCTATGTGCTTGAAACTCTTAAGAATGAATTAGAAAGCCCTGGAACTCCTTTTCTATTTCCAAATCCTTATTACACTTGATATATGAAGTATCTCAATTAGAATATAAAACAAATCTCACATTTATGCAATTATGCGTGCGCTCAATGGGTCTTTCGATACATCGAGGATCTGTCAATGGCATCGAAAATCATACACATTTATGTATCTTCTATGGTCCTTGATCCGAAGACCATATACATTCATCTCTACATCTCAAAGATCCCCGATGACTTTTAAAAGTATCCAGCAAATCCACACTTTAGATTAAAAAGCCCAAGATTGGTGGCTAGGATCTTCCGAACTGGGAGATTTTTGGGCCATTGGCCAATCTTCGTTGGGTCACATCAAACCAGCAGTCTGGATCGCTTAACCATGGACTTCATGGTACATACTACCGGTTTGAGAATGATATGATTCCTTTTATCTCGGATGTTTTTATTCCTTTGGATCACGAACTTTTACACGCGGCATACGTGCCGACCCGTGATCATGTGCGACACTGACCTTATGACCTGATGCGAAAATCAGGCCTGTCCACTCACCAGCACACGTTCAAACTGACTGTGGACCATTGTCGCCTGTTTGCAACCGTCGATTGTTCTCACATAGGGTTGCCCCACCTGATGAGCCTGATAATTTACAAGATCTAGATGGTGGGGCCACTGATGCTCGGCTCAGATGTCTCAACAATTGCCTGGTCAGCACCTGCAGCCGTTCGGAGAGCGCGTGTCTAGCAATCAGTAAGGGTGCAGTGGACCGAGTTTGGGCCGGGTACACTAGGCCCCAGCGCGAGCCTTAGAAAAATTGGCTGGGCCGGACCCGACCCGGCCTGCCCATCTCGAAAATTTACAAAATCCTTACGTTCCACTTGAATGTTCTATACGTTGATCAAGTGGGCCACACATTACATGTATGCAACGAAAAACAGCACATACCAAAAAATTAAAAAATTAAAAATTAAAGCTATGTTCTAAAAATAAAAACACCCATATAGTACATGATATTAATACTAAACAAGTTTACCAGACAATCGTCCCATGATGAATTCTACAATCTAAAGATCCTGACGCTGTACAATCTCAGTAAACTAACTAGGACATCGAACGAGCAGCTACGGCCACACGATGACTTTTACAGAGCCAGCTGGCCCACGCGGTTGCTTCCTGCACAACCATAGTAACCAAATAACATGCCACAATTATCACAAGATATAAGATTAATTATTATCAAGATGCCTTCCTCAAGTGATTCTTTCCCTCCATTTAACGGTGACTCAAAGAAAGATCCTACAAAAAAACAACAGCTTGGAATGAGTAGAGAAAAAGTTAACAAATACAACCAAACGGGAAGAACTTCAAATGCACAACAGAAATGCTTATTGTGTCAATACATCTTCTCACTTCCCTACATTTTTAAGAGAATGATATGGATTAAAGCTTGGAATGACCTTTTACATTTGGGTCTACAAACTCAGATTTTACATTTTAGTCAACTAGATTCCAACTTAGAATTAATTAACTATAAAACAAACCCACCATTCTTCTTTCAATCATAGTGACAAATCCCGTTATCAATAGTTTCTCAGGATATTTTCAAATTTTGAGGTTTTTCTCAGGATGTTATTGGGAAAATATTGCCAAAAATAAAATGTTTATTTAAATTATTAAATAAATGTTAATTTTAATATATATATATATAAAACAGATTACTTAACGTTTTTACTAATTTTCAAGCTCATATCAAGATAATATCATGATACAGAAGCGATATTTCAAAATCTGCCAAGATTTTGAAAATCTCACAATAATATTATTTAGTGTATTTCTCATGTGATATTATGCAAGATTTTCAAAATATCGGTGATATTTGTCAGTGTTTCCGGTTAGCTAAATTACTGTGTTTGAACTGTTCTCCAAAATCTTATATTTTTTGCTTCAATTTATTTCTCATCCTTGGCAAATGGACAACCTTGATCCTTTCATCTCATGCAAAGTGGTCCTATATGAATGACAGAAACATTTTTTCTTTCTTTCTTACATTTTTTTTTCCAATCAACCCAGCAATCATGCAGATTCAGTCCACCTTACCCCAAGGTATTAAAAAAGGGTAATGCAATGGTTGTTATGGCAATTACGTAACAGTAATGGCGGGAACCGTTGCACATTACAGCGCTGTAATGGCGTTGGTTTTAGCCCAGATTTTGGGTTGCTTCCCATCCATGGTCCCATCATATGAAAGCTTGGATGACCAAAAGATTGGCCCCGGATGTCCAGTTTCTTGAGCTGAGCAAATTGCTGGACTGAAAATATTATATTTCCTACACAGAGTAGAACTGAATAAGGGTGCAACTCAAGCAGGTCACATTCCGGTTGAGGGTCAACCCAAGCCCAACCAGACCTCAAAAAGACCCAACCCACAGCCCACCCAACCCAACCCAACCCTACCGTACTCAAAAACATGTGACACCCAACCCAACCCTGAATCCAACCACACTTCGGGTTGGAGTATTCCAACCCTAACCCGATCTAACCTGACCAAAACTTGGGTTGGAACCCAAGTTGCAGCCCTAGAACTGAATCATATTTTTCATGAAAGTAGCTTAAAATTTAAATATCATCATACCATCAAGAGAGGTTTGTACAACCACCAGCTCTGTCAGCGCTCCATAAAGAAAATTGGAATCGCATCAAGATGACTGCTCTTGGAATGACATCACTGAAATGAATGCATAACAAGCTTCAATCCACAGTTGCTGATAAATTTCAGAGTCGAAAAAAATCAACAATCACAATAGTTTTCTTGAAATAAACTGACAAGTAACAAAGACTAGAAAGAAATACTGTAAATTGGGGCTCAAGTATTCAAAGGTTCTCACATTTGGTGAAATTTGTAAGAAATTTTAAATTTCAGGCCCGGCTGCAAATAAGCTAATAAGGCCTCGGAATACTTGCGCAGAGAGCTGGCGTGCTTGCAAGAGCTCACCATCCAGGTTCCATGCACTTTCATCGCTAGAAGAAGTAAAGGTGAATGCCGTTGTCTGTGAATCATTAGACGTTATTACATAATATGATGTTGTCTGTGAATCATTAGACGTTATTACATAATATGATGTAGATATAACAAGAAGATGAGAAATGAAAGAAAGCATACTTTATGGTGTTCCACAAACTCAAAGTTGAGGGGGTTTGAGCCCTTCCGTGTAAGTTGTGTAAGGTGCCTGGAGATCGTCGATATACTTGAAGTTAGCAGGAAATTTTCATTTCCAATGAAAATATTACCGTAGAAGGTAGGAGTGCTAGACTCATAACACAAAAGCACCACGGGTAAAAAGCTCAATCAAATCACATTGGCAATATGGATCCCGCTATAACGAATCTCACCAAGATAATGAAAATCTCGCAAATTATGGCAGAAAAATTGATCAAACGATATTATCACAATAATATCACAAGATTTTTAAGATTTCGTTAGTTTTTAATCTCTCACAATTTTATCACGGAACTATCATGCTTTTTTAATGTAGAAACATTTAGACCATCATCATATAAGCCCTATCCCAAGTTCCCAACTAATAGGGGTCAGCTACATGAATCCTGTTTTGCCATTCCACATTATTGAAGTCAATGTAAAAACATTTAGACGTTAAATTAATTTATTTTATAACTATATATGTATATTTTTAAATTTATTTATTAATTTATAATAAATATTTTTAAATATTTTATTTTCTGTGAGATTTTTCTGATAATTTTGCGAGAAAAGCATCAAAACATACAAATCTACCGAAAATTTCCCAGGCCAAGAAAGTGCCGAGATTGAGATTTGTCACTATGATAGATCCAAGCAATCCAAGTTGCTAGAAAATGAAATTGTATAACCAACTCCGATTTCACATTCAAGTCAGAAAATTGAATATTTTGTTGGTATATGTATTTTGCATATGCAAAATAGTTACTAAACAAACAAAATTGTAAAACTGGTTCTAATTTCACATGCAACTCCGAACATTGAAAATTGGTTTGCTCATACGTATTGTGCATATGTCTAAAACAGTTCACTGTGGGAATACCACTTTGCTGCCAAATAGGACAGTTATGGGACAACAACTCTTTTTCTTTTTTTTTAGAACACACTACGGTAAATTTTATAGCTTTCAACTCTTCAGTTTTATATGAAGTTATGCTGCTTCTAGTTTTAGTTTTCATACCCGTTGCCTATGATTATGCCCAAAAGAAAGAAAAGAAAAAGAAAAAAAAAAACCTTGAAGAGAGTATTCCCAATTACCATAAATAGAAGGGGCGGGGACAATCTTTAATTAGTATGAGATGCATAAGACCATCTGCAAGATGTGCGTCAGCTACCAAACCATCAGGAGCTCTTTCATTACGACATGAGATAATGGCTGCACCAACACTAAGGAAGCACCCCTTTGATCGCAGCCATTTTAAATCTTCACCATCAACTTGCGTTGCTGTTGTCACACCATTCAGAAGCACACTAGCAGGCCTCGCAGTCTCCCCACAAACAGGACAGTTAACACAGCAAACTACTTTCTTTGGATTTTCTAGCAACCTCCTTCGTCGTGTCCTGATTTCTGGAAAATCTTCCTTGGTGATTGGGTCTGCTGATTTGACTTCTAGAAAAGATACATCTGCCTCATATGACCTGAAATAAGAAAAAAGAAAACATGATTGCTTAAAATAAAAACATGGGGCGCTATGTATGAAGCTCAAGGGGAGGGATGCTTAAGGGAAGTTTTGAACATTATCCTTGCAATTACCTGTGTTTCATAAACACCTTTGTTCCAGCAAAATCATAACGTTTGGGCCCCATCCAGCGATATTTTTCACTCTCCGTGATGACATCTCCATAAAATCCATACCTGTTGGTAATGTTAATCCAATTTGAATAACAAGTGAATTCTCAGAAATGCGACTACAATTTAAAAGGACAGCAGATTACCCTATCGATTGAGGACCTTGATACTATCCATAGCTTCTTCTTCTTTTATTTCTTTTTTCTTTTTTCTTTTTTTTTTACACCATCTATAGCTTAAAGAACATACGTTTTCTTGAATCTCAGATTCCATAGAAAGATACTCATTTTGTCTAATGTTACTTCTCAAATAAAAATTACATAGAAAAGGCCCATGGAAATGGACAGTATATGCTCCGGAAGCAATGCAGTTGAGAGGAAGTGACAGCACTTACAGATGAAGGGAATAATGGAGAGAATAGAAAGTGTTTCCATCGAAGGATGAAATACTGTAAATAACACTACCTATGGGTAGCTTAATCTTTTTATGTTACACGATTGTTAGGGATGGCAGTGGCCCAGGCTGCTCAGCCCAACCCTGGTGGCCAGCCCTGTAGGGCCAGGGCTTGGGCCCCTAAACTTCTCCCGAGGGTTGGGGTTGGGCTCAAAATCTAGGCCCGGTGTCCGGTCCGGGCTGGGCCAGGGCCAATGATGAATGACCCTATCCCACATGGGTCCCTGTTACATAAAAGCATGGACGATTTGAAGACACCCGTGAGGTTTCCGTTCAATTTTCATGCATAGTTTAAGGCACTTTTTGGATCCGGCGTCATGTTTCTATCATCATCGCAAATCAAGGGAATACTGCAAAAAAGATCTTAGATTTAAACTATTTCAAACTTTTGATCATGTCACTAATTTCCTTACATAGCTGGCCCTGGCCCTAGCTTAGCCTGGCCCTGAAGGACCAGGGCCAAGGCCGAGGTCTTTTTAGCCTGATTAGGGCCAGGGCCAGGGCCGGGCTTGGCCCACAGCTTAGGGGACTAGGGCCGGCCCAAGGCCAACACCCAGCCCCATTGGCACCCCTGGTGATAGTTTGAATTTGGTCATTTGACCAGTTTTGTAGCGGCAGTGAAGATCTAGCATTCTGTTATTTATTGAGAATCTGTATTTTACATGTTCAGATAATTGACAGACTAGAATTCTGAGAAAATTACCCTGCAAAAGAAGCTGCGTAGTGGACAGTAGGTGCATCTGTAGATGAAATGGTAGCTTTCCATCTAACAACCTGAGCAATATCAAGACATCTCCTTTTCCCAAGAACAATATGCAAAGCAGACGTTACAGGATCTCGAGTGCCAGTTGTACTGTAATAAAAGAAGTCGACACATACTGTCAGTTGTGAACCATAAATAAATAAAGTGCACTACGAAGAGATTTGCCTAAGGCAGATGTTAAAACAATTGGGGGTCAATCAAAAATCTGAACGAGAATGAGGAAGTCACTCCAAAGCGCAGTTGCATTGCTTTCGAGCTGTACTTGAAAGTAATCTAATTGCGATTTGGATTAGTATAGAAGTTAATTGCAATTTGGTAATTTCCACTTGAACAAACTATTGCAATTCAATTCAATAATGCATCCAAATGCAGGCCTGACTAGAAATTTTGATCAGAGTAATTTTCAGTAGCTTAGATACCCTATCAAACTGATGATGCTGGAGGTAGATGCATACAAAACGACATGGGAGTTTTGCAATTGCACTCATACGGATTAATACAATGAGATGTAAGAAGGGGTGCAACTTGGGTTCAGGTCAAGCCAAACCCAATTGACCTACCCAAGTTCATGTTGGGTTGGGTCTGGTTGTCAAGGTCTTCCGGTTGGGATTCAATTGGAAAATGCCAACTCGATTTGAATTTGGGTTGGGTTCGGGTTGAGCAAATTCACATCGGGTTATATTGGGTTGGGAATAATCACAAGTATTTGGGTCAGGATGGGTCAGGTTCGGTCAAGCATAGAAGACTGCAGGTTGGCTTCAGGTGGGCGCCTCAGGATGGAATTCAGATCGGGTTGTAGGTTGGGTCCTCTTGAGGTCGGATTAGGCCGAGGTTAACCCTCAACTTAACCTAAACCGCCCAAGTTGCTCCCCTACATGTAAGTGCATAAAAATAAAATAAAATTCAATCAACATGAATGAACAGTAACCTTAGGAATTATACATACTCCTAGTCTCCGACACCCACTTTTTGGAATACAAGAAGATACCTGATCACAATGGCATCAGTTGAACCTGCAGGAATAATTCCGAGTCTAAATTGTTCATGTGGGATGGAAAATACAGAATCTTGATCTGCATTAGTTGTCAAAGCAAAGAGAAAACAGCAGTCAAGGTAACACGACACAGAGATATTTGTTTCTTAAATGTATAGAAAAACGAAACAGTAGTCAGGGTAACACGGCATTGAGTTTTTTTTTTTTTTTTTAACGGTGATGAATTTATTTTAAAGAGGCCAAAAGCCTAAAGAATACAAGAAAAAAGAGAAGAAAAGAAAAAGGAAAAACAAAAGCTACAAAGCTACCCAATTATCAGGAAATTGATCCGCCACTATCATTTTGGATTCGATCGCCCATTCCGAAACCAGTTCTAATGCCAACTTGCAGGCTTCCAAAGAAAGACATATACAGTTCCTAAATCACCGATTGTTCCCTCCCGCCATATTACCCAAATCCCAGCCAAAAGACAAAGACGCCATTGATGGGTTTTTTTGACCCGTTGTCCTTTCGCAACTGGGATGCGCAAGTCCTTTCGCAACTAGGATGCGGAGAGGAGTTTCCTAAAACTATAAAAAGGGTCCCTAGGATTTTTTTTACGGATGTTATGTTGATGAGAAAAACACAAGAGGGCTATCAAAGGTGAGAGAGAGAGGGAGAAAGAGAGAGAGGAAGCTTGTAGAAGAGAGGTTATGCTCGTGGAGGTGATCTACGGTGTAGTCTATATCTCTGCGCTCCTACGTCCTCGTAATCGGTGAGATCTCTCTGGTTTTCTTTATTCTTTCATTGTTCATCCACTCCTGCGTGAGTGAAGAAGGTTGTAAACGTTCTACTTCATAGTGGATTGTTGATCTGGATGAGGTCTCGTGGCTTTTACCTCTTTGAGGATTTTCCACGTAAAAATCTCGTGTGGTGTGTGATTGATGCTTTGATTTATTTCATTGCTTTATTATCCATAATTTTGTGTTTCGAGAGGCTAGATCCTAAGGTTTGTGCAAGGCATCCCAACAAAGTGGTATTAGAGCTAAGTTCATTGAACGGGTAGGATCGGTTTTGAATTATGGAAGGTGGCTCAAGGATGATCAGCCTCAATGGTTCTAACTAGACCATATAGAAGGCTAAGATGGAGGACTTGCTTTATTGCAAGGACCTATATTCTCCAATCTTAGGCATATCAGCAAAATCCAAGGATATGACTGATGATGATTGGAAGAAGACGGACCGAAAGGCGGTGGGGTTTATTAGACAATGGTTAGATAATTCTGTGTTCCACCATATGTCTACGGAAACCTCAGCAGCAAGCCTATGGCTAAAATTGCAAGGGCTGTATGAGAGGAAGAAAGCCGGTAATAAGATATTTCTGATAAGGCGACTTGTGAATCTCAAGTTCAAATATGGTGGTTCTGTGGCCGAGCACATGAATGAGGTCAGTAATATAGTGAACCAACTCACCTCTATGAAGATGGTCTTAGATGATGAATTGTAGGCTTTACTATTGCTTAGTTCATTGCCTGACAGTTGGGAGACATTGGTGGTGTCTTTAACTAACTCCGCGCCAAACGAAAAGATATCCATGGAACAGGTAACCAGTTGTCTCTTCAATGAGGAGACAAGGAGGAAGTCTCAGGGGTCTACTCAGCAAGAGGCTCTTGTGACGCAGGAACGGGGGAGAAGAAAGAACAGGAAGGGCGAGAAGGCCCGAGATAAATCAAGAGGCAAGTCGAGTAACAGAAAAGATGTTGAATGCTGGAATTGTGGCAAGAAGGGCCACTACAAGCATGAATGTTGTGGTAAGAAGAACAACAAGAAAGGAAAAGGGAAGGAAGATGAATCAGATTCCACTGCGGTCGCTTCAGATGGCGACGTTGTAGTTATTCTTTCTGCAGATCATGACGTATGTCTCACGGCTACGAGTCAGGACACCGACTGGGTGATTGACTCGGGAGCTTCTTTTCATGCGACTCCACACGGGGACTCCTTCACAAGCTACAAGTCAGGTGACTATGAGACTGTGAAGATGGGAAATTCTGGCGTATTAAAGATCGCGGGAGTCGGTGATATTTGTGTGAAGACCGATGTGGACTGCACATTGGTTCTCAGGGATGTGAGGCATATCCCAGACCTTCGCCTCAACTTGATGTCAACGAGAAAGCTGGATGATGATGGTTATGAAAGCCGGTTTGCTGATGGGCGATGGAAGCTCATCGAGGGTTCGTTGATCGTGGCTAGAGGAAAGAAGTGTTGCACCCTTTACAAGGCAAGTGTCAGTATGTGCAAGGGTGGATTGAACACAGTGGAATATTCAGCTATTGACATATGGCACAGGCGACTAAGCCACATGAGTGAAAAAGGGCTTCAGCTACTAGCGAGGAAGCAGCTCCTTCCAGACGTGACAGGTATACCTCTCAAAACCTGTCTTGATTGTTTATCAGGGAAACAACATAGAGTTTCATTCATTAAAACTGCTTCTCATGTTAATAAAAAGCATGCATTAGATTTGGTTTATTTTGATGTTTGTGGTCCTATGAGGACAAAAACCTTGGGTGGGGCATTGTATTTTGTTACTTTTATAAATGATGCATCTAGGAGGGTTTGGGTTTATGCTTTGAAATCCAAGGACGAGGTCTTTGGTGTGTTTAAATTGTTTCATGCTATGGTCGAGAGAGAGACAGGTAGATCACTGAAGTGCATCCACACTGACAATGGTGGTGAATACGTCGGCGACTTTCATGAAAAGTACTGCAAGTCCTTGGGTATACGGCATGAACAGACGGTTCCCAAGACTCCCAGCATAATGGTGTAGCTGAGCGAATGAATCGCACCATTGTTGAGAGAATCAGATGCATGTTATCCCATGCGAAATTGCCCAAGACGTTCTAGGGAGAAGCAATGCACACGATGGTGTATTTGATAAACAGGTCTCCATCAGCCCCATTGAATGGAGAAGTACCTGAGAAGGTGTGGGCTGGACATGATCCATCATACAATCATCTCAGGGTATTTGGATGCAGGGCATCCGTTCACATACCAAAGGATGAGAGGTCCAAGCTCGATATGAAGATCAGGCAGTGTATGTTCTTAGGGTACGGTGATGAAAAGTTCGATTATAAATTGTGGGATCCGACCGAGAGGAAGCTCGTCAGGAGTAGAGATGTGGTTTTCTTTGAAGATAAGTGTATAGAAGACATTGGTAAGCCAGAGAAGAACCAGCCTAGTTCAGGTGAGCTAGAGGACATGGATCCGGTTACTCCTTCCGTGGTGCCTGATGACGGGGAGTACAAAGAAGGTGCAAAGGACGAGAGAGTTCCTTCAGAAGATGGACCAAGGGGAGCCCTTACTTGATCCACTGTTGAGCCACGGTGTGAAGAGGTCATCTAGGACATACGGTGTCCAAGAGGTACTCGCCACATGAGTACATTACGCTAACTGATGGGGGAGAGCCAGAAGATTATTCTGAGGCCCTAGCCGACGAGCATAAGGGGGAGTGGTTGAAAGCTATACAAGAGGAGATGAAATCCTTGCATAAGAACCACACCTATGATATGGTGAAATTGCCTAAGGGCAAGAAAGCTTTGAGCAACAAGTGGGTATTCAGAAAGAAGATTGAGCAGAAGAATTCACAGACGAGGTTCAAGGCTAGACTTGTGGTGAAAGGTTTTGATCAGAGGAAAGGCATAGACTTCGAAGAGATATTCTCACCAGTGGTGAAGATGACATCCATACGGGTGTTGTTTGGGTTGGCGGCTAGCATGAATCTAGAGATAGAGTAGTTAGATGTTAAAACTGTCTTTCTCCATGGTGACCTGGAAGAAGAGATCTACATGCACCAACCAGAGGGGTTCGAAGTCAAGGGCAAGGAGCATATGGTGTGTAGGCTGAGGAAGAGCTTGTATGGGCTGAAACAGGCTCCACGGCAATGGTACAAGAAGTTCGACTGGTTTATGTTGAAACATGGGTATGACAGAACGGAGTCGGACCACTGTGTGTTCACGCGCAAGTTCTGAAATGGTGATTTCTTAAGTATGCTGTTATATGTTGATGACATGCTCATCATGGGAAAAGACATCAAGAAGATTGACAGGCTGAAACAGGAGTTGGGCAAGTCTTTTGCGATGAAAGACTTGGGCCCGACTAGACAGATCTAGGAATGGAGATAACCCGTGTAGCAAGCGTGAGGAAGCTTTGGGCATCACAAGAGCGGTATATTGAGAAAATCCTGAGCGGTTCAATATGAATGCAAATGGTTCGGTCAAGACTCCATTGGATGGTCACTTCAGATTGAGCGACAGGTAGTGTCACAAGACGAAGACAGAGGTGGAAGAGATGCAGAAAATACCCTACGCGTCAGCTGTAGGAAGTTTGATGTATGCTATAGTGTGTACACACCCAGACATAGCATATACGGTTGGTGTAGTCAGCCGGTACCTTGCCAATCCTGGCAAAGAGCATTGGGCAGCGGTGAAATGGATACTACGGTATCTAAGAGGCTCATCCAGGTTGAGCCTATGCTATGATGACGGAAAACCTGTGTTAGAGGGCTACACAGATGCAGATATGGCAGGTGACATAGACTCCAGGAAGTCTACATCTGAGTTCATGTTCACGTTTGCAGGGGGAGCGGTTTCTTGGCAAAGTAAGCTACGGAAGGTCGTAACATTGTTGACGATAGAGGCCGAATACATTGCAGTCACAGAAGCATATAAAGAGATGCTTTGGATGAAGAGGTTCTTACAGGAACTTAGCCTGAAGCAGGAGGAGCACGTAGTCTATTGCGATAGTCAGAGTGCTATACACTTGAGCAAGAATCCAAGTCAGCATTCCAAGTCAAAGCACATAGAGATTCGGTATCGGTGGATCGGGATACTTTGGAACGAAGGTGTTTACGGCTGAGAAGGTCCACACGGACGATAATGGGTCGATATGATGACAAGGCCTTGCTTAAGGGCAAGTTTGAGGTTTGTAGAAACCTGGTGGCTTAAAGAAGGTGAATCCCTCCTGGGTCAAAAAGGGGGAGATTTGATGGGTTTTTTTGACCCGTTGTCCTTTCGCAACTAAGATGCGCAAGTCCTTTCGCAACTGGGATGCGCAAGTCCTTTCGCAACTAGGATGCGGAAAGGAGTTTTCTAAAACTATAAAAAAGGGTCCCTAGGATTTTTTTTACGGATGTTGTGTTGATGAAAAAAACACAAGAGGGCTATCAAAGTTGAGAGAGAGAGGGGGAGAAAGAGAGAAAGGAAGCTTGTAGAAGGGAGGTTATGCTCGTGGAGGTGATCTACGGTGCAGTCTATATCTCTGCGCTCCTACGTCCTCGTAATCGGTAAGATCTCTCTGGTTTTCTTTATTCTTTCATTGTTCATCCACTCCTGCGTGAGTGAAGAAGGTTGTAAACGTTCTACTTCATAGTGGATTGTTGATCTGGACGAGGTCCCGTGGTTTTTACCTCTTTGAGGGTTTTCCACGTAAAAATCTCTTGTGTGGTGTGTGATTGATGCTTTGATTTATTTCATTGCTTTATTATCCATAATTCTGGTTTGTTTCGGGAGGCTAGATCCTAAGGTTTGTGCAAGGCATCCCAACAAATATCTTCTTTCCTACCTTTCCTTTGCCCCATTTATGCCAAGACAAAAAGAAAACAATAAAAGCCGGCATAACCCATTGAGCTCCAAATTTACCAAGAAAAGTATCCGACACCTTCTTGGCAAAGTCACAATGAAGGAAGAGATGAGCCACCAATTCCTCATCTTGATAACAAAATAGACACATTTGGAAGGGCCATTCTTCTCTCACACAAATTGTCGACCGTAAGCATTCTATTCCTTCCCACTAACCAAGCCAAAGCGGCTACCTTCCAAGGAGCATCATATCACCATAAATAAACTGTGACTCACCTTGGAAGCATTTAAACCACTACTAATCCTTTGGTACAAAGATTTGACTTAAAACCTTCTAGACTTTTTTACTAACCATCTCATCGAGTCCCTTTGAGAAATCACTAGGCAAACCTTACTCAACACCTCCGATAATCTCAAATGCTCCTCCAACTCTTCTTTTTACAAGTTCCTCCTATAAGGAGGGGCCCAAATAACTTCCTCACCAAAGAGAGAATAACATCTTGCAACAGGCAAGTTTCCCTCCACCGATAGCCTTGCTAGAAGGGGAAAACTCTCCCACAGCTTTTTTACTGAAAACCTAGACTTTTCTTCAAACCATCTCATCAAATCCCTTTGAGAAAACCGGGCAAACCTTACTCAACACTTCCAATAATCTCAAATACTCCTTCAACTATTTTTCATACAAGTTCCTCCTACAAGGAGGGGCTCAAACAACTTCCTCACCAAGGAGAGGATACCATCTTGCCATAGGCAAGTTTCCCTCCAATGATAACCTTGCTAGAAGTAGAAAACTCTCCCTCAACTTTTTCCCCAAGCCAAACATCTTCCCAAAACCTTATCCCAAAGTAAACCCCACTCCTTCCCAAACATTGTCCTTTAAAGAGGCCACCACTTTCCAAAGGGACGATGCTCTATACAATGATAATGTCTTTATCCACCAAGATCCCTCCTGAATCCCATATTTCCTACTCATAACGTCCCTCCATGAGCTACCCTCTTCGACCCCAAATCTTCATACCCATTTTTACCCAATAGCGCTATATTCATCTCTCCCAAAACTGTCAACCCGGCTCCCCCCTGATCCCAAGATTTGCATACTTCTTCCCACTTCGTAAGATGAAACTTATGCTTATCTTCCGCCCCATCCCTCCTAATCTTTTCAAGCTTATCGACTACCCCCTTTGGGCACTTGAATAACGACATATAGTGTACCAGTAAATTTGACATTGCCGCATTAATCAGCGTTAATCTTGCTCCCAAAGACAAGTGCCTACTTTCGCAAACTGATAGCTTACTTTGAAATCTTTCGATAGTTTACTTTGAAATCTTTCGATAACTTTATCCTATATATGTTTGGTTGGCTTTCCTATACATAATGGTAGTCCAAGATATGTTATCAGAAATGAACCTTCGCTACACCCGAAAATCGAAGCAAAAGAGACTTACCTCTTCCCATGACAATCCGTGCTGAGATATTTGTTTCTTATATGTATAGAAAAAATGGGTACTGCAGAAGATTTATAAGTAGACAGACCACCAATTACCTGGATTTACAAAGAAACCAGGTGTAAACTAACCTGTGTCGCAGGGCCCAATTTCTGTTCCTGTAATTTCAAATCAACCCAGTGATACATTAGGGTCTGATCTGCTACATTTTGGGCATTAAAAATAGAGTTGCATGGAAAGCCAAATTTTATGATACATACTGAAATTTGACGAGTCTGATAAAATGTGTTCTGAACTTGGTAGGAGAGGATCACAAACTTCACTTTGATGTGGACTATCAGTAGCAGTGTCATTCGGATTGTGAACAAAGCCACCTTCACTACTGCTGCTGTTAAACCTCTTCTGTGCAGGATAATGATTACCATGCCCAATGGATTGCATAAATTCTGTTGGAGCTGGTGGATAAGGAGCATGATGCCTTGAAGAGAGAAGCCCGTTAAGAATCTCATTGAAAAAACCATCACCGCCCTGGAACCACATTCCAATTCAAGAAAAAAAAAAAAAAAAAAACTAAGTACCAAGGGCATCTATGAAGTCCCATAACATCCTAATCTAATTAATAAGCACCATAACTAAAATTAGGAGTCAGTCAGTCATAATCGGTAACATAAAACAGGTTAACCAATAACACGAAGCATAGACTCGTGACAGACTGGTAACTAAAATACAAACTCCCCAATGAAATTTTTTATTTTTTTTTAAGCATCTGCACTCTATGACTATAAGATGATGAAGACAAAGCTAGTATCCATATCACCACCATGCCATGGGTATTTAAGTCAGAATTAAATTCTACCAAGGGTGGCAAGCTTAGAAGAGTTGGGTCATGAGGTCAGATCAATACATTCCAGGAATAAATTTCTTTTATGAAACATCAATCTCAATCATTTGATAAATAAACAAAAGTACTGTTGTTGTAAGTCAACATTATTGTGTATTTTTGTACATACATCACAATCTTAAGCCTAAGGCACTCAACCACATTTGTGCATATGTTTCGCTAAGAACCTTCTAGCGTGATTCACAGAGGCCCTGTTTGGTTCCAAGTAATTACCTATAATTTAAGGTGAATAAGTTATAATGATTTACTTTGGTATTTTGTAGGATTTGATAGGTAAAGGGTTGCTCGATTTGCATGACATCTTTGCCATGTGAACGTACAAAAACTCTTTGCGCTCCACCATGACGTTTGTGTTTTATCCTCACCATTCATTTATTTTCGCAGATCATTTTAAGACATGAGCCCAAAAATGGGACAGATCCAAAGCTCAAGTGGACCACACCAAAGTGACGCCCACCTTTGAATCCACTATTTTCTGTGGTGTGGTCCACTCAAGCTTTGGATCTGCCTCATTTTTGGGCTTATGCCCTAAAATGATCTGAGAAAATGAATGGACAGTGTAGATATAACACATACATCATGGTGGAGCCCACAGAATTTTCACTTTTAGTAGGTTGAGTTTAGCTCGAAATCTGAGAAGAAAATCCCCTTATATTTCAAACAGATGGCACTCCTCATTATTGTGCTTTTACCATGATTTACCTGTATCTACACCAAATCAAACAGGCCAAAAATGTTTGTGCTAAGGCTAGCTTGACAAGTATAAAAACATACAGAGATGGACAAACAGACTTTATTCATGACAATTGGAAAACAAAGTATAGCACAGTATTAATGACTTACTACTGCAATAACACCATCATAAGAGTTGAGCTCCCTGTCAGTAGTGGACTTCATCAAATCAAATGCATGTCCCGCCCTCTGGGTAACTATCACCTGCACGAGTCAATCATAACTATTTCAGCATAAGCATGGTGTACAGAACGATTTGAATCCAAAGGGCGGGGCCTTTGGTTTACACAAAGCGTTCCATCTCACGAGCAGAACATGAGGAAGGTAGCTCTTTTCCAATGCATTCCATTTTTGTCTACCACTTGAAATGAAATGGATAGGGCTATCCTAACCAATTTGGTTATAGATGTCCTGCACATGTACATGCCCAAAAATTACGAGACAGGCATGCATCACGAACCTCTATGTACTCCTCAAACTCACCTTTGTTCTTACTTTAGCACGAGAAAATATGGGAGCAACAGTTTCCCAGATTCTACGGCCATTCCCCTTCCCGCTTTGTGGATGAACGAAAACCTAGCGATAATAGAGAGGGGGGGGGGGGAGAGTCTAGAAGAGGTTAGCTAATGTAACAGTAATGTATCCTTGTTCAAGAACCTATTCTAGAATGTACCCAATTTCAAGAAACAGACTGAGATATTGATCAGCATGAAAAACGTACCAAAAGGCTCTTAGGCCTACCCACTTCCATGTTTATACAAGCATTAATTTGTTCCACCCATGTTTGACATGTCTTTAGATCCTTGTGACCAAAGATGTATGAAGTCAGAACCCAAAGATTACGTTGAATCTTCGATTTTTGGTATCCGTGCACCACAAAACGGTACATCTGCAAGAAACAAAGTAAATTTTACATATTGATACAAACTGCCTTGCTAGTCACAGTTTCAATGAGAAAACCCAAGACTGTGTTTGTATCAACAAGTGAATCGAATTGCAAACAAACAGTTTAATCAAGAAGGATGAAGAAAAACTGATGATGTTTCCCCGTATTCGCAATGAAGAAGTAGCCTCAAATTGCAGTTCGGTTCCTTTCAAGTCCAACTTGAAACTGACCTAATTTCAATTTGGAGGCAAAGCCTCAATTTGAATGCTAATGAAGAACATTACAATTTGGTTATCTCCATTTTATTAGACCAATAATTGCGAGTCAAGTTGAGAGCGCGTACAAACACGCCCCGAAAAATATTAAAAATGGTAATTAGAAAACAAGAAAAGCATACGACCTCCGAGTCACGGCCCAAGAAAAAACCTCCAGCATTAGGAAGAATCGGTTCATGAATCAAACCCCAATTGATGAATTCAACAGAATAAACATCAGACAATTTGATTTCGGTCTCGGTTTTTGAAGCAAAGGCCAAGCAATACAACGAATCCTCCTCCTGGAAACTCATAGAAAAACAAAATGAGAACAGCAATCATTAACAGTAATGATTGGAAACACCAGTTGAATATATTAGTTTATACAACATTTGTCAGTGACTAATGATAATTTATTCTTCATGAACTAAATCCGACTGACTTCCATACCCAATTAATGTTTGCCATTTCCATCTAGTTTTCCAATTTCCCGCTGTGACCAAAACAAAATTAGAGCTATGTTTTGTTGAAATCCAACAATTATCAGATTTACAAAATGCCCATCTAGTATATATCACGAAAGATTTTAGACAATCATCCCATCCCACACCACCTCCAAAAGAAAACTTGCAACAGAAACATCTATGCATGCTTGTCAAGACAAATAGATTCCAACAAAATCCATCTTCTACCCACTTTTAAAAAATAAAAAATGACCACCTCCTAGTTAGTTAAATTGATAAAAGATCTTGATAACCGAAAAAATTCCAAACATAAAATTTTCAAGATCCAATACAAACTCTTCAAACGATAAACTTAGGTAGAAATCACATGTGGGGGCCCACAATGATGTTTTAATGACATCCAATCCGTCCAACATGTGTACCACCTAATGTTCTCATTGGTGCCCAAAAGTCCGACCGATTCAACAGCCCACCATTAGAAACCTTCCTGACAGTATTTGAGGCCCACCATCTAACCCATTTAGAAGATGCATCTGACCAGGATGAATGGATAAACAAAAAATCAGACCATCACAAGACTCAGGGGTCCCACAACACATGATTTTAGAGGTTTTAGGCATGATTTTACATGGTGCGGCCCACCTTTTTTTTCTTTTTTTAATCAAACTGAGTGTTGGAATTCAATGATTATAGGACAGGGTACACACAATGGATAGAATGGATGTCATCGAAAACATTATGGTGGGCCACACACGTCGATTTGTTCAGTATGCTAATGCTGGAAACGTCTGTATGTGATCCGCCCTCATTTCCAGAACAGCCCATATCCATCCGAACAGCATTAAATTTATAATTAAATAAATAAATAAAAAACCTTCGGATCGATTTTCTTACACCACCATTTCCCATTTCAGGAACTGAAATAGTACACTTTTGTCTCATATCTTTCCTGAAAAATCGAAAATGGCTGCAAGTAAATCAATTGAGTCGGGCGTAAGAAGAAAAAGAAGCGAGATTTTCTAGAACATACGTTTTCCGTGTCTTTGGCTAATTTCCACGAGAGGCCAGATGAATTGAGGGTCAGAACCACCGCCCCTACACGATCCAAGATGAGATTAGAGCCCGCGGCCGACGGGCCCACTTGATCCAACTGCATCTTCGGCTGAGATTTAATCCGCTGCTGCTGCTACTGGGCCGTACGTTCTCGATTCTCGTTTCTGCCCATGAAAATGGTGAGATGATTGAAATTCGATGCGAGAAAATCTAATCCGCAAGTGGGTTTTCCTTCGAATCAGGTGAAAGTAAGAGAGAAAACGGGAAGATGGGAAATCGATGGAGTCCGACGGCAGATTGGAATTCTCACGTTTCACGTTCCTTCTCAGCTACCACCGAGAAAGAGAGAGACGGGCATACGCGCGAGGAGAGATTGAGGAGGAGGCTCCACACATGCCAAGATGGCACGTGTGTTTTGGTGTTACACGTTTTTAGGTTTTTTGCTTAGAAACCCCTAGCGTTTATTTATACTGCAAAAAAGCCCCTGCTTATGCTAATTTGCCTACTACTCAAATCTTTTCCATTAATCTTTCTCCTTTTTCTCTCTTCACTTTCAATTTTTAAAAATATCTCCCTTCCAATTTTTACCTATTCCAATGGAATCCACTCATGCACCGTACATCATGTTGTAAGAACTCTATAAGGTTAGCCTTATTGATCAACGGTCTGCATTATCCTAAGGGTTGGATAATGTGATCGAGTGCACTAGTGGCCCCCAACTAAGTTGTCATACATCTAGAATTCGTGTGGGGTGGTGTGCTACTGCTGTGATACGGATAAACAATTCGTGTGGAGCCTTCCAAGGAGAGGAGTTTTGATGAGTTTCAAACCCCTCTGCCTTCATTACTATATAACAGAGCTAGGTCCCCGGTCCTACACCATCGTGAGAAGTTCCAAGCCCCATCTCTACTTCTCTACCAGGTGTAAGGAAATGAAGATTTCAGAGCTCCAATTTTGCAGCAATGGCGGCACAAATAGGTAAGTCGTCTTAACTCTTCTAATCTCCATATCCAATGCACAGCAAGGTCCTTCGATAATTCCGCATATAGGGGCGTACACCGAGTCGAGCTAGCCTCAGCTCGACTCGGCTCGGCCACTAGCTGACCCCAACTCGAACTTAGCTCGGCTCGATCCTCAAGCTTGAATGGCTAGCTCGACTCTATTCAGTCAGCATCTCGGGCCAGTTCGAGAACCAAGTCGAGTTTGAGCCAAAATCGAGCCTCTGCGGTATTTTCACAAACACGTGCACTGCACTTTCAATTTCTCACTGTATATAAAACGGCAGCAGCTGTTTACAAGTATTTCATCAAACACCCTATAAGCAACATCAAATTCAAGGAAAAATGGTATTTATTTCATATACATACCTTCCTTCCCACTAGCCGACACTTCGTTGAGTCATTTCATCAAACACTTGGTAAGCAACATCAATATCAAAGTAATCGAGTCACTGAACTAGTTCGATTCGAGTTAGGGTTCGATCCGAGTCAAGTCGAGCTCAGACAAGCTCAAACTCGGTTCAAAAAATTTTCGAGCTCAAAAAATCAACTCAATTTGGCTTGAATTCAGCTTCGAATCAAATCGAATCGAGCTTTTTTGAGTCGAGTCGAGCGAGCTAACCGAGCTAACTAGGTTCGTGTACACCCCAATCCACATGTAGATCTTACACATGTGAGACCAACCTTTGATGTGGATCGTTCATTATGTTGGGCTCACGTTGGCCCTATCTTGAACACGAATTGTCCATTGTGTGCGGCTTAGCTTCACTATGACAATTCGCCTTACAAGGACACCTCCCTTAGGCTGATAAATTGATTGAGTTTGAACCAATAGATGGTCAAGGAAAACCTTAATACTAAGCCCTAACTCTAAAGGTCAAAACCCTATGAACCCTAATCCTAAACTCGTAACTCGACCCAATTCAATCCAGTCGATCTATTCCTAAAACTCTAGAGCCTTGAGTCAACTCGACGAGTCAACTCACCCAGTCAACTCATCTGGTCAACTTACCCAGTCCAACAACCCAATCAACTCACATAGTTAAGCTCAAAACCAAGCACGAATCAAAAGCCTAAAATCAAGCCCAATCAAAGTACAATGCACAACCTCAATGCAACGTCCTTCACAGTAGAAATCCCACACAAGTGTGGAAGGTTGCCTGCTAAAGCAAGGAGCCCAAGTGTGGATTGGCGTCAACCAGCTTGCTGCAAATCACGTGGCACTTCCCCTCTTTGGGTTGGCGTCCCTCAATCATATAAGATCTCTCTTTTACAATTCCTAAGTGTGCGGCTGGTGTGTATTTACTATAATGCCCATCTCCTTTCCCAAATTTACCCTTTTATCACCTCATCCAACCCATGAAATGATGCCATGTGGCAATCTCAAATCCAAACCATTAGACCATATTTTGCCCCTAAACTTTGTAGGAATTAAAAGAAAATGGGGTTTGGGGTTATAAATAGCCCCCTCCCCTGCTCATTTCAAACAATCCATTACATCCAAGCATCCCTACTAATCCAGAAACCTCCTCATCCCTTAAGGCCTTAGCCTTCTAGCCATCCCTCCACCAAGGAGAGTGAGAGTGACAGAGAGAGAGAGAGAGAGAGAGAGAGAGAGAGAGTCAATCCCTAGTCTAGCCTAACCTAGACATAGTTCAAATCTTCTAAAACACCCAAGTCCTAATCAAAGCCACTTGATATTGCCTTTGTAATACTATCGTCCATCCAACCATTTAAGCTTCGATCAGCTATATTTAATTCCGAGCATTAGCATTGTGCAACACTCATTCCCTTCTCAAACCTCCCCTCTCCTCAAATACACCATTATTGCATTGCATTTCATAATTTCCTCATATCTAATTGGCAAGCTTATGCTCTATAGCTTGCCGAGACAATCATATCCTGCCCACCAAAAACCTAACCAGTTAGTCGTCATTTTGTCATCAACAACAACATGGTATTGAGTATCCCACACATCACCTTTCCACGTTCCATAATACTCAGCACTCAGTCAGTTTGAACGTATGCTATGTAGCTTACCAATATAATCAGATCATGCCCATCAGAAATTCAAACTAATCAGCCACCATCATCATTATACTACACTTCAATCTTTCGTGTGTGAAAACTAATCATATTCCTCATGAATTAGTCAGATCTTGTGAAGTAGAGATTGTATATGTTGATACAAAAATCTGGTTCGTTCTCCTAGACCTTCGTGTACCTGCGGAGCAAGAAGACAAAGGAGACCCTGATTAGAGCAGGGGACCCTCCGATGCCAAAGTCAGGCTGGGAATCTGGGTCTTAAAATATTAAAGAGTTCTAGGATAGAGTTTTTTGTGTACCTCCCAAGACCACTGAGGTCCTTACTTTATAGTTGCGAGAGCATTCTAGCGTATGAGGATTCTCCTCTCAGTATCGTGTGCGGGATCTTCTCCCAGTATCGCGGAGATTGGATTTTACCTGTTTCTGGCCTCTATCCGATCCCGTGATCTCCGGGATTGGAGATTTCATCCCGAGATACTCGGGATGACGTTTTATTTCGTGCAGTCTTTCCTTCGTTTGGTTGATTCGATGAAGTGAGTCGGCCCGAGGCATGCCCAGGTTGCTGGTTTGTCGTCCGAGCCGTCTTAACTTTTGCCTCGGTTTAGTTGTTTTATAATCTTCCCTCGGACCCAGTGTATCCTTCGGCGATCCGAGGCACCAAGTCCGAGTCTCCGGACTTCGTACTTTTATTCCCAACAGTAAGCCCCCTTACTCCGTGTGTTTCATATGACACTAAGGAGTAGCGAGTTTTTGAGTCGGTTCGCAACTTAGTCCGAGACAATAAGTAGGCATTTAATGCATTTTGTGTCGCCTTTGATGGGAGACGGTTCATTTCCTGACATCGCGTGCGCCGACAGCCGTCAAGTCGTTCACTCCGCCAATGAGGGTTGGACACGTAGCAGGGGCATTAACGTCGTCAGTCGGCGTGCTCCACGTGTCGAGCGGGGGAGTCGATGCAGGCGTCGAATCATTTCCCCATTAATTGCCTCCGCCATATGGCAATCTTATAAAAGGGTGGGGGGTCCCGCATTTCAAACCTCTACTGCTACTCCCGCTCTGCATTTCCTTTGGAATTTTTCGGTCCTTTTCCTTCTTCTTCCTCCCTTCTTTCTTAACTGTCAGCGGCTCCTTCCGCCATTTCTGCTTTTCTTCCTTCCTCCGGTGAGTCCTTCCCTCCTCTTTAGTTATTGATAATGGCGATTAGAGGTTCTCAAAGTCCCCAGGAAGGAATTTCCGGAGACTAAGGCGAAGCGCAACGTTTTTGGAACGTTGCGGAATCGCCTTCCTTACTAACAGAGATAGCAGTTGATGCAAATGCTGCTTTTCTTTCTGAGAGGGTCACTGAAGCTCCGGCGGAACGCCCTGCTTCTATTGGTCCTTCTCGTGGTGGGTCGTCTTTGATAACCCGCCCAAGAAGGCCTAACCCTCTAATGGATTTGGAAGAGGAAGAGGAGGAGGAAGAGGAAACGCTGATTGCCGAGGGAACCTCTGGGACGGTTCCAGTTGATAGGTCGGCGCAGGCCGAGTCCGAAGGAGAAGGATCGGGAGATGATCTAAGCGGCCCGGTTCCTTCAGTTTTGACTGAGGCGGATTTGGACAAAATCCGAATCGGGTATCACATTCCTGAATCGGTTATCATTTATCTCCCCCGTCCGAATGATTTACCGGATCATCCTCCTGCTGGGGCGGTCGCGATCTACCAAGTCGCGATGCAATGCGGCTTGCGTCTGCCCCTTCAGCCCATTGTCCGAGGCGTTTTATCTCGTATTCGGATTGCCCTGGGGTAAATAGTTCCGAATGGGTGGAGGAACTTATTCGAATGCGCGATATTGTGGGCTGAGTTGGAGCAGCCGCCGCTAACAGTTGACGAATTCCTCCACTTGTATCAAGTGCGTGTAAACCCGAACTATCCCGATTTTTATGTCTTCGCTGCTTGGCGGGGCAGAGGCGGCTCACTAATAACTGACCCTCCCACTTCCAACAAACATTGGAGAGAACGTTGGTTTTGGGCCTGTGGTCGTTGGGAGACGGCTGAGTCCGGGTCCTGCGAGGCTCGTGTTCCTCGGGCGTTCCAGAAAGCAGGTGACTCGGCGTTTTTCTTTAGTCCTTCTTGTTTTCATAACGTTTTGAGTCTGACGGACTTATGTCTGGCAGATATTCCGAAGAAGCGGCAAAAACTCGGATCCAGTGCCTTAGCTCGGATCAAGGAGTTGAGGACGTTGGATCCGGCGGATAGGTCCTGGAAGGTGCTCTTACAGCCAGAGCGCCTTCATCTCGCAGGTTTAGACTCGGTCGTCACAGGTAATTGAAAATGTATCTTCTTGTGTTCTCTGAATCTTAGCTGACTTTCTTCGTCTCTTTTTTATTTTAGATTTGGCCGAAGCTCGACCCCATCTTAGGATTGTTCCCGAGTCGGTCCCCACGGAGATGACTGGAACTCGGCCTCCCCTTAGGGCGGTTTCGAAGATAAAAGCTTCCCCCCGTGTCAGTTCTTCTGTCAGAGCCGAGCCGCTGAAGAAACAGAGAGTGGCGCGGAAGGAGAAGGAACCTGCAAGTTCTTCCGCCCCCACTGTCGTCGTACTTTCTGACCCAGAGGAAAGGGCAGAAGTGAGGGAGGTCGCAGCCACGGAGCCTCAGGCGGCATCCGACTCGGGACATGTTGCGACGGATGTTCCGAGACAGGAGGAGGAGACTAGGGCTGCTTCTTCCAGAGGGGAAGAGACGAGGACTGCATCCTCCAGATGGGAGGAGACAAGCCAAGAGGGGCCGTCTGTCTTTCGGACGGTGGTGTCGGGGATGGTTCCCTGAGCCTTAACTCATGGGAGCGAAAAAGAGTTCATCAGCCTCTATAACGCTCCTACGTCGCAAACCGTCGGTCATGAGGCGAGGGTGCTCTTTGAACTTGCGCCCTGCTTGGTTAAGGCCTACAAAGAATTGTGTTCGACCCATCAGCTGCAGACACTCTTGTCGGAAGCGGAGGGGCGACGCGAGAATGCCGAGATACAGGTCGGCGTTCTGATGGGCGAGGCGGCCCTTGCCCGGAAAGCTGCCGAAGACGCAAAAGCAGAGACGACTTTTTCCAGGAGAGCTCTTGATGAAACACAAGCCGAGGTAGCTCGGGTGATGGCTCTCCTCTCCGAGGCTGAGGAAGAGAACCGGCAAATCCTCGCAGTTCATGCTTCTTGTGCGGATGACTTGGCTAGGGCTAAGCTTGAAGCGGCGGGTCTTATTCAACAAGCCAATGAGAAGACTCGGGAGGCCGAGAAAGCTAGGGACCAAGCTGTTCAAGCCTTCCTTGAATCTAAGGAGTTCGAGGATGAAAGGGATCGTCTATTCCAAGGCGGATACTTGGAATGTGTCAACGATATGAAGAAGACTTTCCCGGATCTCGATCTCTCAGGAATTGAAGGAGGAGTCTCGGAATCTGCGGATCCCGAGGATAACCCTGCTAATGTCGTTGCTGATATTGCGGTTAGGGACGAGGCTGGTACTTCTGGACATGCCTCGGGAGTCGTTCCTGCCGAGGAACAGTGATGGTTTTTTTTTTGTAAAAACATTTGGAAGATGAATGAAAGATAGCACTTGATTTTATTCATACAATTTGGCTTTAATCTTTCTTAGTTCGGAGTTTTTAAGCTTTGAGTGCCGAACTAAGGATAATAAATCTTTAGGTGTTCAGCATTCCAAGGATGTGGCAACGATTGTCCGTTTAGGTCTTCTAGTCGGTATGTTCCTGGTCGGATGGTACCCGAGACAGTGTAGGGTCCTTCCCAGTTTGGTCCCAATGTACCCGACCCAAATTCCTTGGTATTGGAAAATACTTTTCGGAGAACCATATCTCCCATTCGAAACCGTCTGATCTTAACTCGGGTATTATAGAACCGAGCCACTTGTCGTTACCGTGCCTCTCTGCGCAGCCGTGCCATTTCCCTTTGTTCGTCCAGAAGGTCGAGCCCGAATGTAAGGAGTTCTTCATTTTCCTCTTCATTAAACGAAGTGATTCAAGCCGAGGGTAATCCGATTTCAATGGGAGTGACGGCTTCCGACCCATAAGCGAGTGAGAAGAGAGTTTCTCCTGTGGCGGTTCGAGTTGTGGTTCGGTAGGCCCAAAGAATTTTCGGAAGTTCTTCGGCCCATGCTCCTTTGGTCCGGTCAAGTTTGGTCCGGAGATGTTGTTTGATAACCTTGTTAACCGCTTCAACCTGTCCATTAGTCTGAGGATGATGGGGCGAAGAATACACGTTTCTGATCCTGAGGTTATCGCACATCTCGCGAAAGCTCCTATTATCAAATTGCTTTCCATTGTCTGTAATAATGGTACGAGGTACTCCGAACTGGCAAATAATATTCTTCCACACAAAGTCGGTGATCTTCTGTTCGGTTATTTTCGCTAATGGCTCTGCCTCGGCCCACTTCGTGAAATAGTCCACTACCACCACAGCAAATTTAGTCTGACATTTTTCCATAGGGAGTGGACCTATAATGTCGACACCCTACTGTGCGAAGGGCCAAGGACCAGTCATTGGCGTCAATGCCTCGGGAGCTTGCCTCGGAATCACCGCGAACCTTTGACATTTATCGCATCTTTGGACGAGCTTACGAGCGTCGTGCTGAATAGTAGGCCAATAATATCCCTGTCGTGGGACCTTATGGGCGAGAGATCGCCCTCCAGAATGGTTTCTGCAGATTCCTTCATGGATTTCACGCAACACATAGTTTGCCTCGCTGGGTTTGAGGCACCACAGCAACGGAGCGTAGTAACCTTTTTTGTAAAAGGTTCCATTGAGTATGGTGTAACGGGAGGCTCGGATCTTAATTCGCCGAGCTTCGGCGCGATCTTCAGGCAGCTTAACCTTGTCAAGATATTGGATGAGTGGATCGATCCAAGAAGGTTCCAAGTCGATTGTATTGACGACCGAGCTAGTTGGTTCATTTATACTTGGCTTAGCGACGTATGCAATAAGAACAGACCTGTGTATATCATCTTCATTGGCGGAGGTGAGCTTCGCTAATAGATCGGCTTTGCCGTTTTCTGTACGAGGGATCCGAGTGACAAGACAGAATTGAAATCCGTTGATCATTTCTTTCACTTTTTCCATGTACGTTCTTAATTGGTCTTTCCGTGTCTGGTATACACCGGTAACTTGATTAACAACCAACTAAGAATCGCTGAAAATATTTAGGTGAGTGACTCTCATGCTAGCTGCAAGTCGGAGGCCGAGTAACAACGCTTCATATTCCGCTGTATTGTTCGACGCTTGAAATCCAAGTCGTAAGGCATACTGCATATAGGTATGATCGGGGGTTTCCAGCACTATCTCGGCCCCACTTGCCTTAGAGTTGGAAGAGCCGTCGATAAACAGTTTCCAGGTAACAGGGCAGGGCAGGGATGGGGGAGTGGCTGTTATCGGTATTACAACATTCTCGGGAATATTGTCGACCGAGAGGCCGGTTGACGGTGTTACCTCGGCAATAAAGTCAGCTACGGCTTGCCCTCTGATTGCTACTTTCGGCCTGTATTGAATGTCAAATTTACTTAATTCGATTGCCCACTTCGTGAGTCGACCGGAAGCCTCCGGTTTTTGCAGAACTTGGCGAAGTGGAAGATCGGTCATTACGATGATGGTATGGGCGTGGAAATACGGCCTAAGTCAGCGAGAGGAAGTTATTAGAGCCAAGGCTACTTTTTCTAAGTTTGGGTATCTCGTTTCTGCTAGCAATAACGCTTTGCTAACATAATAAACCGGCAGTTGCTTTCCTTCGGATTCTCATATCAGGGCCGAGCTAACCGCTGCCTCGGATACTGCTAGTTAAAGGAGCAGGGACTCTCCTGATTCGGATTTTGATAAAAGAGGTGAAGAACCGAGATATGATTTTAATTGTTGGAATGCCACTTCACATTCTTCCGTCCAATCCATTGTCTGTCGTCCTTTCAACTGTTTGAAGAAAGGGAGACATTTATCCGTGGCTCTAGACAGGAATCGATTAAGTGCTGCTACTCGTCCAGTCAACCTTTGAATGTCCTTAATGGTTTTAGGAGATTCCATATCAATCAAAGCCTTTATTTTCTTAGGGTTTGCCTCTATTCCTCGCTGACTAACCAAGAAACCGAGGAACTTTCCAGAGCTCACCCCAAAGGCACACTTACTCGGATTCAGCTTCATCCGAAATTTTCGTAGGATGAGAAACATTTCTTCCAAATCATCTACATGATCTGCCGCGTGTATACTTTTGACGAGCATGTCGTTGATGTATACTTCCATGGTTCGGCCTATAAGTCGAGCAAAGATTTTGTTAACTAGTCTTTGATAAGTGGCGCCAGCATTCTTCAAACTAAATGGCATCACTCGGTAGCAATAAAGGCCTTTGTCAGTGACAAAGGTAGTTTTTGATTTATCTGTTCTATGCATTACAATTTAGTTATACCCCGAGTACGCATCCATGAAACTAAGAAGTTCATGTCCAGCGGTACTGTCCACTAACTGATCTATCCTTGGAAGCGGAAAGCTATCCTTCGGGCAGGCTTTATTTAAGTCAGTATAGTCAATACAGACCCGTCACTTCCTGTTGGACTTCTTTACGAGCACGACATTCGCGACCCATTCTGGATAGTGTATCTCTTCTATGAAGTTAGCCTGGAGGAGCTTGTTGACTTCTTCTGCAATAATGGCGTATCGTTCAGGGCCGAGCGGTCGTCGCTTCTGTCGGATCGGTCGATAGGACGGATCAATGTTGAGTCGGTGAGCGATCACAGACAGGTTGATTCCGGGCATATCTGTATGACACCAAGCAAATACGTCGGCGTACCTGCGGAGCAGGGCTATAAGCTTTTCTTTCAGAGATGACCGTAAAGACGAGCCAATTCGTACTGTCTTGGACCCATCTGTTTCGACCAAGGGAACTGAGATAAGATCTTCAACTGGCTGCCCTCGTTCATGACTCTCGCCCCGAGGGTCCAACGATTCAATCGTTGATATGTTGACCAGACTTTTGTTGGCGGGTCCTTTTACAGCTACCATGTAACAACGCCTCGCATCTTGCTGGTCTCCTTTGACAACTCCCACTCCCGAATCGGTCGGGAATTTCAGTGAAAGATGGTATGTGGATACCACGGCCCGGAGGAGACTTAAAGAAGGTCGGCCGAGTATGGCGTTGTACACTGAGGGCTGATCGACGACCAAGAATTCAACCATCATCGTCGTCTGATGTGGGGCACTACCAGTGGTGAGCGGTAGCGAGACAATTCCCTCAGGCAGTACTTGTCCTCCAGAAAAATCGATTAATGGGGTTCGAACTGGACGTAATATAGATCGCTCAATCCCCATTTTATCAAACGCCTGAGTAAATAACACGTCTGCAGATGATCCTGTATCGACGAGTATCCGGAATACTTTTCGGTTAGCGATAGTCAAGGTGACAATTAATGCGTCATCGTGGGGGTGATAGATCCCTCGGGCATCTTCCTCTGTGAATGAAATGCAATATTTTTCTCTTTTCTTTTCTTTTGTAGGTCGATCTATAATCATGAGCTCGGACGCAGGCTGATTAAGTTTTCTCGCATGATTCCTTCGAGCATTGTTTGAGTCGCCTCCGCCTCGTGGACCGCCGATAATTGTCCGAATTTCTTCCATAGGTTGACTTTCGGCCGGTCGTCCTTCGGCTACCCTGGCCTTGACCACGTGTTCTTTGAGTCAGCCTTCCTTTATGAGTCGTTCGATCTCTTCCTTTAGGTGATGGCAATCACTTGTGTTATGCCCGTGATCACGATGATAATGGCAGTATTTGTCCTTGTCCCGCCGATTGGGATTACTCCTGAGCTTATGGGGCCAGTTGACAAAGCCTTCGCTTTTGATTTCCATCAGCACCTGCTCCTGAGTTTTGTTCAGGGGGGTATATGCGGAGAATCTTCGATCTGGTCGCTTACCTGACCTTCGCTCATCGTGCGCTTGATCATCTTTACGCTTCTTTCCTCCGGTTGAGGCGGCTTCTTTTTTGGCAGACTCTTTGACCAAAGATTTAGTTTCACGCATGATCCGCGTTTCTTCGGCGTTTGCATACTTATCTAACCGTGCCATAAACTCTGCTAAAGTATCAGGCGGATTTTTGTCTAGAGACGCTAGGAACGGCTTGTCCCTAACTCTTTGCATGAGCGCATTGAGAGCCATTTCTTCTGAATGTTTTCGAACCTGAAGAGATTCGAAGTTGAAACACTTGATATAATCTTTCAATAACTCTCCCTGCTTTTGAACTATGTTGTTCAAATGCGCAGGGAGCTTCAGTTTCTTTTTTCCGCCGATGAAGTTGGTGAGAAAGGCGTCGCTTAGCTCCACGAATGAGCTGATGGACTTTGGTTTCAACTGTTTGAACTACAGTCGAGCTACGTCGGTCAGTGTAAGAGAAAAGGCTCGACACATCACTGCATCCGAGGCATCATGGAGCTCCATATAGGTTCTGAAGCATTCGATATGCTCTGTCGGGTCGGTCTTACCAGCGAAGGGAGTGATTTGAGGTAATTGAAACCTCTCGGGCAACCGAGCCTGCATTACCTCATCAACGAAAGGGGACGCCTTTGCCTCAGATCTGGTCGGATACATATTCCGGCTATGCTTCATGTCCGCCATTTCTTTCGCTATTTCTTCCCGCACTTCTCTTTTAAAATTTTGAATGTCTGTTTTCCAAGGCTCACCGCTCTCTGCCGTGCCTTCCATGGAAGGTCGGTTGCGCCTTCTTCACTCTATCTCGTGTCGAAGGTCGGTCGGGGGCAAGGAAGCGTTAGCCGACTGAGCCGGAGATGGCTCAGATACGCCTTGGGGTTGACTCGGCTGAAAAGACTGCAGCGCGGAAGGTTGAGGATCGACCACTGCAGTCGGTACATGTGTTGTCTCCCCTTGGGGAGGCGGAGGTGGTTGCATTTGCTGATACATTCGTTCCAGCATCTGCTTCATCATATTCATATCGGATCGGATTTCTTGAACCTCCTGGTCCAACCGTCCATCGTTCCGACCCTGCTGGTTATTGCTTGTTCTGGTCGTTCCTCGTTGGCGGTTGTCAGGTGGGTTCTGGGCTGCAGGCACTACTACTGGGTCCGCTGGCCCTGTAATCGCGATTTCATTCAGATCTTCTTCTGGGACCGTCCTTCTAGTCATCACCATGAGGATAGAATCCAATATAGAAATATGAGATGGCTTTTTGTACGGTTCCCACAGACGGCGCCAAATTGTTGATGCAAAAATCTGGTTCGTTCTCCTAGACCTTCGTGTATCTGCGGAGCAAGAAGACAAAGGAGACCCTGACTAGAGCAGGGGACCCTCCGATGCCAAAGTCAGGCTGGGAATCTGGGTCTTAGAGTTTTTTTGCGTACCTCCTAAGACCACTGAGGTCCTTACTTTATAGCTGCGAGAGCATTCTATCGTATGAGGATTCTCCTCTCAGTATCGTGTGCAGGATCTTCTCCTAGTATCGCGGAGATTGAATTTTACCCGTTTCTGGCCTCTATCCGATCCCGTGATCTCCGAGATTGGAGATTTCATCTCGAGATACTCGGGATGACGTTTTATTTCGTGCGGTCTTTCCTTCGTTTGGTTGATTCAATGAAGTGAGTCGGCCCGAGGCATGCCCAGGTTGCTGGTTTGTCGTCCGAGCTTTCTTAACTTTTGCCTCGGTTTAGTTGTTTTATAATCTTCCCTCGGACCCAGTGTATCCTTCGGCGATCCGAGGCACCGAGTCCGAGTTTTCGGACTTCGTACTTTTATTCCCAACAGTATATATATTGGTATGGGCAAATTGGGAACCTAACACCTACCCTCTCCATAACCGTGGTCCCTTACTAAGAATCTTTGAAACTCAAATTCAAGAGTGATTTTAGGACTAAGGATCTTTCCTAAGTGTTTCTACGAGGTCTAACCGACTGTAGATAGTAGTTGGTTAGTAGTAATTCTGGTCAAACATAATATCATCTTAATCCCAAAAGACCTTGAGAGAGGCATCCCATGGAAAGCAAGTTGACCCCACTTGAGATCTAACGTCCACACAAGGCCCACCTTCAATGTGGGTTATCCGTCATGCGAGGCCACCTTGGACGTGGGTTATCTATCATGTCAAACATCGGATGTAAATGGTCCATCATGTGGGCTCACCTTTAATGTGAACCATCCATCAAGTATGACCCAACTTTGAAGCTGGTCTCCATCATGTGGGACCTACCTTGGATGTAAGCCATTCATCAAAGGAGCTAACCTTTGATGTGGACCGTCCATTACGTGGGGTCCACCTTAATGTGGGTCATTCATTATATGGGGCCAATCGTTAATGTTAATTTTCCATCATATGGAGCCCACCTTCAATGTCCATTATCCATCATGTGGAGCACACCTTTAATGTGGACTGTCCACCATGTGGACCTCACCTTTGAAATGGGCCGCCAATCATGCAGGGCCCACCTTGGATGTGGGTCATTTATTATTAGGGTCAATCTTTAATATGTACCATCAATTATGTGGGGTCCACCTTAATGTGGGCCATCCATCATGTGGAGCCCACCTTCAATAACCACTACCCATCATGTGTGTAGACACCCTACACGTCCAAAATTAGCAAAGAGGGCATATCATCAACTTCTCATTATATGACAGACACCTGACGCCCCATTTCTCACACCTGGGGATTTCTGACAGATCCTGCTTGGTAAAAAAGGGTCGATGGTTTCATAGGCTGTAAGAGCAACACCCGCCCCCTAACCAGAAGAGGCAGAAACGGTAGAGAAAATAGTATAGAAATTATGAGGAATTTTCGTTGATTTCCTTGGCTTTTGTTCCCTAAAAACGAGGAGATTTTGCCACCTATGATGCTCTACAGCTACCAGGCCCACACCTGGGTTCTACTTCAGCCAGCCACAGAGACTTAACTCATCAAAGCCAACCAAACAATTTAGGAATGGGGTCAGGATTAAAGATGTCCAATTATCCCTTTTCTAACTTAAGACAATAGTATTTGAGTTTCCTTTTCTCTTTCTCACATCTCAATCAAGCTCAGAATGCGGTCCATTCCGTACATTCCCTTCTCAACATATATTGTTTTTTTTTTTTTTCCTTTTACTGCATTTGTTTTTATTATATTTATCCTATTATGCTAACCTGCCCAGGGTCTCGACTCTGTGAAGTAAGGCTAAGATTTTTCTTCTTTTCACTACACATATTGTTTTATTTTGCAATTATGCCCATTCTCTTTTGACTTTACGAAGCAAGGCTAAGATATGTTCACTTTCATTTTTTCATTTGCATGTCCGCCCCTCTCGTGAGGATTATGCAAAGCATGACTAGATGATTAACACATGTGTAGGTACCATATTCCCCTCATAGTCACATATTCCTTAAAGTAGAAACCGCACTTAGTGCGGGCAGGAGAGAATATATAATCCCTTCTTCTATTGTAACGAAGACCCTTATTTAGAATCTATAGTCGTAAACCAACCATAGATGTCACTTGAATTGAGGAATCTTATGATTCCCTAACCATTAAGTGATTCTACGGTTTCTAACCGGCCATAGATTCCAAGCTTCTTTTAGCTAGTGACGACTCCAAATCAAACATGCTTTTATATCTGAGTCTAACCCTACATTTAAATCAAATCAAAATCATAATTGATAGACAGAAAAAGCCAAGAAAGTGAGGGCTTTATTCCGCCGTGTGTACTCAAGCGGGGGAGGACATTCACAATGTGGAGCCCACCTTTAATGGGATCGTCCAGTATGAAAGGTCTGCTTTGGATGTAAGCCATTTATCATTAGTGGTCAACCTTGGGTACGGACCGTCCATTACATGAGCTTACGTTGATGTGGGTCATCCATCATATGGGGCATAACATAATGCTTATTGTCCATCATGTAGAGCCCACCTGCAATGTCCACTGCCCTCATGTGGAGCCCACCTTTGATGTAGATTGTCCATCTCGTGGGCCCTACCTTCGATGTGGACTGTCCATCACATAGAAACATGAGAAAGAGAAAAGGTAAAAAAAAATTTACTTATGGTTGTAAGTAAAGTTTAAGCTAATAATTTACTTTTCTAAAGGTGATTATCAAACTAACTTTTATTACAAAGATAACCCGTGTACTATCATAAGTAGATTTTTTATTTATTTATTTTTAAAGTATAGGGGTGTATCTATACAAGTTCTTAAAAAGACTAGAAAAACAAAAATTTCCTCCTATGAAAGAGGGCTTTAAATCTCAATGGTAAAAACATAGAGCAAATCGTAGCTATCCAGAGTTTCTTAAACACCAGGAGACTTAGATCTGCCTAATTATTTGGACCATTCTCTAATATGATCTAGCAAAACAGGTGGACATTGTGTATATAAAACACATACATCGAGGTGGACCACAAAGTTAAGGCCTCACCATAAACACCCCACCCCAAGTTGATAAGTCGATTGAGATTAGACGAAACCTAATATGAACCCTAAACCCTAATCCGAACCCCAATCCAAAACCCTACTCTAAACCCTATAAACCAATCTTAAACTCAGTCAATCCAGTCAGTCTGACAGACTCAATAGAAACCTAACTTTAGGGAAAAAACCTAGTCAAAACCAGCCAACTCACCAAGCCAAACTCATCAGGTCAACTAGTGAGTCAATCCACTGAGTCAAATCACCTTGTCAAATTAGGCCCAAGGTCCATTTTAGTCCAAGTCTACATCTAAAGCCCAATCGGAGTATAGAAGGAGATAACAAATCATCCACACTTCGTTAAAACTCCCCACATGTGTGGATGAGTTCACTTTCTAAAGCAATAGAGTTTGCGTCGTACGAGCGACCCCTTGGGGGTTGCTCGCCAAGTGGCAATTCTCCTATTTTGGCAGAGAGGTACATTAACACAGGGGATGAATGTGATGAGGTTGATCACCGTCTTTCTCAAGGATAACTACTTTGAATCTACAAAGCTTCTCTAGACTCCTCACAAAGACTTCTCGAATCCCTGAGGAAAAAGCAAGAAAATAGAAATAATATTCATGAAATTTTGTAAATTGATTGATTAATGAAATAAAACTATAACTAAAACTTGGAAAAAGTTTCAGAATTAAACAACAACTAAAACTTCCTAAAATTCATAACTTACTATAAATAGTAAATTTACTTTTTATAGTAAGTGTCATATGTGGCTTAACCACGTTATTCTCCTAATTATTCTAAGCACTTTTCACGTTGTACACAACTCCTAAATCCCAACAGATGAAGAGTTACAATCAAACCAAACTTACTAAAAATAGTAAAAATGGAAATAAACATGGAATTCGACCGTTGATCTAATGGAATCTCGCAAATTCGGCGTGGGCAACACGGATGTTCCAAATTGGTTGGCTAAAGTAACTCGTCCTACCCCAAAATCATATATGGTACGTTGAGTAACTCATTCCGGTTTGCAAGATATGCATGTTTTAAGGTTCTGACGATCTTGATGATCTCCACCTATGATCGGGCCTTCTCTAATCCATCTTGGACATGAAAGTGTCCGCGACCCGCTCTACATCATACATCCATGTGCATTTGGTGCTCAGAGCACCCCGAACGTATGAGAAAATGAAATAATTTTGGTGCCCCTCCCTTGAGCCCAAAATTACACCATATGCCATTCAATCCAACCCATGGGGTTTTGCCACATAGCAATATCAAATCTCAACCATCCAAACCCTTTTTAACCTTGAGGTTTGTAAGAATTACATGAAAATCAAGTTGGGAGGCTATAAATACCTCTATTCCCTTCACATTTCAAGCATTCCTCATCCATCATCTCTCATTATCAACCATCTCCTCTCACTCACCTTAAGCCTATAGCTTAGCCACTCCATCCCTCCACCAAGGAGAGGAAAGAGCTGTAGGGAATAGTATAGCCCAAGTTTGATCCTGTCTGATCCCAACCCTAGCCTCTTGGGCCAATTAAGTTCAATCCGAACCACTCAATCCAATCATTGCGACATTACCGTCCATTTGAACATTTAAACTAGAGGTGTACATGAACTGAGCTAGGTCGTTTAGCTCGCTCGACTCGACTCAAAAAAGCTCGATTCGATTCGGTTCGAAGTTGAGTTCGAGCCAAGTCGAGCTGATTTTTTGAGCTCAAAAATGAGTTCAAGCTGGTCCCAGCTCGACTTGACTCGAATCGAACCTGGCTCATGACTCGGTTACTTTGATATTGATGTTGCTCACCAAGTGTTTAATGAAATGACTCAACGAAGTGTGGCCGGTAGCAAGGAAGGTATGTATATGAAACCAATACCCTTTTTTCTTGATTTTTATGTTTGCTTAGAAGGTGTTTGATAAAATACTTGTAAAACCATTGATGCTGTCTCAAATACAGTGAGATTTTGAAGGTGCGGTCCAGGTGGTTGTGAAAATGCTGCACAAGAAAACTCGGCTCGATCTTGGCTCGAACTGGCCTGAGCTACTGACCAAACTAAGCCTAGTTGGCCAGTCAGGCTCGAGGACCGAGCCGAGCCTAGTTCGAGCTATGGTCAGCTAGTGGCCGAGCTAAGTCGACTCGATGTACACCCCTAATTCAAACTTCAATCTGCTCTGTCTAAATCTCAGCATTATCATTGTGAAAAACTTACTCACTTCTCAACCCTCTTGCTCATCCATTTCATCATTTCTACATAACATTGCATCTTGCACTCGATTAGCATAAACATATGCTCTATGGCTTACCGACTTAGTCCAATCCTGCCCATCAGAAATTTGTGTTAATTGGTTTATTGCTTTGACAAATGTAGGAGTTGGGGTGGGTTATCCATCTTGAATATAAGAATGTCATAAGCTTTGCATTCAACACATCATTCTACACACCTTTGCATTATTTGTATACGAGAACTGATATTTGACCCTCAAGAATAATCAAATCCTACGAGGTAAAGACCGTACATCAGTATAGGCATAGCGCCTAATACATTCCCTCCCTGTAACCATGGCCCCTTACCCTAAATCTATGATCATAGACTAAAAAATCATCTTAGAGTTAAGAATCTTCAAATCCTCTCCTGACGTTTCCATAAAGTCTAGCTGACTGTAAGGATGAAGCAACTGGTTAGTGGCGACTCATGTCAAATATAATACTCTTTTAATCACAGTGGAAATCCCTTGAAAAATGCATACCTGTGGAAGCATGAGTTAATTTCACCCCAAATCTAGCATCCCCACTCATCCACTTCAATTGTTACCCTTACCTCACCTAATTGACCCTTGAGAAAAAGATGTTCAACATATGGAACCCTTGTGTCTAGCCCAATCCAGTACATGTTTGCAAAGTTCACACATGTATTGCCAATCATATCTCTTGATTCTCTTTAATCTATCCATCAGGCGAGTTACATCATGGGTCTTTGGCAGTATAAATTGGGGTTATGGGAGTGGAATGGATTTGGAATCCAAAGGTTATTCGTAACGTGGCTTAGGAGGTAGTTGAAATCCACATTCAAATATTTAAGTTTGTTGAGTTTTACAATCTCTCTCTTTTGCTGAGATCTCCAGTTCTCTCCTTGTTTGGTAACTTTTAACGATAAAAAAGTGGCATGTGTAACATAAGTGCCATTGGGCTATTAATCCACCGTCCCAAATCAATCAGATTACCCAATTGCATCACTAAAATTATATCAATAAAAGGATATGAGGCACTCTAATCATCGCTGCAAATCAGTGGTTTAAAAATGTCAGACACTCTTTTCTGACCTTATACTTATGACTCACATGAGGCTTAGAATTTCCTCTTTTTTTGCCCAAGTATATATTTTAATTAGTTCCTTAAAATCATTGTGTCAAACAACACATATATACAAAATTTCATTCTTATTTTCGAAGTATACATTTCAATTAGTTTACTATAATTATTTTGTCTAACCTCACATATGTGTTTCGAAGTATACATTTCAATTAGTTTACTATAATTGTTTTGTCTAACCTCATATATGTCCACTAATTAAGGATATTAAAAATAATTTAATAATTAAATTCAAACTTTTATAAATAGTGTATAATTTAGATGCATTGTTATTTTTGGATACTAACTGTGATTTCCGATCCATGTATTTGAAATTCAAGCTCGAAACATTGCCCTTATCAATTCCCACTGTGAGATGCTAGACTGTGTGGTGGACTTGGGGATTAGAGGTGTACACGAGTCGAACCGAGTTAAGCTTGACACAGCTAGACTCGGCACGTCCACTAGCTGACCCCAGCTCAAACTCGGCTCGGCTCGGTCCTCTAGTCTGATTGGCCATCTCAGCTCAGTTCAGTCAGCAGCTCGGGCCTATTTGAGCCGAGTTTATCCATGCAACATTTTCACAAACATATGAAGTGCACCTTTAATTTTTCACTATATGTAAAACAACAACAACGGTTTTACAAGTATTTTATTGAATACTCAATAGGCAACATCAAAATCAAGATACAAGTATTTTATTGAATACTCAATAGGCAACATCAAAATCAAGATACAAGTATTTCATTGAATACTCAATAAGGAACATCAAAATCAAGATACAATGGTATTTGCTTTATATCTATATCTTCCTTACCACCAACTGACACTTCATTGAGTCATTTCATCAAACACTTGATGAGTAGTTTCAATATCAAAATAACCTAGAGTCACCGAACTAGTTCGAATCAAGTTGGGGTTCAATCCCAGTCGAGTCAAGCTCGAATTAAAGTACACAAAATTTTCCAACTCAAAAAATCAGCTCAGCTCAAATCGTGCTTTTTCGAGTCGAGCCAAGCGAGCTAACCGAGCTAACTCGGTTCGTGTACAGCCCTACTCGACGCCAGGCATTTTCAAAGTGCCCGAGGTACGTAAGACCCGTATCTTAGAGTTACACGCCATCGTCCCCAAGTGACCACACGTGCGATCTCCTTGAAAAAAATGCCGTTACGATCTCTGCATTCTCCCCCATTTTTAACAGACAAAAGCCCTAAACCGCAAAACCCCTAAACCAGCCATGCACTCCCCTCTCTCCAACCACATTTCCGGCCTTTTCTACCACTCTCTTCGAAGAATCTCGACCGTCCGTCGCCCCCAGGCCCTCATCGAGGCACAGGAAGCCCTCACCGACTACTTCCACTCCACCCGCTCCTTACCCTTCACCCACGCGGAGCACATTAGCACCAATTCCCCTTCTTCTCTCTCCGCCCTCCTTTCCAAAATCAAATTCTGCTCCTCCAACGTCTCTCAAATCCTCCACCGGTTCCTCCGCTACCACCCCATCAACGAATTCGAATTCTTCTTCGAGAGCATCGGCCTCTCTCCTCCTGAAATCCCAGCCTTTCTTCCGGCCCACCAGTTCTTCCTATCCGACGCCAGCAATCTCGTCTCCGTTGTCCGCGCTTTCGTGGAATACGGGTTCCCATGGAACAAGCTCGGGAGGATCTACAAGGAGGAAGTTTCGATTTTTGGCGAGGACTTTGGGAGATTGAAGGAGCGGCTACGTGAGTTAGAAGCGTTGGGGTTTAATAGAGTCTCGGTGGTTGGGATTTGCTTGGCTTTTCCGTCGGTTTTGGATGGGAATGGCAGTTTGGGTGGTGGGGTTGATGCATTGCTCGATGACTTGAAACGAGTTTTTTTCGATTTCGATTTGGTGGGGTCCGTTGGGGGGAATCTGGATGCTTGCTATGAGGTCTGTAGGAAGATTCGGGTTTTCTACGATCTGGGTTGCGAGAAGGGGAAGACAGGGGAGCTGATTGGGACGAATCGGGACATCTTGTTTGAATATGCGGAGGAGGTGTTGGTCCAGAAGGTGGAATTCTTTTGTAGGCTGGGTGCAAGGAAGGAGGACGTAGGGTTGTTTATTCTCCGTTGCCCTGAGATTTTGAAATTTGATTTAGAGGGACGTGTGATAACAATATTCGATTATTTGGAACAGCTTGGGTTGGATCACAAAGAGTTGACTTCGATTGTTCGCCAATATCCTCACGTTTTGGGCAAGAACAGGTTGAGGAATTTACCTCAGTCGATGAGAGCTTTGGATCTTCACAGATGGTTTGCCGATAAGATCATGAATGGGAATCATCACCTTCTACCAGGTTTTGTAACTGGAAATTACGAAGAGGAATTGGAAAAGGATTTTAGAAATGACATTGAGAGAATCAAACACACAATCAAGCGTCATCACATGTCTGGTAAGTTGGATTTCTTGCTCCAAATCGGCTTTGGAAACAATAGGCATTCTATAGAGATCTTGCGCCACATGCATGGCACGGGGATCCAGTTACAAGAACGATTCGATTGCCTCCTTCAAATGGGGATTGAGCACTCCAAGCTCTGTAAGATGATAAGCATGTCTCCAAAAATCCTCAACCAGAACACGGATATGCTCAAACAGAAGGTGAACTTCTTCTTCAATGAGATGCATTGCTCTTTGGAGCAACTCTATGCTTTCCCTTCGTATCTATGTTATGATCTAGAGAATCGGATCAAGCCTAGATATCAATTCCTTTCACGGCTTAGAGAAAAGGGTTCGCATGAGATGCATTATTCGCCTGCAACCATCATCACGGCTACTGAGAAGAATTTCATAGGCTACCTTCTAAAAATTCATCGTGCTGCCCCGAAACAATGGTTTGAGTCCTCATTGAAAAGGCCTGGTAATGGCAACCTAGAAACATAGCCCCATTCTGTCTGAATCAATGCCTATGTCAGGAGTTTGATTTCAAATCCCAATTCCCCATGTGTGCGGATGTGTTAAGTGCTTGTGAGATCCCAGCCATTCATCTGGTCTGCCACACCAGTGCATATGACACGGACGAAGATTAGGCCAATCCGGTCATCACGTTGAGTATGGACTGTTGGTCAATTTTTTTTGTGCTAGTTGTCCATTTTTTTCCATGCATGTGTAACCCACCCAAAGATTGGGCAGGCCTGATTATTGGCCCATGGCGCATACACAGTCTGAGCTGGTGAATGACCCGGATCATGCTCACATATTCCACAATGCTTTCTCTTGCAAACAACCATTGCATTTCTCTTACAAGAAATTGGTTCTGGGTAATGGTGCCATTATCTATCCCAATCCAAACTTGTACAAGTACATGATTTGCTTAGTCTTGTCCATGTAAACTGGCACATTATGTGGTTCGGGCAACGGGTTGTGTTCATTTATCTCTTTTCTGTCGGTACTAACATTCACCAAAAGCCTTTAATTCTCAAGCACCATGCCAACATCGGATCTTTTTCCCGTACATCCGATCTTGATCCTATTAGCATCCAAAAGCCGCATGTTCGGTATTTTGATTGACATTTGTATAACAATACCCTTTTACTCTGCAGTCTGCTTATGATCAGGTAAAACATCAGTTGTGCATGCCATGTGATACAGGCATGGATTCAACCGTATGTATTTGCTGTTCAGTATTTGATTATAGTGCCCAAGATGAGCATTTTATCTTTGTAAATGAGTTTTGACTTTCAATGTACATGTTCTTGTGTGTTTTCTTTGTCAAGCTTTACTTGAGAAATATACCAACATTTTCCTTTTGTGGTGCCTTCGGAATTTGGAAGCACAACACCAAATCAGCATTTGTTTGAATATGTCTACTTTCTGGGTGTTTGGACAGTGTGCAGAAAATGAAACCAAAATGGGCTGGTTAATCAGATTTCTGTCCCAACTTAGAATTTAATTAATTACTTCTTCTGTTTTTTTAAACATTCCAAGCCTTGGGGCTTGTTTGGATTTGTGGAAAGAGTGGGAAGGAAACATTGTTCCTCAGGAAACATTATTTCCAGAAAATTGTGGGAAAGGAAACTTTGTTTTCCATGTTTTTTAAAATAAGATTTTCCTGAAAATTTTGATCTGTTTCCAAATTTATTGTTTGGTAAAATAGAAAATTTCCTAATAGTTATTGGCATATGCTAGATTAACACATGACACATATGGATTGCTTAAAGATGGACGATAGCACATGTACATGTGGTTGCTTAAGCTTAATGGTGTCACACATGAGACACATGAGAGATGCTTAAGTTGTACAATGGCACATGTGACACAAGGGACCCATTAGCACATGTGACGCATGTGGGCACTTAAAGGTTGATGGTGGCAGATGCGCACTTAGGCACATGTGGCACATACAAGTGATTGAAGATGGACAATGGCACACGTGGGTGCTTTGCACGTGGGGTGCAAGCGAAAGATGGATGGTATCACATGTAGCATAGTGGCGTATATACAACACAATAGAAGATGGACAATGGAAAGTTGGGACATGTGGCACATACGAGGCGCTTTGTACATGTGAAGCTCAAGTGAAGATGGTGTAGCGACACATGTGCGACGCAACAGAAGATGGAGAATGGAAAATTGGCACATGCCGCACATTTGAGGTGCTTTGTAAATGTGGGGCCCAAGTGAAGATGGATGGTGACACATGTGGCACAGTGGCATGTGTGGCAAAATAGAAGATGGATGGTGGAACATTCACACACGTGACAGTTATGAAGCAATTGGAGATCGGTGGGGGCACAAGTGTGTTTAACTCTTGAGAAATACATTTTCTTTCAATTGTGGGAAAATGCCTTTCTTAGGAGGGGAGGTGGGAAGATAAATTCATTGATTTTCCAACAAAAGGAGGAAATGAGAAATGGTGTTTCCCACCAATTTCCACACACACACACACACACACAAAAAGTCTTCCCGACAATAAAAAAAATTAGTTTCATGGGAAATGGTGCTTACTTTCCTTTTCATGAATCCAAACAAGCCTTACTTGAAATGAAATACTTAAGACCCTAGGATGAGCCATGTTCTTTTAGGGAGATGGAGCTGGAATCCAACTATGCTGTTAAGAGCTAATACATTATTGAGAAGCCACATTTTAGTCCAATTAAGTTTGTTGGTTCTTTGCCCTTTGTATTGGGTATGCTGAATTTCCTCATTCCTAGAAGGACTCCGCAAGTATTCAAACGGTCTCTTGACTTTAAGATGCATTGTGGGCATTCCTTGATGTGCAGATATACAAAATCATCAAGGGTTTTGTGGTCCAATCAAGATTTAGGTTAATTTAATCTATTGCATCATATATCTGCTTTCAATATGGTTATTTTCGTCTTCTCATTTCAGTTAGGCTTTACTTTGATGGCTTTCTATCCATCCATCCCTGGTTTCTTGTAAATGATCTTTTGTTGATCATAACACACAAGGTATGAAGGTTCCATCTTTATTGAATTCTGTAATACATTAGGGTTTTCTCCGGCATTATTAGATTGTTTATCATAGCTCTTTGGCATTCAATCTTTACACCCAGGTCTTTGATGAAATGTTAGCAGCTTGCTGCGGACTTCTTTATTTCTTAGCCCCTTTATCCATGCCGCACTCTGCAATGCCCCAGTGCTACTCAAGCCAGCCTTCATCTCTTTTTACCACCAAGTGTTCGATACTGAGAATTAGCTAGGATGCAAGAAAACAAGAGAGAAGTTTTACAATTCCAAGTCCCAAATGAGGGACTTCACCCATACATACGCCCATTAAGGCTCTAGATGAATACCTCAGTGGATAAGATTATGCTAAAATGCTCTAGAATCTTTCTTCACCATCCCACACCCATCTAGCTACAAGATTCTTCTTCCAAAAAACTCTAGAACCTTCTTGAGATTCCTATACTTCTCAACAAGTCTTTATACGACATGCACAAGATGAGCCAGAAAAGGCAAATTCCTTGAGTAAGCCTCCAAGCCTGTGATGAGGTGCCAATGGATGAACAGAAGCAAAGACAAGGGCCTTGAGAATGCATCACTTTAGATGGTATGTTAGCGGGTATGCGTCTAGTGCATGTACCATCAATGGGGATGAAGTCTGATGGGCTAGTTGGTGTTTGGCCAAGTGGGTTATTAGCAAGGTTTACAAGCCAAAATGGAGAACGAACAGCTGGAGCGGTTGGTTCAATCAGAACGGATTCAGTTGTGGATGTAACATGGACATAATAACCATTGACCAAGTAGTAAAATCCTTTCTTGAGGACCATGGGGTGGATCGAATGGATGCCGCTGCTGGTTCACAGTTGTTCATTTCAATTAAACGATGGTTTGAATAGCTTTTATGGTCTATAATGGTTCGATTTTAACTGAACTGCATCTCTCTGCCATAGGGTTGGGTCCATTTTTAAATATTGGGATTTGTGGAAGCACACAAAGCAGAATCAAGCAAAGTGGCAATCGCACAAACGAACTCCAAAATGGCAATCCGAATTTTACATGGAAAAACGGTTGCGGAAAAAAAAACTAGGGCACAAAGCGACAAATAATGTACTATGAAAGCAATATTATAAGAGATAGTAGATCTTATCGATTTGAACAACCCTCAAATCACCTTGAATCTCTAACTATGCCCCTCAACCCTTTAAAACAACTTAAAAAGCCCTAATCACCTCTAATCATTGTCATAATCCCGATTACACCTGGTATATATACTACCCAACTGGGATAGGAAACAAATCACGCACTTACGCAAAATTACGAGTCTTCAACGGATCCTTTGATGGCATTGACAGACATCGAAGATCCTTCAATGCCATTGAGTGACAACTTTCAAAATTGTCTAGCAATCAATAAAGATTTTTTCTCAATGGCATTGACAGACTCTATTACAAACAGATTTAAGACATTTGACAACATTTTATCAATGAACTTGTCGGCTTGTTCAAGTCAACTCGAATCACTCAGAGTGAGTCTAATTAGTTTGGAGCAGGCACCATGAATCAGCAAATCTGGCTTCACATGCAGTGTAGCTTAAGTGAAATCTGAGCCTTCCATGGACGAGCTTCTTAAATCTTTCTGGCATAAAAATCAGGCCATTTCATACCTAATGTGGACGACAGCACATCAAAACAATCGATGGCTAGAAAAATATTTTTAACTGTCAGTTTACCAAGTTGTGGCTCAGGTTTCACACACGTGTTTGAAGAGTAAAATTGCCTGATTTTTTGAGTAGAAGATCTTGAGCACTATTTCTAATCTTATGGAAAGCTCAGGTTTCACACTCGTGTTTGATGTCTGTGTACCATCGTATGGATGTGTAAGCAAACGGGTTATCAACAGGCCGGGCCTAGGGGAGGTCTCGGCCCGGATTTTGAACTATCTTGGGGCCTATTCAAATTCTGATTTTTCAGGCCCGAGCCCGTACATTGCACCCATCTCAAAGAGACAGAGACTTGGATACTCTGGGAGAGAGTGCTGAATGATACGCAGGCAATTAGGAATCTCCAAGAAATTCCAAAACGCAGAATACAAGTCATGCTTAACCGTCCAAAATATGGACACCGGTTTAAATTAATATCCCGTTGTCTCAATTTTGAAAAACAAGTGTCCACGATCAGAGGTTAGGATTGTTCAACCAATCTGATTTTTAGACCATAAACGTAGCGACTGTGGGCCCCATAATTTAGTCTGTTTGATTTGAGTTAGTGTATAGCACGTGTAGCATTTGTAAGTGCCTGCGTATCGAGCGTCCTACGCTGCCAGAGTATCAAATAACTCTCCACCGAACAAAACCCTCGCCAGGTAAACTGGAGAGGTTTCAGAGTCGAAGAAAGAGTGAGAAGGAGCCAAGATAGAGAAGCGAAGCTCATCACAGCAACTAACGGATGAGGAGAAGAGAAGGGATTAGATGAAGGAGATGGTGGATGGTATTGGGAATGGGTTTTGGTGGTGGGTCGGTGCTAGCTCGGCCCAGCTCGCTGCTGCCGTCGCTTCCTACCGACGAGGCTGCGCCGGACGAGAGACGCTTATGCCTTTCAAGGCCTTCACCGTCGCCTCCCTCTTCGTCGGCGCGGGTGCATCCGCCGTCGCCGGGATCCTCCACGCCTCCGGCATACGTACGGTACGTTCTTTCCGATCCCTGCCTTCGGCAAAACGCTAAATCACCCTTCGGTGGGTCCACGGAAGAAGGATGCTCATCTCATTTTGTGCTATTTGCAAACTGCTGGCTGGCTGGCTGGCTGTCGTGCGCCCCCACTGAAATTGGGGGCTGGCACAGACAGCCAGCGATCAGGTGCGTTCATCCAGTGGGGCCGATGTGGATGGGTTCAGTAGCTTAAACCTTGCAGAATCCAACATTACGAGCAGTGGTATTGGTGAGCTTTGTAGGTGCTGGTCATTGATCGGCCAGTTCAGGTTGTCCATTTTGTGTTATGTTAGAGTTGTTGGTTGAAATCAAATGGAGTATGCAAACAGAAGATCAAATTTGGAATTAAAGAAGATAAGGCAAAAAGTTTGTAAAAGAGTTTAGTCGAGAGGCACGTCATGAGTCACTCGGATTGGAATCAAATTTGCTCCTCGTAAACAGCGTCCAAAGCGCAACAAATTTTTAGAGCAATCGACCTCCGGGATATAACCACTATGATCCGGTCCCAATGGTGCACTCACTATATGTAAGCTCGAACCACTTGTAGTTTAACCCCGAAAGTGCTGAGTTGACACAACAACGAATTCAGTAACAAAAATTCTTTAAAGACAGCAACAACATATAGCGCTTTTTGAAGAAGCAAAATAATTTTCCTAGTTATTATAAAATAAAGAAAAAGTCTTTAAATAGATTTTGAAATGGTGTTTTAAGCACCATTTGAAATGATTTGGCCCGTTGGATTTTAAACCCAACAGATGCGACCAACCGACTAGGAGTGTCTTTGTTTTTTAAAAATGAAAGAGCGCAAGTGTGAGTATATTTTCACACAAAGTAAAAGTCCCATGAGTACACCCGTACCCACACCCGTGGCCATGGGTTGGCCCGTCGTGGCGCACACGCACACGCACTCAAACTCGACTCGGCTTGGCATGTACATGTGTAGTCTATACCATAGATTATATCTAATGGCATAGCCTCTCATAGGACCAAATTCATATGCTCCCTGAAAGGGGCTCAAGCCTCGTGCAAAAAGCCTTTCTTATATACATGAAATTTTTTTTGGGCAAATCCAATGTGAGGTTAAACCCACAATACAACAAAGTAACTTGACTTTTTAAATTTTTTGGAGGGAAACTAAACAACTCAAAAATATAATTTTGAAACACAAATACTAAGAAATAACTATAAGGCTTTCATTAGGTATAAATTCAAGGTTGAAAATCAGTTAAGTACGAATATTAGAAGTCTTAGAACAAATATAGGATGAGAGTAAGAATCTTCTCATTTTAGAGAATTGTATGAAAATGGTAGGATAGTTCACAAAACTAAGCCCCCTATACACTAGAATAAGACAAAATAGCAGAATGTAAGAATATAACTCTTAAAGAGATGATAAATGCTATGTTAAATAGTTTAAGCTTACCTACAAGCATATAGGGAGAAGCAATTTTGTTAGCCTATTATATTGTAAATAGGATTCCTTATAAGTCTATTGAGTAAACACCATATGAACTTTGGAAGAATTATATTCCTAGTTATAAATATCTTGAAGTATAGGGGTGTCTTGTCAAAGTAGGATTGCTTAAAACTAAGAAAAGGAAACTAGATCTTAAAACAACTAACTGTATATTTATAAGATACGCAGAAAATAGTGCAACTTACAGGTTTTTAGTCCTAAAGACTAGGGATAATATTCTAAATCTTAATACAAATATAGAAGCTAACGGTATAGAGTTATTTGAGAGCATTTTCCCTATAAAATATAAGTCTATAGCAATAGAGGAAGTTAGTGAATCAAGTTTTGCATTTATCAGTAAATGTGCTGACAAGAAGGTAATAGAAGAGCTAGAATCAAGAAGAAGTATTAGAGTTAGAAAAGAAAGTAACCTAGGAGAAGATTTTTTTCACATTCTTAATAGAAGATTATCCTACAACCTAGAAAGTATCAATTAACTCTCCAGATGCAATCTTTTAGAATGAAGCAATAAATGACGAGTTAAAATCTATTATATCTAATAACACTTGGGAACTTGTAAATTTATCACCTGGAAACAAACAAACAAACAAATAGGTTGTAAATGGGTGTTTTAGAAGAAACTAAAATTAGATAGAACCATTGATAAGCTAAAGGCTAAGTAGATAGCTAAAAGTTTTAAACAAAATGAAGGAATAGATTATTTTGATACATTTCCTCATGTAACTGGGATTACTACTATCAGGGTTCTAATAGTAGTAAAGTGCGTAAACTAGTTAAGTCGCTATATATGGTTTGAAACAGACTTGTAAACAATAGCATGTAAAATTTGGCGATGTTTTGAAATATAATGAATATCATATAAATTATGTAGACAGATGTGTATATAGTAAATTTTCTAGAAATGGCGGTATTATTCTCTGTATGTACGTTAACAACATGCTTCTTTTTTAAACTAATATTAAATTTGTTAACGCGACTAAGAAATTCTTGTTTTTTAAGTTTGATATGAGAGACTTGGGAGAGGCTAATGTAATCTTAGGTATTAAGTTAACCAGGGAAGATGACGATCTTATATTATCACAATTTAATCACATTGAGAAATTGTTAAGAAAATTTGACCATTTTGACTGTTTATCTGTCAGTACACGTTATGATTACAATATGATTCTCATAAAGAATACATGTAGTAACTGGGAGAGAGACGAATTCGCTGCTCTCCTCTCTCGCATTTACAGCCTACCACCTTTCCTCAACGGGCTTGACCGTCTAATCTGGAGCCCGGATAAACAAGGCATGTTCTCAGTCAAATCTCTCTACGGCCTCCTGATCGGCAGACTCTCTCTTCCCGCTGGGCTACTGCATTACCATGGTTGGACGTACTCCGTTCCCCCTAAAATTGCAATTTTCGGTTGGTTAGTCGGTAAAAAGAGGGTCCTCACTGTTGACAATTTGCGGAAGCGAGGTGTGCCGATAACTAATATTTGTGTTTGCTGTATGGCCAACGAAGAGACGGTGAACCATTTCTTCATTCACTGCCCCTATACTCACTAGATCTGGTCGGCTACTCTCTTCCGTTTCAACGTTTCCTGGTGCTTCCCGGCCTCAACTACTAGCCTCCTTGATTCATGGCATGGGGTCAACTGTGGGAAATAACGGTCTCCTTTACGGTGGATGGCTCTTCTTGTTGTATGGTGGGCTGTTTGGGTCGAAAGGAACGACAGATGTTTCAATGATAGAGCCAAACCTGCTGAGGTCACTTTCCTTAGGGTGATTCACTGTCTAGTCGAGTGGGCCACTTATTCTGTTAAACCTCTTGATTGTAATTTTGCGTTTCTTGATGCCTAACTATTCTGCTATCTCAGCAGATCAGTGATCCTGTTGTTTCTGTTTTCTGCTTCCTTTTTTCATTAGTATAATCTTTTGTGTTAATTCTCAAAAAAATAAAAATAAAAATAAATAAATAAATAAAATACATGTAGTAATATGTCTCAATTGAAATATTCTAGGATAATTGGTATCCTCATGTATTTAATGAACTGCACTAAACCAAGCATAGCTTTTGCAGTAGGAAGGTTAAGTGGATATACACTTAACTTGGAAAAAAACATTAGAATGTATTGTCTAGAATTTTGATATACTTAAAAGGCACTATGGCTTATGATTTACATTATAATGAGTATCATACTGTATTAGAAGGATACAGTGATGCTAGCCGAACCACTGATTCAGATAAAACAAAATCCACTAGCGGATATGGCTTCACTTTGGGTGAAGGAACGGTTTCTTGGAAGTCTACCAAGTAGATATGTATTGCTCGGTCGACTATGAAATCCAAGTTTATTGTCTCGGAAAAGATTGGATTAAAAGCCGATTGGCTTAGAATTCTCTTCACTGATATACCTTTGTGACCAAAGCCTATATCGGCTGTAACCATTCATTATGATTGTCAAGCGGCTATAACAAATGCAATGAGTAAAATATATAATGGAAATAGCAGACATATTAGACTTAGACACAACATAGTGTGACATGTTGCGTGATGAAGTCATATCTATTGACTTTGTGAGGTCAGAAAAGAATGTAACAGATCTTTTGACCAAAGGACTATCTAAACAATTTAGTTAATTATACATTGAAGGGAATGTGGCTGAGCCTAACATATAAGCTGCCAATGTCGGCAACCCAATCTATACAAGTGGAGCGTGGTGTATATAGTTGTTGCGTACACTTGATGAAATTTGCCTGTGTGGGTGTGGAGGCGAAGGTTGCTTCCTACGAGAATCTGGACAAATTCGCTAGAGTACTCATAAAATATAGGTAATGATGCATGTCCGAAAAGCACTAAACCGTAAAATCACTTACAGATGAAGAGTTGTGTGAGTAACATGTATTTGTGATTTACACCAAAAGGAATCAGGTTCAAGACTATTGTGTCACCTGATTCCTGTAAACATATCTTTCTTATTCTAATGTCAGTTCAAGTCTACGATGACATCGACACCATTGCACAACTATTTCGTGTTAACAAGAATTTATATATATATATATATATAAAATTTTATTTTGAAATATGTGGAGGATTGTTGTATTTGTGTTTCAAAATTATACTTTTGAATTATTTTGTTTTCCTCCAAAATTTTGAAAATTTTGAGTTACTTTGTTGTGTTGCCGGTTGCGGGTTTAGCCTTACATCGGATTTGCCTAAGGAATTTTTCATGCATATAAGAAGGGCTTTTTGCATGGGATTGAAGCCCATTTCAGGGGGCATGTGAATTTGGTCATGTGGAGGGGTTGTGCCATAGACCACATGCGCGCGCACAAGCTGAGTCGAGTCATGTCGAGCCGAGTCTTAGTGCACTGCGCCGTGACCGGCCGTGGCTGCAAGTGCGGGTGTGTGTATACTCGTGGGGCTTTTACTTTGTGCAAGAATATACTTGCACTTTCATCCTTTCGTTTTTTTAAAACAGAGAGACTCGTGGGGCTTTTACTTTGTGCAAGAATATACTTGCAATTTTTCTCTTTTTTTGTAGGGAGTAAGGCCCGCTATCTCAGCGCGCCCCTCCTCTTTGTTTTCTTTCTTTCTTTAATGAATTTCGTAGTTAACTCTAAAATTAAAAAAAAAAATTTAAAAATTAAAAAAAAATATATTAGAGAGGCTCCTGGTCAGCTGGTCGCATATGTTGGGTTTAAAATCTAATGGACCAGGCCATTTCAAAGGGTGCTTAAAGCACCATTTCAGAGTCTATTTAAAGACTTCTTCCCTCTGTTTTATAGTAACTAGGAAAATCCTTTTGCTCTTAAATAAATAAATAAATAAATAAAAACGTTCTCTATGGTTGTTGTCTTTAAAGAGTTTTGGTTACTGAGTTCGTCGCTGAGTCAACTCAATACTTTTAGGGTTAAATTGCAAGTGGTTCGAGCTTGCGTACAGTGAGTGCACTGTTGAAACTGGGTCAAAGTTGTTGTATCTTGAAGGTCAATTGCTTTGGAAACCTGTTGCACCTGGGACGTTGTCCAAGTAGGGTTGTTAGTGGGCTGGGCTGGCCCTAATGGGCTTGGCTTGGGTTAGAATGTAAGGCTCGTGGGCCGAGTTCAAGCTTAAAGTTGAAGCCCGACCCGATTTCTTTGGATTTTTAAAAACCCTCTAACCCGATTTCTCTCTCTCTCTCTCTCTCTCTCTCTCACACACACACACATCAACCGATCATCAGCACCCTTTTCAAGATAATTGGGTCCTCTCTCTCTCTCTCTCTCTCTCTCTCTCTCTCTCTCTCTCTCTCTCTCTCTCCCCCCCTGCAAGCAAGTGCTCTCTATACGAACGGCAGATGTTTCTTTTGTGTCTGCAATGGTGATTTTAATGCACTTCTCTTCTTTCCCTGTTTCTGCCCTTGTTCTTGTCACCGAATAGAGATGCATATAGCATATGCTTGAGAGAAAGGTAGGAAGGATGAATGGGTTGTGTTGGTGTGACATTTCGCTGAGAAGTGAGAATACCCATCCATTGACTCTCTCTCTTTCTCCATTTTTCTCTTTATTTTTTTCTCAAAGAAAGAGGCTCTCTCTCTCTCTCTCTCTCTCTCTCTCTCTCTCTCTCTCTCTCTCTCTCTCTCTCTATTACTCTCTTCATTTTTCTTTTCATTTTTTCCTTAAAGAAAAAGAAAGAAAGAAAGGAAAATGCTCTTATGTAAGTCTTCTTCTTCTTTCTCTGCCTTTGAATTTTTAATTATGAATGCTGGAGATGAACAACTTGTGAGACAACCCATGTCAAAAATGGAGAATTTTCGGGCTCGGGTCAGGCCCTATATAACCAATCCTGACCAGGCTCAGGCTGGAGTATTTTAACCCGTCATGGGCCCAGCCAGGTTTGAGCTGTGGTTGAAAATTGCGGGCTGGGTTTTGGACAGAGCTTGGCCCGACCCATTGACACCTCTATGTCTAAGTGGAGCAAATTCAATTTCAAGCCGAGTTACTTATGTCATGCCTCGACTCTTGACTCTTATGAGTTTTCTGCCTTATTTTCTGTATTTTTAATTTTCGTTTATGTTTGCATACTCCAACATGTCATCCTTGGGCCATCGCCCAGCCATGGTGGACCTACCAGATGAAGTGCAAGTAAGTGGGGCCGGATAGCTGAAGTGTCAGATGCGAATAGGATGAATCACCATCATTTTTTAAATGGTGAAAAATTAACATAGCAGTTTAGGCTGATTCTACTACGTTCGATACACAATGCCAGCGAGAGAGGTCACTAGACCACCAGTTTTTAAGTTGTGGCGTTTCATCTACCAAACACGATTTCTCATTTGTACGAGTTAATCCAGACTGACCACCCATAAAATGAGTCTTACCATCCAATTGGTGGGAGAGAGTTGATGGTTGAAAAATAAAATAAAATTGGCAAGCCGTTAAAATTCACTCATATGAACAATGCCCTATCCACAAAGAGATCTACTATTCACACTCCAGATTGCAGTAAATGTGGTAGATGAGACACCACGACTTTAATAATTAGAACTACACTTAGTCTAGTGCATGTTCCATTACTTAGTTTTTGATTGATTTATTTATTCTCGATTTTTCCTTGTCATGTGGGGAATGGGAAATGAGCAGGTGGAGGACTTGAAGGAAGTGGGCGCAAATACAAGGAAAGGACTTGGTATACGGCCCAGAGGAGAATCATAATAGCAATAATACTTCCATTGCCTAACTTCTTTCTTTCTTTTTTTTCAAATATGGGATTCTGTTATGCTGTTTTGTGGAGTGGGATTTGGTCAGAGAAAAGGTGTGGAACTGAAATTCTTTTATAAATAAGATGAGAAATGGTCCCCCGGCTTGTTAGTTGAGTAATCCATTATTTGATCCCGGCTTATCTTTGTTATCCTAAGTTATGAGTACGAATGAGATTATTATTATTAATTTTTTGTTATTCCTTCCAAAAAAAAAAAAAAAAACAACTCAAATCCTCTACGACTTGGAACCAAGCCAAATTTGGAATAGCTTTGTGATAATGGAACCAACCAGCAAAAAGCATTAACACGGCAAAAACCAATGCACAAATTACTCAAAGCTCTTTTCTTGTTGGCTTCTAAGTTCAGTCCCGTCTCCCTCTGCCAAATAGAGACCGAAAGAAGTGTGGAATAGAGGATTGTCTGAGAATCAGGAACTTAATCTGAATCACATACTTGAATTGGAAGCCATTCCTTTGATTGTTGATGATTTATTGATGTTGATGAAAGAGGATGAATCTTTGATCAAGACATGCACGTGCTAGCGTGTTTTACTAATAGGTTTGACTTTATTCCACCCAATTGCTTGCTGGCTTCAAAGCTAACACGCCTTTGATATAATAATCCTTTTGAAGAAGGGAAAGACGGTATCATTAGTGCTCTCTTTCTTTGAGGGAAGGAGAGGGATCATGACTTCAACTAGTCTTAAGCAAGCAAGGCAGCCAAAGAAGCCAAAGCGCCTATCATACAGGCGACCAACCCATTGATCCTACCCTCGGGAGCGGACCCATGGAAGGGAAAGGTTTAACCAACTTCAATGGAGAACTTCTGAGTTACCATGCATAGCATTCTCTTTTTGAATAGACTGCTGTAATTTAAACCCCGTTACAACTATCAGAAGTCTCCTACACACTACCCCTTAAGTGGTGCCTTAACTAAATGTATCGATCACAACTACTGTAGGGCCCACCAGTATGCTCCATCCAAGTAATCCAACAGGCAGACCAAAACCACTGATCATGTGGGGCCCTTGTAATAAAAGCCTTACAGTCTTATCTCGTAAACTTTACTGGTACCCAAAAAAGATGATGAGAGATGTTCTAGTGTTCCTAGTTGCATCAGTTCACTTTGACAGTTAAATCGATGGATGGGAATCGTCTATCAAGTCCATTATACATTTCATTGAATACTAGCCCAACACACACACACACACAAAGCACTGAACGGATAGTTTAATCATCTGATTGGTCCTAACAAGTAGATGTGTCAAATTGTTGATTGGGCCTATTTGTGTAAACAATCTTGACCGTCCATATTAAATGTCATTGATCAAATGGTCAATATTTATAAGAATGATGTGATGTTTGGATGTTAGTCCATGAAATGTGTGTTGGACCTAATGAACTGTCTGGATCAATGGATTAGATTCTCAGTGCCCCAGGGTAACTATGAGCACTACTACTTATAGTGCTTTGAGAGCACTTGAGCATCACTCAAATATGATAAGGCAAAGTCTCCCACTCTCTTTTAACCCTTTGTTTGGATAGGATAGTCTTCCTTCGATTAGGGGTAGCTATGGACCTGCCCAGGGTCTATAAGGCTCATGACCCGAGCACTGAATGGACCTAGCACAGCTCTGCCAGGCCCAAAATTTGGTTCGGGCCGGCCTGAACCAGCCCTCCCTGGAAATTGATATAAAATCCCATTTCCACCTTCAATGTTCCTAATCTGTCCCTAGATCAGGTGGGACACACATTCGCAAAGAAGTACACACTTAGAAAAGTGCAAGCTACGTAATGAATCTAGACAGAACCCGTGGACATGAATCCTGAGCCCAAAAATTGATGGACCAAGCCCATGCACCATTCCCACCTCTACGGTGTCTGCATAATGTAGAATAGAACATATTAGACATGGAGTTGAGCCGAGCCGAGCTGCCCCGACTTGTGATTTTGGCGTAATGATGATCGAAATGACACTCATCCACCACATATATGTAGAATAGAACTAGGATTGTACAAGTTTGGGTTGGAGTACTATGGTACCCATATCTTAGCTAACCAGGTTCAGGGCTTAGCAGATCTAGCTAATGAGCCCCGACCCACCATTGTGTAAGCAAATGGATGATGATTTAAGTTACCAAAATGAATAGAAATTGATGGTGCATACCCTGGTTGCATTTGGACATATGGGCACTCCAATCAATTGTTCTGTACTGTCCATTCAGTCCAGGTCATCATTTTCAAGGACCCAGTCACCCAGCTATAAGAAAATAACTCCTGTTGGACTGCAAAATGGATAATCAGGATCATCTATAACAGAAAAGGGAAAAATAAAAAAGAAAGAAAGGTTCCTTCATCAGCCTGAAAAATCCATTCAGTAGGCCCATGGAAGACCGACTGTTATAATAAAACGAAAGGTCTGAGTTCAAATGGACTAAGCTCAGCTCATATACCCATGTTCTTAAATTTGTAATTATAAAAAGAAGGAAAAATCGGATCCTCACTATTGACAACCTCAGGAAGCGAGGGATGCAAATCGTTAACATCTGCAGCTGTTGCATGCGCAGTGAAGAGACAGTGAATCATCTGTTTGTTCATTGCCCTTTTATTACTCTTATTTACTGGGACTTCTGGTATAGATTCAATTTCACTGGCTGCTGTCCGAACTCTGCTGCGTCTTTGATTCGAGTATGGCACGGTCACAGAATCGGTAAGGTGAGAACCAAGATTTGGAGAATGGCAATTATTGCTATATGGTGGGCGATCTGGATGGAAAGGAATGATAGTGTTTAATGACCTGCATACGGCGCCTAAATCTGTGGGTTCTCATGCTAAAAAGATGATTGTTGAATGGGTTACCAATGTAACGGGATTAAAAGATTTCAATTTTCTTTTCTTGGGTTCCTAATGTACTCTTTTTGGCTGCTAGCTCAGCAGTCTTTTGTATGCTTTTCTTCTTTAATGCATTTTCTTTGTTGCTTTCAAAAAAAAAAAAAAAAAAAGGAAAAAAATAAAGATAAAAGAAAAGAAAACTCCGCTAAAATAAGACCAGATTGATTACTCCTGCCCACATATTGAGATTGTTCCTTCCATGGAAAATGCCTAATTTAGCTCAACAATGGTGCATATCCACGTACAAAAGATTTAACAAAATTTAAAACCCGATTAGAGGGCATTGGGCAATGGGAATGGCCCACCAAATCAACTGGGAGGGGCCCACGTCTACAATTTCCATCGCTTATTGTCGCAGACTTGGGCTCAAGAGAAGGATGCCATAACTTTCACTGGGAGAAAAAAAATAAATAAAAAATACATGGACCCTTCCACAGGCGAACAAGAGACTCCTGTTTCCACTCACCCATTTTAATCCTTGTAAATGCGCAAAACAGCAAAAGTGAGTCAATCTTGGCTCTTTTTCCAAACTTGACATTGCGGGCCGTAATACCTGATCATGATCATGTGCTGATCCCTGCCTCATGCTGGCACATAAGACTCCAGCATCAGCTGCGCAGGTGAGGGCGACTGGATTTCGACAATCAGATAGGTGAACTTCCACTGCTTGTCGGTCTTGTCTTTGAACATTTCGGTGTAGACCTTGCCAGCTCCATGCGGGCCACGAATATGGAAGTTAACCTGCATTGAGAAAAAAGTTTTAAGCTCCAAACATGACAGAACCAAACTTGTAAAAGTACTTGGGAAGATTGTGCGGAGAGTAGCAATGACAGGGCACTTGGAATTCTGATAAAAATGCTTAAAGATGAATGCCATCAAGGAGCACACGTCCACAGATACCCACACTTCATCAGGTGTAGCCAACCGTGAAACTGGTTGTGGCCCAAAAACCAGGCTGGTCCACTCATCAGGTGGGCCACATGTACATGAGAAATTTTATGGTTGGAAGATGAGGACCAGCAGTCCATATTGACAGTACATACTGACAAGCCTGATGTTTGGAACAGGGCCATGTTCATATTTGGAAGCATCCGATGAACGTCCGGGATCTCACACAAGTGCATCATGTTGGCACATGCACAGCAAAGAAAACCCTCAATCTCCTTTGTGGGAGACTCCTCAACATCTCTTAAGATGTTACCTCAACGTGCTCAACACCATCTTCATCAGTCCATGTCCTATGGGGAATGCGCTGGCGAGCAGCCCGGTTTCTGCTTTCCTGGCCATAGCCAGTAACAGGAGATCCAATTCTCATCCTAACCTGACATGGATCACAGCATTGAATGAATTAGGTGGGTAAGTGGCTGTCGATACAAGGAGAGGTACGATAGAAATCAACATTTAAGCAGGCAAAAATACCTGACTGTCATTCTGCACCCTTTCTAGAGCCTTCCCAAAAATCTTGTACCTGTATTAATGATCAAAGGTGGAAAAATGATAGGATATACATTTTTTGTCCGAAGCAAAAATGACAGTACCAATATAAAAGGTGGGAAAACAGAGATTGCCAAGTAGGGCTGTACACGAACCGAGTTAGCTCGGTTAGCTTGCTCGACTCGACTCGACTCGAAAAAGCTCGATTCGACTCTATTCAAAACTGAGTTCAAGCTGAGTCAAGCTGATTTTTTGAGCTCGAAAAAATTTTGAACCGAGTTCGAGCTTGCCCGAGCTCGACTCAACTCGACTCGGATCGAACCCCAACTTGAATCGAACTCGGATCAAACCAGTTCAATGACTTGGTTACTTTGATATTGATGTTGCTCACCAAGTTTTGTTGAAATGACTCAACGAAGTGTTGGCTGGTGGCAAGGGAGGTATGTATATGAAGCAAATACCCTTTTTTCTTGATTTTGATGTTGCCTACAAGGTATTTGATGAAATACCTGTAAACAGCTACTGTTGTATTACATACAGTAAGAAATTGAAAGTGAACTCCCATGTGTTTGTGAAAATTCCGCACAGGCTCGAACTCGGCTCGAACTGGCCCGAGCTGCTGACCGAACCGAGCCGAGCTGACCAATCAGGCTCGAGGACTGAGCCGAGCTGACCAATCAGGCTCGAGGACTGAGCCGAGCTGAGTTTGAGCTGGGGTCAGCTAGTGGCCGAACCGAGTTGAACTGTGCCAAGCTCAACTCAGTTTGACTTGTGTAAACCTCTGTTGCCAAGCACCGACATGATCACATGCATGGTTTTAAGAAGTCGACTCAGACTAGATGCAACCCAATCTGGTTTAATATTCTTGTGCCCAAGTTAGATGGATTTGGTATAGTTTGGTCATGTGTATATTCTTCAGAGTTCAGATTAATAAAAAATTAAGCTGGCTACCAAGCACTCAACCTCTGCACATGTCGCACAAGTATGAGATAGGAACCATTCATTTGTTGGCCCTACTGTGGATGGGTCATACACCAAAACCTACATATTTCAGATGGATCCTAGCTGCCACTTCGAGGACTTTTAGCCCATCAAATGTCTACCTTTGGTTGGACCTTTTTTTTTCTCTCTCTTAAACCCCATTTGTAATCCTCAAGTCTTTCAATCAGTGGCTAGGATCCCCAGAACAGTGATTCTAAGATATGCCATAAACACCATAAGAACCAGCAGATGATCAATTCAGGTCCACTACATGTGTGCTACATCTACAGAGATTGACCGCTTGATAGCTAACTTCGATATAAATTACAATTGCATCAGATCCACTATAAATAAATACAAACACATAAAAATGCCCTGTAGCATACAGATAAACAATAATAAAGTAGAGCTTGGAGTAGAACCTATGCAAGTAGGACACGCAAATCTAAAAAAGGTAAAAATTTTCTCTTTTTAGTAAAAAGCTTATATCATTATATAAAAGAAAAAATTAACCAAGAAAAGCACTTGGATGATGTCTTACTCTTTTGGTTCAAAGATGAGTTCCTTGAAAACAGCATATGCAGCAGCACCTGCAATACCTAGACCTGCAAGTATTATAAGACTGTATGAAGCACCCTCTGTGAATGACACCGGTTTCTCTGGAATATTGTAGGTGGGAGCATCAAAGGGATCTTCAATTGTAGACATATCTTTCCTCTTCTCCTGGCGAAAAGATAGGACAAAAAGGCACTTCAGTTTCCAGGATCGTGTAACATGAGGTTGAGATATATGAGAGGAAGAAGAATGAAAACGAAGCCATGCTAAAGCAAATAATCAGGTCAAAAGCCAGGCAAGAAAATTACAATAGGTATATATGCAAGAAGAGTCGAAGCTTTCTTCTAATTATAAAAAGAAAATGTCTGGTGAGCAAGGTATTCAGTAGGGGTAACAGCCAGCCAATATGACCATCCGTGATGGTCAAATAAACTTCAAAGGACAAAAATGTATTGACCCATTGTGGGCCTTTTTTTCAGATTGGGCATTTCAGGTCCCACCGTTACTGTTATGTAACCATTTTTTAATACTTTGCTGGTAAGATGTGTCCGTGTATCAGCAAGACTTGACAGATTTTTGTTTCTTGTTGGATATATTTCGCTCCATGGCAATCTAGACGCACATTACATGTTTTGTCTCCATGGCAACAAAAAATTGGATAGCAGACATCTGTAAAATAAAATTAAATTTAAAAAAAAAAAAATGAAACAAAAATCCATAGCAGACAGCAGGAAATGCTCTTTTTCTTTCTCCACCTACAGCATACCAGAATGCCATGCACATTTCTACACATCAAGATTATTGAGATGTCAGGTGGGTAGCCATTCCCAAACCCGGGTAAAGTAATGAGTAGGGTTGATGTCAGGCAGGCAGCCATTCATGGAACTTCTACAAAGCAATAACAAGATGTCCCCAAATAGCTGAGAACATGATAAAGATGAGAATGAAGATACAACAACGATAATAATGATGATGGATCAAGTTGCAGCAAAGGCAATGCTTATTACATGTATCAAGTATTAACTCGTTTCATCAAAGCTTTAGGAAAAGTACAGGTAAATCAAGGAAATGTAAGCTGTTATTACAACAACACAAGAGCAAGGATGTATACAGTATAACTGTGGCACAGCAGGAAACCAGGGTAAGCCACTCTTATTGTAGAAAAGAGGAATGCTACGGTGATTTGCATGACATACTGAAAAGGTGAATCGAGACAAACTTGGCAATTGGTAACACAGCAAACGTGAAAGATCTGGGTCAGTTACTAATGTAGGGACATTTCACACCGGGCTCGAGTGGGGTTGCTTGTGGGAAGCAGGGGCACACTCGGGGTGGGTGGTACTGATGTGATTTGGGACCCACGAGGGAGGTCTCGTGTTCGAGATGCCTCACCGGGGGTGATTAATGCAGGGGCATTTCACACTGGGCTCAAGTGAGGTAGCCTGTAGGATGCAGGGACACACTCGAGGTGGGCGGCCCGTGTGAGGCGGTACCCATGTGATTTGAGGCCCACGAGGGGGGTTTGGTCAAAGTCCTAACCCATGAGATGTGAGGCCTGGGCTATGAGATAAAGGGATCGATTTGTCATGCTCTAACAGTTCGAGCTTTTACAGCAAGTGGTTAATTGTCCTGCATCAAATTGATATCAGAGCGGGAGGTCTCGTGTTCGAAACTCCTCACCGGGGGTAATTAATACAAGGGCACACTCGGGGTAGATGGTACCCATGTGATTCGGGGCCCACGAGGGAGGTCTCGTGTTCGAGATTCCTCGTTGGGGGTGATTAATACATGAGCATTTCACACCGGGCTCGAGTGGGGTAGCCTGTGGGATGCACGGACACACTCGAGGTGGGCGGCCCGTGTGAGGTGGTACCCATGTGATTTGAGGCCCACGAGGAGGGCTTGGCCGAGGTCATAACCTATGAGATGTAGGGCTTGAGCTATGAGATAAAGGGATTGATTTGTCATGCTCTAACAGTTCGAGCTTTTAGAGCAAGTGGTTAATTGTCCTGCATCAGTTACTAAGCCCAGCAGACTGCCAACATTTCCTGGCCTATAAATCAGGCGAATCCACTCATTAGGTCGACCTCTTCAATCTCTCCTCGCATAAATCACTCTAGCATTTTGTGTATGAGAAATATTAGCATTCTAGTCACTTCTTTCATGACCATCAGATAGCTAAAATTATATGATATTTCATATGAACAGTTATCAAGAACAATTGATCTGTTCATGCCATTCTATATATATATATATATATATATATATATATATATATATATATATATATATATATATATATATAAACAAACTCATGAGTTAAAAAATTATATGGAAACTCACTCTTCGTAAATTTATACAGCTCATAATGGAAGAAAAAATATCCTCCTCCCTCCCTATTGTCTAATCACCAAACTATCTTAACCATCTTAATTTGCCTATGGAACTCGTTGAATTTGGACCCTTGATCATTTTCTAACTATCTATTTGATGGCCATTAATTAGGGTTCATGCTTCACCCATAATGGTTTCAAGATTTAGATGGCATTGATTAATGTATATGTATGCCATGTGTAGTGTGGATCCGTTGCAATAGCTAAACAAACAAGGGGAAAACACACCATCCACCTCTAAAAATATGGTTGTAAAAAGACTATGATACCATCATCTCATATATATAAGCAAACAGCAGGAGAAGCAATTTTAGCCACCCTTTTTGAAATTTAAACCCTCAACCTCGAGACTCTTTTTTAATACTGGCTTGAGGGATGCTCAAAGGAAGTCTTTATTAGGACTATGGATAGAGCATACTCAATTTCAATTGCATGTGGGAAAGAGAATCTGGCTCTAGGAGGGTTATGTGCAATGCTAAAGAAACAGAGTGATTTTGATCATTACAGGATCTAGAAGGGAACATACAGTTCACATCTCCTGTGAAGATTTGGACTAAAAAAATGCAGAGATATCAGTCCTACTTTTGTGAGCATATACTCAGAAACCTACCAAATCCCAAGCTTTAGATTGTTGGTGGCACTCAAGTGTTAGATGCATGATTTTTATCATGAAGATAATCAGAGGGACACATTCATCTAAAATGGGGAAAACGGGGTAAAATTAGCTGAATTTGGAGAATATAGAGGATGGTCTGGGCCAATCAATCTTAGAAAATGTTTTTCAACAATAGCAACACATGCAACATTGACATGCTTTTGGAAATTATAATCAGATGATTAATGCAACTCTTAATTTTATTAAATTTCAACCAGAAAGCAAGAACATTGCTGCCCTCAACCCCCTGGCAAGCAACTTCGAGACAGAGAACTGCCCAGTAACATACATTCATGCAAATTTCTTGTAGTAATTTCTATTGTGTTGCTTATTTTTAGAACGACTACTCTACAGGTTCTGAGATCATTAACTGGAAATAAAGAACCGAAAGAGAATGCATTCCCGGAATTTGCAAAAATATGTGAATATAAAGCAACAAAAAAAAGGTGAGGCACATATAGTCAAACCTCTCCCTTTTTTCCTGATGACTGCGAAGCCGAACTGGATGCAATTGCCCTTACAAAGCATGGAAGCATATGGTGCTTTCCATAGTATTTACTGAATTGATTTGTGGCCTGCCTACTAACTATATATTCTCTAGATTGCCCTCTGAATAAAGTAGGGAAACCTGCCAAACAAAATTTTCAATAAGTTGTAATTCTTGGAATGATGTGTCATATTTCTTTAAGAAGCACTGTTACTGTCAGTGCATAAATCATTCACCAATAGTCCATCTCTTCAGTAATGTATCAATTCACATTGATATGTTGGACAGGGAGCAGACAGAACAATAAAACATATAGGATGATAAGGAAAACACATGAGTGGCTTCAGATGATACAAATTGATTCGAAGAAAAGTTTTTTTTTTTTTTTTTAGGTAGGAATGGGCTTGACCCAAGACCTCAATGTTGAAACTGACTCTATCTGCCACTGAGGCACGGGATCAAACCCGTCAAAGATGAAGTAAAAGGACATAAAAGAACTAAAAAGTACAAATAGAACTTCCAACGATGCATTTTAAGATATTGAGACACACCAAATATCATTTTCCAAATGAACATGATTCCATACATGTCGGATCCCTGGTTTAGTGATCCAGACAGTTTGATGTGGGCCCCAACATGGATGGGGAAGACCCAAAAACCTCCGAGTTAGGAAGATCCTAATCCTTTGATATCTGTCGAATTTGACGTTTAAGAAACAAAAATACAGCAACAGTTCACATAGGAAAGAATTTGGGAAGGGTTAGGATTTTCCAGTCCATGAGATTCTTGGGCATCCCTAATTAGAGATTGGGCCATCATATCAACAGTCTGGATCGACTATATAACTCATTGCTTTTAAAATTATGGCATTCCCTTTTTATATTTCTTTTTTGAATCAGCAATGTACATGTCTTCTGATCAATCGGGACACTATAATAATTCAAAATTCTAAAAGGTTGGCATTCCTCTTTCTTTTCTTTTCTGTTTTCCTTTTCTTCTTCTTCTTCTTCTTTTTTCTTTTTTATTTGAATCAGCAATGCACGTGTTGGCTGAAGGATCTGGACTCTGAAATTCCTTGCTCCTAAAAGGCCGGCATTCCTCTTCTTCTTCTTCTTCTTTTTTATAATAGCAGCAGGCACTCCAACATATGACCCAAAGGAAAGGTAAAGAAATAAAGTTCCAAGTTCCAACAATACCAGTCATAGAAAGAAAAGGTAACCTAGGACAGATTTTCCTACAGCTGCAAGGTTTGACTAAAACGGCAGAGAAACATTTAGGTGCTTTATCTGCTGAAATATCTTCTATCAGTAGTATCCCTCTACATATTCATGACAGTTCAATGCTAATAATTAACATTCCAAGCATCCTAAGAAAAATTGCAACTGTAGAACTCTTTTATCCTGTTGAACATCTTGTTTAATAGGAATTGTATGCCATCTACAACTCAGATTCTGTTATTCCAGGAAGTCTTCAAAAAAATAGTGGCCGATGTGGCTACGGCGTTTCTTCAGGGTGGGCATTGTGACCTCTAACTGGAAGGGGCTTGGATTTCTTTTCAATGTATTCCAAGAGCTACATACTATATACTCCCTCAGAGTCCCTCCCTCTAAGGAGTCTGGAAGATAGAATTAGAAACCCTTGATCAGCATTTTTGGAGTAGTTCATAATGACCAGATTTTTTATGTATAAAATGATGACCAGTTTGTGTTGGTTTGATATCTTGTAGCCTTACAAAAAAATTCTTTAATGATTAAGGATGATAGAATGCGATGTTTAAAATTAAAACATCTAGTTTATAATCTTCCCCACTATCGCAGAGCCTCAAAAGACTCTGATCAACATATCCCATTACCTTGTTCCCACCAAATGTTAGTTAATTCAGTTTGTGACCTATCTATCTTTGAAAAAGCTTTAAATACCTTTTAAATGTCAGACGCTTGGCAATGAAAATTAATTTTCTTAGAGAATAAAGATCATTTTCTTTGTGAATGATTATCAAGCACACATCCAAAGCAAAGGAAGACTTGAAGATACTGTCTTCTGGTGTTTTTGTATTCTATATTTGTGGCATGCCCTTTAGAAAATGTTGCGCTTTTGTAATATATATTTTACAAAAAAAAAAAAAGTGCATGGGTTCACGGCATATGGGATATGGCATAACTTCCATCATGCATCTGGACAATATGACATTCCACGGGCAGATGTTTTGACCATCTTTTTGTTCATTGCCCCTTTGTGGGGTCTATATGGGTGGGAAGTTTTATGCCGTTTTCAAGTTCTATGTGTGTTCCCGAGTTTGGTTAATGATCTTCTGATTTGGTGGCCTTGGGAAGCAGATAAAGGTGCTGTGGAGAATGGCTTTGCTTGCAGTTTGGTGGGCTATTTGGGATGAAAGGAATGCTAGATGCTTCAGGAATGAGAGGAAGTCGGTGGATGGTGTGTATCTTGTAGGGCAAGGATGCTTGTTGTTGAATGGGCTTCTAGTGTCCCCAAGCTTAGCGATTGTAATCTGGATTTCCTTAGGTTGTAGTGGATCGCTTTCTCGGTGCCCCATCTTTTTGTAGCTTTCTTTCTTTGTTTTAATAAATTTTTTGTCATCTTTCAAAAAAAAGACATTCCATAGCCCTTGATAGAGTAGAATGGTGGAACGGGATTCATGTAACCAACCCCAATTAGTTGGGAAAAGGCCTAGATGATGATGATGGAGTTTCACGGCAACAGTTTAAAATGGGGATGCAGGAAATGAATATAGAACTACACGGATTTATTATATAAATACATAAATAAAAATCCGTGGACTACAAAACATAGACAGGAAATTCCAACTTCTCCTCATTGCATTTATCAAGAGAAGATAACCCAACAGTTATTTGTCAAAAGATAGAAATAGAGACCAAGTCCAAGGTACTCATGCCGCAACCGACAATCAGCCCTGCTCATATCCTGCAGAATATAAAAAAAAAGGATCAGCCTTTACATGTTCGATTATTATTATTATTTTTTTTTAAAAGGGAATGAAGGCTGCATTTGGATGTACAAAATGTTTAGTTAGTGAAAACTAAGAAGCAACAAAGTGAACCGTCCAAAGTTTGGCAGGTCCATCATTGTTTAGAGTGGTTAACCAGTCCCAAATCTGTCCACATAATTTCAGTTGGCCTTGAAATGAAATGCGTTACAATGATGTCAAGGGAAATAGAATTCTGAAATAATATCTTTTTCTGATCACCTCCACTTTTGTGCAACTTAATTATTGCAAACTATACAATTGTAAATCCAAACCCATCAAAAAAAAAAAAAAATTAAAAAATTAAAAAAAAAAAAAAAAAAAAACATGTTCATCCACCTTCTGCATCCAGATGACATTAGCATTGGATTTGCCCTCATAACATGACATTGCAACAACCTGCAATTGCACCATAATCATTTTTAAAATAAAAAACATAAAGCTTACAAGAAAGCCATGGAATACCGCACATGACATCAGTATGTTTGATTTGAGTTTGATTTTGAACTGATCGATTCAAGTTTTTTTATTTTTATTTTTGCTTAGCCATTCCCAGTCCTGCAACCTACATAAGACTATACAACTTATCAAGAATTTCATAAGAGCCCGCAAGATTCAGCTGTGCAGAGCGAAGAGACAAGCAGTGTAAAAAAGTCCAGGCTCGTCACTTGTTCATGTAACTACTTTCAAAACTTTAGAAAGAAGAGAAAATAAAGAACGCTAATCAACAATGGAATGGATAAAGGCTGCATTTGGGCACCCAGAAAAGGTTAGGAGGGCATGTTCCTTTCCCCCCAAAAATCAATATCCCTATCATCTCCGACTTTTTTTTTTTTTTTTTTTTTTTTTTGAAGTGGAAAAGAAAGATAATAGCACCCTGATGTAGGATGGATGAGAATGAGAAAATTGGATTTTGCACAACCCACACAATTCAAAGATTTTGATTTTTATTACAGAATTTTTCTCCTCTGCAAAAGGTTGTTTTCTCCCAAAACTCATACTTACTTTAATTCCCATATCATCCAACGTCAAATTAGTACTAGAGTAAGTTCATCCGTAGGCTTGTATGAGACCAATGGGAAGCAGGAGAGGAGTGTAGTGGAGGAGATAGCAAGGAGCCATGACCATACGGAGAGAATGCTCCATAAGATGTTAAGTCAAATGGATAATTTGGCAACATCAACACAGCAGCAAGGAGTGCCTCCTCATGTGTGAGTTGGTAGCGGCTAGATATTGAAGTTAGTGGCTCCAATGGTGTTCCATTTGATCATCCTCGTCGTAGAAGAGAGGACCGATTGGAGGGTCTAATTACACTTATGATGTAAAACTCGAGATGCTCAATTTTTATGAAGAAAATCTGAGAATTTCAAAGAACATATTCAAGATTTCAATAGAAGAAATGTATGAAAATCAGATTGATGAAGTGCCTCGTGAAAAAGCCACAATCCAAGAAGATAGCGCAAACAGTCTGTAGGTAGGTCGATAGATGAATCTATCAAAAGGATCAATGGACAGATTAATTTATGGAACACACAGTGGATCGAGGGTTGGATTGGAGGAAGAGATGGGCAGCTCAATGGTAGCACATTCTTGTACGGTGTATTTCAAAGTTGAGATGGACATGTTGGTCCTGTCCCAAGGACAGTCAAAGCACATAAGTTGGAAATCAACAGTGATAAGGACAATACCGTATTGACAGGGAGCTGATAGACTTACAACTCCATTACTACAAAAGTGGGAACCTAGAATGTGGAGAGCATGATGATGAAGGAAGAGGTGATTGTTATCTGCGGAGCCATCCGTTGCAAAGGGTGCTGATCCAACCCGAAGGCCTTCACTATGAATTACCCTTGAAGCCAAAGAAGAATGGTTGTAAAGGTCATTATTTTTAGTATCGGTATTCAATCATTGATGGATGTGTCGCACCCTTGGTATACAGAATCACATCAGGTATTGCATGGGAAATATTGGATGTATCACGTAATGTACTAATATTTTTGGGAAATTTTGGGAAATTGGTCAAATTTTTCAATGAAACTTTATGGGATGTTAAAAAAGACATCATTATACACTTAGAACTCAAAAGATTACAAAAATCAAGTACACGAAATAAGTTTTCTTGGCATAGGGTACTAAACTATCCGTTGTAGACAGAAGTGACGTAACTATAATAAAATAATAAATAAATAAAGCACTAATATTTCTATTATTCATTCACTTATTAGCACATTCATTGTACTAAATACTGACACTAGATATATTCTACAATATATGGTGCATTTACTTAAAAAGATATTTTTTTCATTTTTTTAAAATTAAATTAATTTTTGAAAATAAATAAACAAGTGTGGATGATGTTCAGCTTAGTACGCATGCATAAACACAAAATATTAGACATACATAACATCTAGTCAATCTAATTGTTTTCAAATAATTAATTTTCAACATTTTTTAATTAAGAGTATATTTTTTTAGTTTCAAAAGTTCCGTAAACTTGTATATCAGCCTCCAAGCACTCTAATATGATTTCTTTTTTCAACCTCTACTTGCAAGTTAAATGGGTGAAATTGAGGAAATTTTGGATTTTCCCAATTTCTCCAATTTTCTCATATTTGAAAATCGAAGGTCAAAACTCTTGATTGATCACATGAAGCATGCAAAATCATAAATTATGAGCTTTTTCCAGTGACTCCAAGGAATTTAAACAAGATAAAGCTGTTCAAATTCACAAAAAGTCGCCAACCTGGGTTCCAGTACCACACGCTCTCTAATTTTGACTTCCACCACCAACTCCCCTTTCCTCTCCAAACAATAAAAAAGGAGTGGTCAAAATTTTCTTAGGAATGTAATGAAAGCTTTTTTTTTTTTTTTTTTAAAAAAAAAAAAAAAAAAAAAAAAAAAAAAAAAACCAAATGTTTTGAGATTTTTGGCAAATTTTCCAATATTTTCCCAAAGGGGACTGATGCACTTAAGGTATCGTCAATACACGGCAATACATTATTGGTGATACATTATAATACACAGCGATACATTGCGATATATTGACCGACTGGGAAGTTTCCCAACCAAAGCCCGGTATTGAATCGGTATTGTGCAATATTGATAATATTGGCCTATCTATAATGTAATCATTGGAAAAGGTACATCAATCCGATAAATTGTTACTGGCCATCAACTTGAGACATGTTCTTTTGTAGCTATGGGACATTAATGCATCGGAGCCATCCATCACCATCAAATGAACCCCCTTTGATTTTTTATTTTTTTATTTTTTTAAGATAACGAGATTATATTAAGAAAAATCGATTACAAAAGAAACTGCTGAGATAGCAGAAAAGACTAAAAACCTAGAAATAAGAGGTCGCAATCCTTAAGACCATTAACATTAGCCACCCATTCTACAATAAGATTTTTGGCCCTAGCACACACAACTTGAACTGAGGACTGCTTGTTATTAAAGCATCTGTCGTTCCTTTCCTCCCAGACTGACCACCAAATGGCAAGGATTGCCATTCTCCATATTCTAGTTCTATCTTTGCCCAACTTGAATCCATGCCAAGACGCCAGCATGTTGGAGGACTTTGGGATACACCCACCAATGTTGAATCTCTTAAAGAATTCCGACCAGATTTGGGTGATAAACGGGCAATGGGTCATCAAGTGGTCAACCAATTCTTCTTCTTGCATACAGCAAAGACAAATATTGACGAGTTGCATGCCCCTCTTTCTCAGGTTATTGAATGTAAGGATCCAATTTTTACCAAACCAGCCAGCCAAAGCAAATGTATTTTTGAGAGAGGGGGGGGGGGGGGGTTGGTACTTCTAAATAAAAGGGGAAGCAGGGATCGCTGGGATGTGAGATGGAACAAGGCAAGAGTATAAGGATTTAACCGAGAAACTGCTATTCTTGTCCCGCGTCCAGATCAGATTGTCAGACGTAGCCTGGTTGGGAACCACCTTAGAAATGCAATCAAGCATCCCCACATATTCAGTTACCTCTCAGTTGTGGAGGTTTCTGACGCACTTCACTTCCCAAACGATGTTGTCATCGGAAGTAACATAGCAACTGGCAACATAAATTTTCTTATCTGGGGCGAGGCGATAGATATTAGGGAACCTGTTTTTCAGTGGTTCCTCACCCACCCACTGATCTTCCCAAAATCGAATGGCAGATCCATTTCCGAGCTCAAAATTGATATTATCAATCGCTGCTTTCTTGGACCGCAAAATTCCTTTCCAAATGAAAGAAGCCCTGTACGCTGAGGATTCTTTAGTCCACCATCCGCTAGAGGAAGTGCCATACTTGCCTTTGATGAGGATGTTCTAGAGAGCACTACCTTCAGTGCCCAATCTCCATATCCATTTGCCGAGGAGAGCCTGATTCATTGTCTTCAAATTTTTAATACTGGCACCCCCTTCTTGGAAATGCTTGCAGACCTCTAGCCATTCGAGAAGGTGAAGTTTTTTCTGGTTATCCTTCTCACACCACAGGAAGTCTCATCTAAGCTTGTCGATGATATGCAGGACCGACGAGGGACAACGGAATAGAGACATATAGTATATGGGAAGATTTGAAAGGCCTGATTTGATGAGAGTCAGACGTCCTCCCATCGATAAGTATTGACACTTCCACCTAGTGACGTACTTCTAAAATTTATTCACAATCTTGTCCCATATAGAGAGCGAGGGCGGGCCAAAAGCGAGGGGGAGCCCCACAAAAGTGGATGGAAATGGACCCGCTTTGATTTGGGGCTCGATGTAAAACAACCCATACTTCGGATCTTATTTGTCGAGCCATTAGTAGTTATCTGTTTTTTGGAAAATCTTTGAAGATTTAGAATTCTTCTACTTATTATTTTCCTTTTTGGATTTGAAACTTAGATGTTAATCTTTAGGATATGATTTAAAGTGAATTAGTAAAGTTTAGATTTAAAAGATCTCTTTAGATATTTATCTTTTGTATTTAAGCATATATAAAGACCTCTGAGGCCATATCATAGATAGATGGATGACTAATGAGATTGGAATAGAAAATGTGAGCTTAGGGAGAAAGCATTCTCTTGTCGAGGGAGAACACTACAAAAAACTTTTCCTTTAGATTGTGTGGTGTCTACAAAAATCCGTTCTTCTCATGTTCTTTTCTTCTATTCCATTACACCGTAGGTCAAATTGATATGACGTATGGGGTAATGAGAGAGAAAAGAAGAGGAGAAAATTGTTGTTTTGCACACACCACACAATTCAAAGGAGTTATTTTTTAGAGGGTTTTCTCCCTCTACAAGAGAACGCTTTTCCTTTAAGCTCAGTTTTTTAATTTTTTATTTTTTGCAAAAAATTATTCATCAACTTTAGCCATAATATGGCCTAAGAAGAATTTACATAGGCCTGAATGCAAAAGACAGAGATCTAAAGAAATCTTTCAAATCTTGACTTTACTAATTTAGATCTAAATCACATCCTAAATATTGACATCTGGGTTCCAAATACAAACAGGGAAATAACAACAACTAGAAGATTTTGACTATTAAAATATCTCCCCAAAATAGAAATCTACTAATGACTTGATGACCCATAAGATCCTGAGTGTAGGTTTTTTTTTTTACATCAAACCCCACAAAGTGGGACCATTTGATGGTGATAGATGGCTTGGGATGCATCACAACCCACCTAATGCAAATTCTGTTCTGTGTCACCCCAAACAAAAAGTGGATAACCGTCTCTCCAAAACGTCCATTTGATTTGCAATTTGGGTCACCAAAGAAACACCTTAGGGTGTGGATGGATGCACAATAGATTTAAATGCAATTATAAATCTAATAATGTGGAAATAACCAAATCCTAATTCCATCAGCATTCATGTTCAGAATATAGCCTCCAAATTGCAATTATGTTACTTTCAAGTTGGACTTAAAAGAATTGTAGCTGCAATTTGCGGGATACTTCCTCAATATGAATTCTACAAGATATCATTAAGCTCTCTCATTTCATCTTGATCAAGCTGAATGCTCACAATGCATAGCACTTGTGCATGAGTACATCCAAACACAACCTTACAATGGGCTGCAACTGTCATTTCTTCTCAGTTTTCTTTTGGTCCTGCATGGCCAGAAAGATCACAAATCAACGCTATCTTGATAGACTCTAACCACCTCTCAACATTGATCGTGGACATTTTACTCAGTTACCTCTTAATTTCATATTTTCAATACAAATCCACACCGTCAGACCATTTACACCACAATACAACAACATTATACCATTATCCTCATAAGATATCCGCAATACCAACTTATGCTGGCTAAAATATAGATAGATAAAAAATGAAAAAAAAAAAAAAAAGGATCCATACCTTCTTCACAGAATTGAATCTTCCGGTGTCAACTGCATTCCTCGCCGTTGATGAAAAACCAGCAGAACCCACATTGGAAACTAACAGTTCGGCTGGCGAAAATGATCCTTGCAGAGATTTTTCAAGAACAAGAGTCCATCTGTTATTAACCAAAGTCCTGAATTCTCCAAGTGTGTATTTGAGATGGTTCATCTTTTCAAATCACTATATATCGCTGTAACTTTCAATATGAGAAAACCCCAGAAAAATCAATCGATGGGAGGAAATTGGAAAAGACCCAGTTGATGAAACCGGATGAAATAAAAAACCCAGAAAGGAAAAGATCAAAGTATCAATATTGGCATTGGATTTTAGAGAGAGAGAGAGAGAGAGAGAGAGAGGGAGAGAGGGTTTTGAACTGCTCTCGCTTTGAACTGTTTTCGACTGGACGTGGGAACCGGAAGGGGGTTCTGAAGGTCGAGGGGTTTACCTAGATCAGCAGCTCCTCCGCACGTGCCTAACGTAAACTACATGACGCGCCAAGGCGTCCATTGACCGTTGATTATTTGGTGTCCCCGAGCCCCACGGAAGTGGATTGCGTAGTGATCCTCAGGACTCTGTGGGGCCCACCATGATGTATGTATTCCATCCACGCAGTCTATCCGTTTTCCACCTCATTTTAGGGCGTGAACAAGCCTAAAAATGAGACAGATCCAAAGATAAGTGGACCACACCACGTGAAACAGTGTGGGGCCCACGGTTGAAACCTTCCTAGGGCCCATCATGATCTGTTTGGTCCGCATGGATAAAACACATAAGGCCCATGGAGTCGGGTCCAAAGGACCCCGGATTTCACTAGTGACATGGTCTTCAGGCAATCCGCCTCTGAAATATAAGCCCAATGTCTTGCTGTACCAGGCCATGGCAATGATAGCCGGTCGGAGTGGATGGGCAATTCGCACTTGGGAGTCCATCCATGGTGGACCCCACCTAGTCTTGAATCCTGATCATCGGTAGTCACGTGTATGACGATCTCAACTTCAGACCCGATAACTTATACCCGATTATTATAAGAACCGGAACGGTCTAATATTAACCATAGTTTGAACAACCTTTTTGTTGAAGCCGCAGATTGAATGTTACGCCTGTCTATACTTTTCATGAGGTGGGCCAAAAAATTAACGGCCAGGCTAAGGTCTGAGATTCGGGTCTAATTAGTAGACACAACGGGTTCGGGTTTTTATCCCAACCCACGCTATTTCAACCATCTGGATTATCGGACCATATGGCCGTTGTCACTGTGATCTCTTTCCTGCTACTAGAGGTGTACAGGAGTCGATTGGAGTCGAGCTGGGCACAGCTTGGCTTGGCCACTTGCTGACCCATCTTGAACTTGGTTTGGCTTGGTCCTCGAGCTTGGCTGGCCAACTCGGCTTGGTTCGGTCAGCAACTTGAGCCAGTTCAAGCCAAGTTCATATCAAGATCGAGCCGAGTTCGCTTTTATTATTAATATTATTATTATTATTAAAATTTTAGGGTTAGCTTGCTAGTACACACCAATGTCGGTACACATACTCCATGTTAGCCACCCCCACTATGGATCGATACCAAGACCTCAAGTGTTGATACGAGGTATATCCACTCAGTCTGCCACTTGCATTATGGGACTAGGTGTGATCGAGTGGAGTTCGCTTGTATAACATTTTCATAAACATATGAACTACACCTTCAAAATCTCACTCTATGTAAAACATCAGCAATGGTTTTCCAAGTATTTTATCAAATACCTTTTAAGCAACATAAAAATCAATATTATATATATATATATATATATATATGTGGGAAAAGGTACTATGCGCTCCAGCGTAAAGCGGTCGTCCGTGAGGTCGAGCTGGGTGGGTCCCACCGTGATGCCTTTCAAACATCAAAACTGTCTACCAGATGTACCATTCCATAGTGGACCTGGATGGCCCAAAATCAAGTCAATCCGTGACTTTAGTGGGCCACACCACATACAGAAGCACAGAGGGGTCGTGCACCATTAAAACATTCATAACCATTTTTTATGGCCGACCAAGATGTGTTTTGCAAATCCAGCCCATCCATTATGTGTGTCCCACTTGAATGAGGGTTCAGACCAAGTTTCAGGTGCATGAAAAACTCAGGAGGGTCCCACCAGTGTTTTATATGTTTTTGGCATGTATACTTATGGTTTTAGATAGTGTGGCCCACCTGAGTCACGGATTCACCTGATTTTGGGCCGTCCAGGCCCACTATGGAATGGTGCATCTAGTGGACGGTGTTGATGTTTGAAAGGCATCACGGTGGGGCCCACCCAGCTCGACCTCACAGATGCCTGCTAGAGCGCATAGTACCTTTTCCATATATACACACACACACACACATGTTTCATATACATACCTTCCTCACCATCAACTACACTTTGTTGAGTCATTTCATCAAATACTTGGTGAGCAACATCAATATCAAAGTAACATCAATATCAAAGTAACTAAGTCTGAGTTCATCAAATCCGAGTTCTATTCGAGCTGGGTTCGATTCAAGTTGGGTTGAGCTTGGGCTAGCTCGAACTTAGTTCGAAATTTTTTCGAGCTCAAAAAAATAATTGAGCTTTTTCGAGTTAAGCCGAGCGAGCTAACCAAGCTAACTCGTTCGTGTACAACCCTACTTGTTACATCCAATGCCAGGCCACATGTTCAGGCTGGAGACAAATGATCCAGACCTTCCATTTGTTCCAGACGAGTGTCCGTTGATCTGATGGGTACAGCTGTTGAACCGACTTTTCAGGTTGGGCTTCGGCTCAAATAATTATAGCCCAGCCAACTTATATATACAGGTGTCATGGCCTATGAATATGTGATTCTGACCCGTAGTTAGTCAACCACCAATGGGGATTTCATCAATTTTGAGGCAGGTAGTATCAGGTTGGGCTGGACCCAACTCAAATTTTTTTCAGGTGGGTTTGGACCCAACTCAAATTATCTTTTTTCAGTGGCATCTGCCATTATTCACCATCGCTAAGTTAATTGCGATGGTCCAACTGATTAACAGAGCAATGTCTCCTTTTGTTTGATTTAACAGATCTACATCTTATATTTATTTAAATATTTCATTTCAAAAGAAAATCTCCATCTACACATATGGGAGGGTTTGATTGGGATAATAGACCATTATATCTAGTGGATGGACCTCGCTTGCCCAGAACCAGTAGTTGGCTTTGACTCATTAAACTGGTCCCACACCGCGGATTGGCCGGGCCTGCGGCTAGCTGTTTGGGCTTGGCCTATTGAAAATGTCGATTTTGCCTGGCCCAACCACGGCCCATTGACAGCTCTACTAGAACTGTACTGGGAGTGTATTAGATACTCTGGTAGTAAGATCGTAGATATGCAGGAACTTAGATTGTGGTAAAAACTATAGATAGGATAATCTAAAAAATCGAGATTAATTAAATAAAAATAACATCTGATCAGTGAAAATTTATTTGGATCGCTTGAAAATTTCTCATTACAACCGTCAATTAAATGCTCATCAATCAGCTAGTTAGGAAGTGAGATATGTGTAATTTAGGATTTGATTAATACATGAATTGGGATACAATATTTGGACTGTTTGATTTAAGTTCCATGAATGTCGTGTGCGCACTTTATTAGTGCCTGCGCATCAACCATCACACCTTGCCAGAGTATGGAAGTTTTTCTCAAAGATAAAATCACGGACGCGTATTGCCTATTCTGACGCTACAAGAAGCCAGTAGCTACTGGACGCGGATTGCGTCCTACCCCGGCAGGTCTCTGTGGGGCCCACGGTGATGTAAGTGTTTTATCCACACCGTTTATAGCTTTTTTCAGATCATTTTAAGTTATGATCCTAAAAATGAAATAGGTCCACAGCTCCAGTAGACCACACCAAAGGAAGCTGCAGTGATAATGACATTCACCGTTGAAACCTTTCTAAGAGCCACCGGGATGTTTTTTTACCATGCAACCTATTCACAAGGTCATGTAGACGTGGATGAAGTGAAACGAAACTTCTCCAGCTACCAAGAAGTTTTTAATGGTGGACATTCAATCCCTACTTTGTGTTCCACTGAGACTTATACCTGCTTCATTTTTTGTCCTATATCTTAAATTGATCCTATAAAAACGATGAACGGAAATCAGAGGAGAGAGAGATAGATGGCACAAGCCATAGAACTTCCCTGTATTGACTTATCCTCTCCAGATCGAATCTCGACCGCCGAATCGATCCGTCAGGTTTTCTGCTCTCGATCTATTTCAAATCCTGGATTTATTTATTTATTTAATATATATATATATATATATATATATATATATATATATATATATATAAACTAAATTCGTTGATTTTCCCCAAATTTCGTTAATTTATCTCAATTCATATGAAGTGAACATTGACAAGTTCTTATTAAGTATTGGGAGTAGTAATATCTTCCCAAAACCCAATCCTTCAGCAGAATCTTATTTACTTGGGAAGCAGTCTACGAAGTTTCTAATTACCGAAATCTATGTGTTTTTTTCCCCCTCATTTAGGTTGTGTTTGGATGAGCAAGTGAATTGTATTGTGAACATTCATTTTAATAGACAGGAACGCTGCGTTTGGGTTTTCAAACTAATTGGATTGTGAACATTCAGGGCCTGTTTGGATGCCTGTAACTTTTTTAAGTTGTAAGTAAGTTACATGTAACTTACTTACAGGTGTAAGTAAGTTACAGGTAATCCTGTTTGGATGTAAGTTGTAACTTAGTTACAAGTAACTTTGTTTTTGTGTTTGGATAACCTGTAACTTTGTTATAAGTAATAAGTTGGATATTCACGCTAGATAGAGTTTGAAATAAAGAATCGTTGAAAAATCAGATTGACACATAAAAAAGACTAGGATAAAATTATTCCATTTTATTAAGCCCATATAAATGAATAGTTTGACCGATTCTTAGGCTAAACTAATCAATAGGTGGACCATAAAAGTGGGCCCATGTTTTCAAAATGCTAGTAATGTGAACAAAAAACTTTTATTGTACAGAGTGGATGTATAACACATCATCAAGGTGGGCCCCATGGTATACTTTTATTGTACTGAGTAAACTCAGTAAACTCATTTAGGCCCACTATAAATGTGTGCGGCTTATCAATCCATCCATGTGATGTAAACCCCATGAAACAACCTAAATTGCCCAACTTTTAATTTGATCCAAAACTTTGGTGGGCCATGAAAAAACTTATAGTTTCCTCCCTTGATTTGCATATCTCTTTTCTATGGCCCACCACAGTTTTAGGTTAGGTTGAAAATCGGTTCCACGGGGTTTCATGTATGCTGCATCACATGGACCGTTTGGATTAGAGTCCCATGACATACATGACATGTGTATAAAGTTACACACATGCGCAGGTGCGCAGAGAGCATGCCTACACATTAGCAACACCTAAACCACTCACGTTTTTTTAAGCACAAAAAAAAAAAAAAAAGAAAAAAAAAAAAAAAAAGAAGAGGGGTTGCGATGAAAACCCTACCGTTTTGGGGAGGAGAGAGGGAGAGCGGTAGTTGCGAGAGAGAGATCGCGCATAGAGAGATCGCAGATAGGGAGAGAGAGAGAGATTGCGAGAGAGGGAAGAAAGAGAGACGGATTGCGAGCTTAAAAATCCGACCGTGGGTGCGTTTCTCCCTCTTCCCCTCGTTTTAAAAATCCGACCCTTACGAAGGTAGGTATGCTTCTTCAATGCAGGTGCGATTCTTCCCCAACGTTTTGCATTTCAAAATTTTCAACCGTTACCTATAACTTAGTTACAGGTAACTTGAAAAACGACTCTTTCTCCTGTAAGATTTTCGGCCCTTTCTCCTGTAACTTAGTTACAGGTTGAGAGAAAGTCACTTGTGACTTTCCTCCCCCAAACACCAACTGTAACTAAGTCACCTGTAACTTACTTACATTTTAGAGAAGTTACAGGCATCCAAACGACCCCTCAGGGATGCGTTTGGACGCGCTCTTGACTTTAATAACAGTCATCAACTGTATAAGTAATAGTAAACAAATTGTAATTTCCTTATGTAGTGGCTACAATTTGCAATTGCATTTCCTTCAAGTAGGACACGAAGGAACTCAACTGCAATTTGGAGGATGCTTCCTAACTATGAATTCTTTGAAGATCTGTTATCTTTTATTGACTCTGAATCAAAATGCGGCCCTCTTGCAATTGGGATGTATGTTCACATCACAATTGCATTATCTTGTGCATTCAAATGCAGTCTTGGTTACATCAAGGCGAAGCGGCAAAATTGATGATCTTTGCTGGTATTCATAGTAAGGAAGTAGCCCTCATATTGCAGTTTCATTCCTTTCGTGCCCTATTCGGAAGGAATGCATTGGAAATTTGGAGCTCATGCATTCGATATGGATGCTCTGGAAGGAATTGTGGCTTGGTTAATGCCATTTTATGGGACTGATAGTTATAATTCAAGTCAACACTGTGTATCCAAAGACAACTTAGGTATTGATAATGGTAACTTCTTCATGATGGGATTTTGTTGGTTGGGACATTTTTTGGTGGGAGATTTTGTTAACTCTGCCAGTGGGAGTTTTGCATTCTCATTGCTAGTCCCAAGCCCAGATAAAGGAGGGTTGTGTCAGGTTGGTAGCCAATATCAAACTTCTTCTCATGAATCGTGATTCTTTCTTGGGAGAATCAAATTCTTCTCTTTTAACATAGAGGTCTGGCTTATTAGTACATTGCAAATTATGGTCCACACAGAAGACCAGTCCCTGCCACTTTTCAGGTGGGGGTCATGTCTTCTGCCAATGGCGTGCAAGGACTACAGTTCTTGTGTACTACCAGCCTTTTTCCCCCTTTATCATTAACTTGGTTTCGGTCTTCTATCAGAGTGGTTTTGATTAAATCAACTGTTGCAGGGTCACCTTATAACTGGATTCTTTCTTTCTTTCCCTTTTTTTTTCTTTGTTTCAGGCATGTTTGGACTATGGCTTCTTCTACCTCGTAAATCATGGTATAGAGGATGAGATGCTTAAGCAAGTTTTTGATGAGAGCAGGAAGTTCTTCTCGATGCCTTTGCAAGAGAAGATGAGGCTTGCACGTAGTAAGGAACACAGAGGCTATACAGCCTTGTATTCTGAGACCCTTGATCCTTCAATACAATCCAAAGGTCCATTTTTGTAATTCTACCATATTCCAAAATCATGAAATGATCTCGTGTTGGTGCTGAAGAGTGAGTTCTTTCCCATACAGTCAAAAGAGACCCAGTTGCAAATTTTGGAAATTCTACTAACAATATTCCAAAATTACTGATCATTTTTCTCAGCTCCTGAAATGGCCATGAGCCCAACATGGCTTTACTGTTGTTGATTAGTGGGGTTGTTCAACTGGGAGAAACACGTATTCTGTAACTGCAATTGCTGTTGCTATTTCATTTCTGAAACTCATATTTGAAACTTAAGAAACAATGTCGCCTTATTCTTCTTCTTTTTTCCCTTCTTGTTTTAAGAACTTGATCTGTGTTGTTCTGTTGTAGTTCTTAGCTTCCGAGGTGTTTGTCGAACCTAATAGAGACATCGGACAAGGAAGAAATCCAATTCAATAATCATAAGTTTAATTGATATGCAGGGGATTTGAAAGAGAGTTTCTACATTGGTCCCATGGAAGGTGGTAACTTGAATCAGTGGCCTACTGAAGGTGTCGTTTACTCTTATCCAAATCACCATCCGTGGTTATCACGAATATGGGTTTGCTTGGCAGAATAACTTATTAATTTCAAGTTACCAGTGTATATAGATTCATTACATCAGTTTTCTTGAGCTAGAATTTTCACACTACTGTCTAGGAAAGTCTAGGAGTTTTGCCACATTGGAGAGCTACAATGGAATCATATCATGAGAAGATCCTGTAAGTTTCAACATTTCTCGATGTGTATTACTAATAACACTTCAAGGGTGGGATCAATGATTTATGCTACTTTTCTAGATCTCTCTTTTTAGATTTTTGAGAAAAAAATGGTTTTTCTTTGTTTGTTTGTTTCTGTGTAATACTAATAACACTTCAAGGGGATTGCAGATTATGCCAATAATGGATTTCTCTCTCTTCCACAGGGCTGTGGGGAAAAGGTTAATCTCTTTGATTGCCTTGGCTTTGAACTTGGATGAAAGCTTCTTTGAGCAAGTGGGTGCACCCATGGGATTTGTCCGTCTTCTACACTATCCAGGTCTGCTAGCATATTCAGATAACAAAAATATAGTAACTGTCTTGTGAATTGCTGAATCTTATGCAATGTCAAAGAATTGGTAGTCTTTGTGGCAGTTGTTGGGTGTTACATTCAAGTCTGTGTATAATCATTTTTACAAGAAGATGCTAATAGGTTGTTGATAGGGTTGCATCTGAATTTCCTTTTCAGGAGAACTAGCTGTTTCAGATACTGGAACTTATGGCGCGTCTGCTCATTCAGATTATGGAATGATCACACTTCTAGCTACTGATGGGGTCCAAGGACTTCAGGCATGTTCAATAAAGATATTTTGTGATCCTTAAATAAGTGACAGTCCATATTTTTGTGCTGCCAAGTTGTGTTTGTAGGACTTCCCTAGAATACTTAACTCGCTTGGTTGGGGTGGTGTGCAAAATGGAACCCGCTTTAAGAGATCTTCTGTTTCTGTCCTTTCCATCTCCAAATCATGATTGAGATAAGAATGGAAAGTTCCATTCTCATGTCAATCACAATTAAATGGTGGCCATCCTGTCTGCCTTGGTAACCAAGAATAAACAAATGTAACTTTTATCTTTTCTGATGTGAATGCCACTTTACTGATATTTTGGTTTTGGTATTCTACAGATCTGTAGGGAAAAGGATAAGGTACCACGAGTATGGGAAGATGTGGCTCATGCCAACGGGTAAGTTCATTCATATACAAGGACTAGAACTTTGAGATAGCTATTGTTCCACGGAACATTATTAAAAAATTGAAATTATTATCGAATTTTCTTTGAAAAACAGCCAAACCCCTTTCTTCCCATTAAAATGGCCATGCAGCTCTGAAGTTTTCATTGAACTATTGAATCTTGGTAATATGTTTGAATTTCCAATTTTAACCATTTTGCTGCTTTATTCATTATTGTTGTGCATTTATTTTTTCTTTCATTCATACTTTTGTTGTTCTACATTTTCTTTCAAATGTGATCGGGTGCATGTTTTTCATTCTATTCTAGGAATTCAGTGTTCATGGGATGATAGGCTTATTTATTTCAGGCGAGTATTTTAATAAAACCATTGCATCTGCAGGGCTTTCATTGTTAACATTGGGGATATGTTGGAGAGGTGGACTAATTGCTTGTTTAGGTGATTTCTCATTCTGAATTGCAGTGTTCTCTCTCTGTTCATCCATGCTTGTTTTTCTGAATGAATTATTTTATTTTATTTTACTTTTTAATGTCATCTAGCAATGGTAGCAAAAATAGCATGGAGAGGATTGAAAGAAAATGACTACCTTATTTCCCCATATGATGTCCGAGGATTAGTACTATCGTAAGCCTCCTATTGAACCTCCGTTAGATGTGCTTGTCTGGGACCACTCAAATGACGTCAACGACGTGATACGGACTGTCCATCTGTTGGAACTTGGATCTACTGCAGATTGGATCTACTTGGATCCTAGAAATCCAATGGGAGAACTTCACCTGTTGAATGATGACCATTGTTCTAAATTTTTTCTTAACTGTCCCTTTTCAGGCCACCTGTATATTATTAGGTTATTTTGACCGAAAATCTTTTTGGGCAATGGCCAACCATAATGGGGCTTGGCAGATGATTGATCCAAATGAGGCTTTCATAGGAGGCTTCTGATAGTATTGCTCCCTATATTGTATTTAAATTACCTTGATTGGTTTGTTTTCTTTGAAATGTGAAATGTTGGTCAACCTATTCTTGTTCCGTTTTGCCCTTATTGGCAGGTCAACATTGCACAGAGTTATAGCAACTGGACAAGAACGCTATTCTGTATTCTCCATCCTTTTTTTTCCCCTGTTTAACTTTTTATGCTCAATTAAATGCGACTATTCCTCTATTGCTGGCAAAAAAGAAGTGCTTGGTTGGAAATTCTACACATTTCCTTGCAATGAAAGTTCAAATCATCTGCATTTGCAAAAGAGAAATAATCACCTACAACCTACTGCATCTGCATGCTAAGGTAGAATGTGCCCCAATCTCCAATCTTTTTGTGAAGGTGTCACAATTTATGTGTAGGACATTCCTACCACGAAAAAGTTGGGCCCTTGCAGGAAGATCACCTAATGCAAAAATCAGGCTGATCCAGTTATCAGTTGGACCACACCTGTATTTTGAGTCAAATCATTGGCTACCACTGGTTTTGGCGGCATGGCTTGCCTGATGAGTGGACCAGTCTGATTTTCCCACCAAATGATCTTCATGGTGTTGTCTAACTTTTGCTCGGTTTGGATATCCCACACATGACGCATTAGCGGGAAATATGGTGCTGCATAGCTTCGCATGCCTGGGCTGTGAGTGATCGCATCCCTTTCCAGTCAACTACAAGAACTGTTACTTAAGGAGGAAAGAAAGAAAAGATCAGCCTATTATTCATTGGTAGCATACAAATCCCAGACTATATGAGTTTGCACTTTATCAGGTGGCCTTCTTCTTGGATCCGAACTCAGATTGCATGGTTGAATGCTTAGAAAGCTGCTGCAGGGAGGCATCCCCTCCAAAGTATATCTTTGTTAAACTCCTCTCCTTTTCTCACTACTGTTTAACAATATTTCCTTCAAATAATTCTTTCATGCCTGCAGATTTCCTCCTATACGCAGTGGAGACTATTTGCAAGAGCGTTTAAGGCTTACATACGCTCTAAAAGGATGACAGAAGTAGGGGATTGGCAATTACTGATTGGCAGTGTGATCAGGTCAGGTACTCATCTCAATTAGTGCAGGGGCTAGACTTCTATGTGGGTTTGCATCTGTCTTTTTAAATGATGGTGACTCATCGATCGCACATGTGGCTTACATAACTGTTCAACTAGAAGGGCCCATGTTCATGGAACATAGACTGAAACTCGCGTTGATTGTATGATCCTAATAACCACATTTCTAGCTATCAAATTGGATGGTGAAAAGTAGAACAGTTATCTGTCCAACTTCAAGGGATAAAGGCTAATTAGGATTCTTCTATCAATATGATATTCCTTCATCACCATGAGAACCATGATTTTGATGGCTTGGATGTGGATGTTCACCACCATTTGGAAAACAGTTGTGAAATATATCCATCGACTACTCATCGTGTGAATGCGAAATGACTAAGAGAGAATCTATTTTATGTGAGCATATCCTTTCTATGTTTTTTAGATGAGGAAATTTCTCACTTTTCTGATAACTGGTAGATCTTGGATTATGGTGATTCAGCTGATGGTGGATGCAATGCATGGAGAGCAGGTGGGTCAATTCACAGCCATCCGATGTGAATCTACGATGGGCCATGCCACTTGCAAGACGGGTGGATAATGTATGCAATTCAATCATTAATGCCACTATGAGCCCCCCCAATGAAAGATGTTTGATTTTATCCATAAATTATATAGAAAGTATATGGTTCCAAACACTAATATCTTATCAGGCCCTGATCTCTTTGCATGCGGGACGCATAGTTGAATGACATCGTTCAACCATTGGGCCTTATGCCAAATGCACACCATACAGGTAATCCTAGCCATTAATTTGTCGAATTTTGAGGATTATGATTGGATGATTAAGAAAAAAAAAAAAAGTTCAAGCAACGGTGAACATTCAATGGGCAATATAATATAGTCTTTAAATGTGAGGCCAGGATCATCCAATTGTTGTGATTTTTCACATTCAACTCATCCATGGTAGGACTCACTGATGCATGGTGGAGATCTCATGTGTTTTTGGATTGATTGCTTGAGCACCAACTCTTATATTAGCATTTAACACCAGATCCTTCGCCAAATCATAATATAGACCATATTTGTCAGATCTCCACTGATGCATGGTGGAGATCTCATGTGTTTTTGGATTGATTGCTTCGGCACCAACTCTTATATTAGCATTTAACACCAGATCCTTCGCCAAATCATAATATAGACCATATTTGTGCGATAACTTCATGACTTACCCTCCAAAAACTAACCACACAAGTATTAAACTGAATAATCTCTAGATGCCCTGGATCTGAGCCCATACCGGAGTAGTAGACGGTGCATTTCCACATTGACGGTGTTCGAGCTCATACTTACCTATAAAAATAAAAATAGAGAGAGAGAGAGAGCTCAAGATGTCTCATTCAGTGGAGATATTATATGATAGACGGGCAGTAATTTTCACAGTTTTCAGCTTGTAACATGATTGATGGTCTCACCATGCATGGCCCACGCACCGGAAAAGCCCCGGATGTCAAGATCCAGGTAATAGTGTGTTCGGCTTCTTCTTTTTTCTTTTGGGTTGAATGTGACCTGTTGCTGTATTTTCTTTTAGATCACTGAACTGTGGGCCGCATTTGTACAAAACTGAAAGCCTAAAAGGCATCTTGCGATTGGCCCAAGCATTGCATAGTGCCACAGTGCACTTGCGACCGCCCTCGGTAAGCTATGGGCCAGCCACTTGCATTTGCAAGTGGGATTATCATTTGGTTATTTCTTAGGCCAGACTGCTTATTTTAGTAATTGAAAGCAACTTTACTACTTAGATTTAATGCTAGTTGGTGATTGTTAAACAGGGAGAAAGACATTAAGATAATATTTCCTGACCACTGATTTGTTTTGATATGGTATGATGTACTTCGGTTTTTGGTTTGCTCAGTGCGTGGTTTAGTGATCTAGACAGTTGATCTGTTCGTCCCACTATGGATGGATGATATGCCCTAAAATATCCTTGATAATACACTATCAACCTTTGAAAGATACCTCGTTTCAACGCTGAGGTCTTGGTATTGATTCCCTAGTGGGGGTGGCTAACAGTGAAGTGTGAACTGACAGTGGGTGTACTAACAAGCTAACAAAAAAAAAAACCCTTTGAATCTGTGGCCTGCAAAGTGCAAATAGGAGGTGCAGAAGAGGTTGAGCCATGTCTGCACTCCACTATGAAAAAAGTCCAAGACTTTCAACCTGGAAAAGTTACTGAGGCATCGTCCATCAACGGTGGGGCACAAAAGGCCAATGGTTTGGATGTCTGAGCTATGGGTCTGGCCTGAGTATGCTGGGACGCGGATTTCCTGCAAAAGCCTTCGGCATGAAGTTCTTGCACAAGGATGCAAGGTGGGGTCCACCGTGATGTTAATGAGAAATCCAACCCGTCCATCCATTTTTTGATCTCATTTTAGGACATGCAACAAAAAATGAGGAGTACCCAAAACTCAAGTGGGCCATACGAGATGAAACAGTGGGGAAAGGAATTCCTACCGTTGAAACTTTCCTAGGCTTCACCTTGATGTTTATATCCCATCCAAACCGTTTATAAGGTCATTTTCACTTAGATGAAGTGAAAAAATAAAAACTTAGACCGATACAACTATTGTGGCCATATAAATGTTTCAATGGTGGTCACTAAATTCCCGCTGTTATCTCTCGTGCGGCCCATTCGAGTTTTGGATGCACCTTATTTTTGGTCGCATGTCCTATAATGAGCTCGAAGAGCGGATGGACGGGTTGGATTTCTAACAAACATCGAAGTGTGCCCCACCCAGAATCCTAGCGCAGGAACTTCCACGCTTTCGCAGGAAATCGGAAGGTTGGTGATATGCGGGCCCCACCATGATGTATATGTTTCATCCATGCTGTCCATTTAGTTTTTTAGATCATTTTATGGTATGAGACCAAAAATGAGTTATATCCCAATCTCAAGTGGATCACATTACAGGAAACTGTGTTGAATGAGCGTCAACCATTAAAAACCTTTTGGAGGCTATAAAAGTTTTGGATCAAGCTGATATTTGTTTTTTTCCTTCATCTGGGCCAATATGACCTAATCAACAGATTGGATGTCAAATAAACAGTAGTGTGGCTTAGGAGGATTTTAATGGTGGATATCCGATCAATATTGTTTTCCTGTGATTCACATGAGATTTATTGTCATGCTTCGAAATTCGAGTACTCGAATAAGGTCTTCAGGACCCGAATCTCAAGGTTCGTGAGTTATAGTATAATAATATTTATTACAATTCACGTGATTCAATCAAATTTAATAAAATATTCAACGTCATTTGAAAGAAAATACAGCTGAAATGTTTATTAAATTCAACTCTCTTGATAGTTTTCCTTTTCTACATCGAAATTTAAACATAAACTAAACCTAAATAACAATAATAATAATAATAATAATAATAACCTGAATAGAATTAAAACTAAACCTAATTTTCTAGAAAATAAAACTAATAGTAGAGACCCACCTGCTTGTAGTATTCCAGTTATGCATCTATGCATTTTTTAGTACGATGAGCATAACAGCCCAATAAGGTCATTTTTTATCCAAAATTTAACATGTTCAGATAATATCATTTTTTTTAACAATGGAGGAAAATAGAATACAGATAATGAATTTGAGCAACAGAAATATGAAAAATGCGATGCATGTGATAATTTTCATGAATTCTCATAATAATTATATCATTTCTTACAACACCGTAACCAAGTGGATGGTCACGTTGCATTAACGCCCGCGCACTAGTACCTCATGGTGATGGACCCATTTATACGTTAGCCAGTAAGACTAGTACTCCAGTTGTACCTCTGACGTATGTCCACGCACACAATTGTAGTCATACACCGTATACAAAGGAGACTCCAAAGGATCTAGTGGATTCTAGGGTCTTTCACTTAAGAGACACAATTGCCCTACTTGCTTGCTTTAAGGTCTCTCACCTAAGGGACACAATTGCCCTACTTGCTAACTTTAGGTCTTTCACTCAAGGGACACGATCGCCCTACTTGCTGATACAATTATATATTTTTTTTTCTCACAATTAAATAATCAATAGATAAGCATGAATAACGTGAACAATTCTAAAATCAACAAAAATAAATAAATAATAATTTAACAAATCAAATTTCTACACTATAATGCAGGTTCTATACGAGGTATATAAATTCGATGTTATTAAAATTTAGTTTCTGAATTTGTTGATTTCTATAATAGTGTTGAAAAATTTATAAGAACACCTAAAAATGCTGAAATACCAATTTTTGTCTTAAAATTGAATTTATTTACTTATTTACAATGTAAATAATTTATTTTATTTAAAATTTAAATTCCTATTTATTAATTTATAAAAGTTTAGTTGTACCTTATATTTAAATTATTATTATTACTATTATTATTTTATTTTGATAACTTAAATTAGAGTTTAAATTAGAATAATAGTTAGAAGTTTGAATTAATATCATATTAAATTTTGACTTAATTAATTTAAGAAATCATACAAGTCAAAGTTCATAATACTGATCAAATAATTTAAATTTTGAATTATAATTAATTATTTTTAAAGCCTTAAAAGTCACCTTAAATTTAGATTTATATTAATTTAATTCTTACAATAATAATGATAATAATAATAATAAATTTTAATTCCCAATTAGTATAATTAATATTAATTCTCAAACTCTAAAAAATTTAAAATTTTCATTTAACTACTTGTTAACAATTTAATTATAACCACTTTACTTTAAATTAAATTAATAAATCATTTTAATATCTGAAATTTCACTTGATCTAGATTAATTTAATTAAATTAATTATTACTTATGAAATTAAGTACATATATTAAACAAGGCTTAAAATTTATAATTTAATTTAAGTTATTAATTCTATTTTTTTGCTAAAAATAATGCTGAGTTAAATTCAACAATTTTAATATAAAATAATAAAATCTATCTGCATATAGTATATTACATTTGACTTAAAAATTCATAACTTAATTTGAACATATTCTATTTTTAATAATTTACCTTTATATAAATGAATTTTAAATTTTAAGAATAACTCATTTTAATTTTAATATTAACAAATAATTTTTTATATATAGAATTTATAAATTAAAATATAAACTTAGATAAATTGTTTATTTTATTCTGTAAAATTATTTTATTTATTTATATATAAATATATATATATATAATTTATTTTAATATTAAATATCAGAAATATATAAAAAATAAAAATTCATAAATGAATAGGATTCTCTACATAACAATTAACTGACAATAATATTCCTATCAAAATTTTGGAATAAATAAGCATAATAATTAACTGAAAATGATAAATATTAAGATAAAATCACCTACCTTAAAAGTCTGATGATCCAGTCCTACTTTAATCTCTCTCTCTCTCTCTTGATATACAAAGCTCTCTCTCTTCCCCTCTCTATTTTTTTTTATTTGATTGTTTTCTTTATTTTATTTAATTAATTAATTAATTTTTTTAATAAAGAGGTATGTAATGAAATGGAAGAGAGGGGATTATGGGACGGTTTCATTTAGTGGGAGGGTTCGGCGCTCATTACTGTACGAAAAAGAAGGATGAATGGAGAAAGTGATTTAGTCGGCATGCGGAAGATATAATTCTTATTTTTATTTTTTTATTATTTTTTAAAAATATGGTGGGTCCCACTAACGATAATATAAATCTACTCCGTCTATCATCTCGGCCTGGCCAAGAAAAAATATAAGGCTAAACGGCCACACGCAAGCGGATGGTAGGGTTAGTTCCCACAAAAAAAAATGGGTTATTATATTTATACCCCTCTCATTTTTAGCTTAAAGCCTAAAATGATATGTAAAAATGGATGAACAGAATAGATGAAACACATACATCATGGTGGGGCCTTCAAAGCACCGACCACCAGCCATGGGGCTAGCGGCAGGGGGAGTAGCCAATCCGTTTCTAGGAAATCCGCGTCGAGTATGCTGACATATCCTCCGGGGAGGATTGCGTCTTACCCCTGCCCGGACAGATTCTATGGGGCCACTGTGATGTAAGTGTTTTATCCACTCCGTTCATCGTTTTTATCCGATCATATATTAATCCAAAACATCAGGCAGGTCCAAGGCTTAAGTGAACCACAAAGTGGGGATTGAACGTCCACCATTAAAAACTTCTTGGGAGCTGGAGAACCAAGAAGTTTAAGATCAAGCTGATATCTGTGTCTTCACTTCATCCACGTCTACATGACCATATGAATAGGTTGGATGGTAAAAAAAAAAAAAAAACGGTGGCCCTTAGAAAGGTTTCAACAGTGGTCGTCATTATCACTGGAGCTCCCTTTGGTGTGATCCACTGGAGCTGTGTACCTGCCTCATTTTTAAAATCATACATTAAAATGATCCGATAAAAGAGATGAATGGCGTGGATAAAACACTTACAATATGGTGGGCCCCACAGATCCCTGCCCAGACGGATTATCGTCTGGGGCAAGGGTAGGAAGCAATCCGCGTCCATCCTCGGGTAGCTAGCATGGCAGTCTATCTTCACTTCTCTCTGTCCAGGTCACTTCTCTTTTTTGTCTAAGTCACTTCCTTTGTCTTTGGTGATTAGGGAGAATATTGTCATTCATAGGTCCAAGATTTACATCTATGAATTTAAAGGTTGGAATGATCAACTCTCCAATCAGTTGTTAAAATCAATAGGTATTCAAAACGTTCATTTAAATAAATTGAAACCCTTATGATCATGATACTTCTCAAAGATTGAAATTCTTGATCAATGTAAGAACTATATCAACATTTTTTGTTCAAAAAGATACCAAAGTGGATGATTGACTCGTTCCATACTAGAAATTATCGCAGGAAATTACCGTTACCATCCAACCAATAGATAATTTCCAACCTTTTATTTGTGTGTGAAATCCAATCCATCTTGGCCCCACGGTGATGATCACCTAGTGCAAAAATCAGCCCGAGCTATTCATCAGGTGGGTCACACCACAAAACTATAGATAGCCTCTGATATAATAAAAATACACAGGTATGGCCCACCTGATGGGTGGACTGGGCTGAGCTGATTTTTGCAAAAAGGTGATTGTAGTGGTGGGGCCAACCTTTTAGATAGATTGGATGTTGCACAAACATAACAGGGCAATCATAATGCTGGTTGGATGGTAGATTATCTGTCCAACCTATTGCATGTTATAGCGCACTTGTGTTTTATCATATTTTTCTGCATAATCCCACTTATTAGATGGCAGATTTGAAAACCTCTCAGAAATCATGCTATGCAGTATTTGAGGGGATTTGAGGGGGATTTCAAATCCCCTTGTTGTTTGGTACCATAAAGTTGCTAGGGTTTCAAGTACAAGAGTTTCAAATGGGGGTTTGAAATCCAGGTGAGAGCTTAGATTACATGTAATATCTTTTTAAGAGTTGCATGTCTAACATGTATGTCATATGACTAATATTTTATACGGCATATGGCCCACTAATAATGTCCCGAAACAATTAAATTATCAATTGCATCACTATAATTATTTTAATATGATGATCAACACCGTCCAAACATTGTCCATGTAAATCAATCGTTAAAAATCATTGGTTAGTCACTTGGACATGATTTTATACTTGTGGCCCATCCGACACTGAATTTCATCACTTTTGGGCAAAGCATATATTTCAGCAGGCTTATTGCAACCATTGTGTTAAACATTACATACATTCACTAATTAGAAATATTAAAGTTGATTTAGTAATTAAATGTAAGCCCATATAAAGTTATTCCCAATTCAGATGCCAAACACAATAAGAGGATTTCAAATCGAGGGGGTTTCAAATCTAGGGCTTCCAAATCCACGCTTTCAAATCTAGGTGTATGCCATTTGGGAGCGGATTGGGTACTCTGACAGAGGCTCTGAGGGCCATCATGGCCTATGTGATTTATCCATGCTGTCCATCCATTTTTATGAATCATTTTATGGAATGAGCCCAAAAATGTTGCAGATGTAAGGCTCAAGTGGACCACACCACGGGAAGCATGGGTGACAATGACACCCATCGCTGAACCACCGTGATGAAGGGAAAAATCAAATATCAGCTTGATCCAAAACTTCCCTGGGACGTACAAAGTTTTCAACCGTAGTCTTACAATCCTCACGGTTTCCTGTGGTGTGGTGAACATAAGCCTTCTATCACCCTCTTTTTCTGGGATCGTCACCTTAAATGACCTGTCTAAATGTATGGACATCATGGATAAAACGCATGCATCATGGTGGCCCTACATAGCCCTTGAGAGGACCTTCCGTCTCTAGCTAGGTCCTTTGGGGGTAGTATAGTACCCCATCCGCGTACGTGTCATTTGCCTTGCCTAACCGTTGAGTACTTGAATCCTCATTAAAATTGCCTGTACTCTTGATGTTGTCCAATGAAAATCGCAATGTGCATTGATCGCATGTGACCTCGAGCACAAAGATATTCCTGTGTGTGCGTCTGCGTGGGGAGCAACAGAGATGTTTGTGATAAATCCACTCCGTCCATCTGTTTTGCAAGACCAGAATTGGACAGAATTCTAAAAATCAGGGAGATTCGAAACTCAAGTGGGTCAAACCACACGAAACATGGGATTAAATGCCCGGGAGTGATATAAGTTTTGTATCAGTATTGTATCTGTGCCCATAGTTTATCTGAGTGGTAATAACGGTTTGGATTTCATATAAACATCATAATCAGCTTCAGGATGGTTTCACTAGTGGACGTTTTCGCTCCCACTGTTACGTTTGATATGGCCTACCTGAGTTTTGGATCTGCCTAATTTTTATAATACGGCCCTACTGTGTTGTTGCAAAACAGATGTACGGAGTAGATTTGTCACGGACATCTCCGTGGACCCCACACAGCCCGGGGCACAGCTTTATCTCTGTGCCCGGGTCACAGGAAATACACTTCCATATCAGACATGGGCACCATGGTTAAGTGCCTAACAGGTCCAGGTATGTAGCAGGACATATAAATGCAAAGGGATTGGACGGTTGCAGCCATCCATCGATCTCTTTTAGAGCAGCGGGTCACATTCAATCGCATCTGGATGGTTGGAGTTGTCCCTCCCCGGTAAGGCCATGAGATTGGTGGTTTAGATCACACCCCATGGCCCTCTTATATTTTCCTGAGGACACTGTTCAATGTTCATATCGCCGTTGATGATTATACCTCCACTTACGTGCCTTCCATGAACCGTTTGTAACCGTACCATTAATAGCAACGTCAACGGACTTTTACTTTTCAGGTTTCAAGGGATAATCTCGTTATTGTGCCCAACAAAACCTTTTTATCCTTGAAACCTGGTGTTCATCAGCTTATCAGATCAGATCACTTTTGAGAATCAGGCCAAAAATCAAACAGATCCAAATCTCACGTGGGCTATACTATAGGAAACAACGGTGATTAACTGTTAGAAACTTTGTGGGCCACGAAAGTTTTGGATGGAGCTGATATTTGCTCTTTTACCTTAATACAGGTTTGTGTAACCTTATCTACAGGTTAGATGGCAAATAAACATTACAGAAACATTACAGCAGGGCTAAGTACGTTTTTAATGGTGAGGCCTTCTATCACCACTGTTTCCTATGGTATGGTTCACCTAAGATTTGGATCTGCTTAAATTTTGTGTTGCTACACTTAAATGATCTGACAAAAAAGATGGACGGCATGGATATAGAATACATTATAAAGATGGGTCCCACAGTAAGGGCCGTACCTAATCGAGTTCCGCTCCCGCTTGAGTGAAACGGCCTTATGTTTCGCGCAGGGTATGTAGGTGAGGGACGCTGATTGCGTCCTACCCCCGCCCGGACGGTAGGGCTCCATGGGGTCCACCGTATTGTAAGTGTTTTATCCACGCCATTAAAAGATTTTTTCCGATAATCTTAAAATATAAGCCAAAAAATAAGGCAGGTCCAAGGATTAAGTAGACCACAAAGTGGAGATTGAACGTCCACCATTAAAAACTTCTTGGGAGCTGGAGAAGTTTGGGATCAAGCTGATATTTGTGTTTTCACTTCATCCACGTCTAAATGACCTTATGAATACGTTGTATGGTAAAAAAAAAAAATCACGTTGGCCCTTAGAAAGGTTGCAGCGTGGGTGTCATTATCAGTGCAGCTTCCTTTGGTGTGGTCCACTTAAGCCTTTGGACTTGCCTCAATTTCTGGTTCACATGTTAAAATTATCGGAAATAAGTGTTTAACAGCGTGGATAAAATACTTACAACACGGTGGACCCCACAGAGCCCTGCCCGGACGGATTACCGTCCGGGCGGGGGTAGGACGGAATCTGCGTCCAGGTGAGGTGAGGGTATCAACGTGATGGACGGTCTAGATCAGTGACATGTCGGCCTCGACGGGGCACTGTCTGACACAGACCTGCTGGGTGGGTAAACCTGATACAGACGTCTATGTTCAACGAATCCAGATTCCAGATATATCTTTCTCGGACGTGGATTGTGCAGTAGCTCACCGCGCTATAGTGTGGTGTGCATTCTTGGTGAGGTCCACCTTGATGTAATTTGTATTATCCACTCCATCCATCAACTTTTTAAGCTCATTTTATTGCAATTTACCAAAAGTGAAGCATGTACTATGCTCCAGTGGACCACACCATAAAAAAAGTGGGATAACGATATCCACTGTTGAGACCTTTGTACGGACGAAAATGATGTTTATTTGTCACCCAACCTTTTCATAAGATCACATTGACCGGATGAAGCGAAAAATACAAATATCAGCTTGATCCAAAACTTCTGTGGCCCCGAGAAGTTTTCAATGGTAGCCGTTCAATTCCTATTGTTTCCTTTGATGTGGTCCAAATTGAGATTTGGATATGATTATATTTTGGGATCATGACCTAAAATTTTCTGGAAAAACAGATGGACGGTGTGGATAATACACATACAACAAGGTGGGCCCCACGGAGATTCGCTCCTCAATACACAATCCCGGTCCATCTTCCCCAGGAGAACTGATCATATGCAGGCAAGGTACCATCACTTGGGGTACTGCACCATCTTTCCCGCTTAAATGCCAACTGAGTAGGAAATCAGCACCGTGGAAACGGTAGGCCCTAACCTTAAGATCAGGTGGACCACAAATGAGACCGTTCCACTCATCAAGTGGGCCATACCGTGGAATCATTAAACAACTGACCGTCTGACTCTCCTACGCTGTGACTCAACGAACGGTCATTGGTTAATCTCAGATGCCAGTATGCCACGTGCACGGTTTTGGAGTACCACGGGATAAAAATCAAACCGCAAAAAACTTCGATACTCTGGGAGCATGATTGTTCATTAACGGAAATAAATCTATTTACATATCGACTGATGGACAACTGAGGTACGGTTAAAACTGAAAATTTTGAACGGTCCAAATTCAACAAACAAATGTTCATTAATCACAGGTTAGGATCCTCCAATCAATTCGATCTCAGGCCTATGCCCTAACTATAGTGGTTCCCATGATTTGAACGGTTTGATGTGAAATAGACGTATCAGACATGTACAATTTATGAGTGCATGAGTATGAATCGTCACACTGCATCGCTGAGTTATTTGATTCCGAAAGAATTAGCACTATATACTAGTCCGTGCAATGCCCTTTTTTTCCCACCCATGTACTTGAATTTTTTACGAAAATACCCCTATCCGTTAGAATTTTCTACGAAAATACTCCTACCCGTTAGGATAAAGCTAGAACTATTTACGAGTCGAGCTAGCTAGAAAAACTCACTCGACTCGGCTCGAGTCAACTCGGATTGGCTCGGCTTGAATGGCCAATTTAGGCCAAGTCAAGCTAATTATTTGAAGCTTGAATTGAGTTCGAGCCGAGTTCGACCAGGAGGCATTTCAACTCGACTCGACTCAACTCGAAACTCGAATTCAAGCCCGACTCGGCTCAATTAATAAATATATTATATATTATATATAATATATATTATATTAATATAAGTTTTAACTTTTAACTTAGAAAAATAATAAAATAATTTAAAAAAAAAAAAAAAAAAAAAACCTAGAATCTTTATCCGACCGCACCCACCCCCTTTCCATTCCCCTTTCCCTTTCTTCTCTATCTCTACCCGCTGCTAGTCGTATGCTCGCCCTGACCACCACCACCAGTTTTCATTTCAGCTCCACAATATTATGATTTCAATCTCTTAATATCTACTTCTTGGGCGAGAAACTCAAGAAATCTGAGATGGGTTCTTCTCAGATTTGTTAAAGCTTCAAGGAGATTCAATGATCTGATTGGATAGAGCTCTTTACTTGGATTTCTGATTTGTGTTATACTCTATTTCTTTTTTAGTGCTTGGATTTCTGCTGGTGGAAGAAGATCAATAACAGATCGGTTCTTACAGGTTTCCATATCCGATTCAAAGCTTTGTTTGATTTTTTCATCAAATTTTGCTTTGATTCTCCTAAGATTTTTGATTTTTTTTTTTTATCAATTGAGGACTAAGAACAGAATCCATTACTCTCTTACCCAATAAGCTCGAGTTCAACTCGAGATAAACTTGACTCGACTCGAACCACTAGCTCGACTTGACAACTTTGGCAAACAAGCCAAGCTTCAATGTTGAGCTCGAGCTCGAGCTCAACATTGAAGCTTGGCTTGTTTGCCAAAGTCGAGCTCAAGTACAGCATGGACAAGCCGAGCCGAGCTTGGCCCACCTCGAATGGACTCGGCTCGATGCCCACCTCTAGGTAAAGCAGCTAAAAAGTAGTAGTATTTTCGTCTTTTTGAGTTCGTCCGTATGACTGGTAATCTACTTTGGTAATTAAAGTTTTCGGGTCGCCTAAAATAACGTGGGTAGTCCATCAGATCTATACTAAAAGAAAAAATTAGCATAGTAGACAAGCCCATATGGATCTATACTAAAAATGCACTGTTTGATTCTCCCAGGTTCTTGACACATATAGACCTCAGGTTTCAACCAGCGATTTCATTCGCCGCAAAGAAACCTTAATTTTAAAACTAGACCTAGGCTTGTACGGATGAATCGAAAAGGATCAAAATACTCCTCCTTCTACAGCTGCTTACCCTAACCGTCAAAGGGTATTTTGATAAAAAATAGCAGCTGTCGAACAGTAAAAAGTCGCTCTTTGAAAAATAAGTTTCTCGTCAGTGAAAATTATAAAGGCACCGTACGGACTCGTCAGTTCGTCTAATTATTTCATTTCCTAACGACCCGAAGGTCCATACGGATGCACTTAGAAATTGTACACGTGGCATGTCATCAAAACGTACAGATCTTGGGAACCAATATGGATGTGCCATGTACCGAAAATTGCACAGGATTTAACGATTATAACGATCAGTGGAAGTTTATTTATTTAATTTGGACTTTTTTAAACCGTCCATCAGATGTGTCCAAATAATCCATTTAGAAAATTATTTAAGTCTAAAATTTGTTGTTTGATCTATCTAGATTCATAAATATAATCAGAACAGTTAATATTTATCTTGTTTATGTTAAGTATATAATAATTGAGTGCATGTGTATGAATAATCACGCTCTACCTATGTATCAAAGTTTTCTCTTTTGTCTCGAGCCGGGCTGGTTGACTCCTTCCGTCTTCAGATAGCGAGAAATTTACCACTGTACGATCCATTTATGCCCATTTACCACTGTACGACCCATTTGTGTGGCTCACTTCTCTTTACCCCACCAGAATAAGCCCTAGTTGTACGAACGACGTGACGAAGGTCGAAAATGCCCCTGCTTTTTCCTTCAAGCGGATCAGCTGGTGCTCGAAGACGAGCGATGATGCTCCACGAAACTCCGAGTTGTACGAATGGTTCAAAAGATATCAAAGTTATATGGCCCCACAGTTACTTATTTATTATATCCACAACGTTCATCCATGTTTCGAGATCATTTCGGAGCATTATCAAAATAAAATCGTATCTAAAGATCAACTGGACCACAGAAACAAAGAGTAGCAGAAAATTGATTTTCACCGTTGACACTTTTCTAGGGCCCATCATAACATTTATTTTCCATCCACTCTATTCATAAGGTCACAAAGACTTAGATGAAGAGGAAAAACAAATTTCATAATGACAAAACTTCCGCGACCCCTAAAAGGGTTTCAATTGTAGACATTTGATCCTCCACTGCCTTCTATAGTGTAGTCCACTTGATAGCTAGATCTATCTTATTTTTCGTCTCAAGCCTTAAAACGAGTTCGCGAAATAGATGGACGGTTTGGATATAACTCATATCTCATAATAGGACCTAAAAAATTGGTGGGGATTACAATAGGGAAAAAAAAAAAAAGAAAAAAGAAAAAAGAAAAGAAGTCAGCGAGTTGGGGTCGACCGGGGTAACCCGATATACTTGGTCAGAGCTAGGCCTATAACTACAGATTATAACCGTAGCCATAACCATAGAGCTATGCACTTTTTTCTTTTTTATTTTTTTATTTTTTTATTTTTATGTTTGACATGGAGAACTTTATTCTACCTACATTTTTCTCATATATATATATATATATATATATATATATATATATATATATATTATATATATTTCTCTCTTTTTTTCCGTTTATTTATTTATTCATTTAACAAGAATATCTTCTATACCAAAATTAGTTATTTGATGTACCACATATGACATTGGGGTAGGAGAAGCTATTTTAGCCAACCAACCTGGTTATTTTTCAAGATTCCATCAGGTCGATGGTCGAAAATCCATTTCATTTACTTTGCCGTCAATTTCATTCACTTCGCGATCAACTCAATTCATTTAACGGTCAATTTCCTTCACATCACGGTGAATTTCATGTATTTCGCGATCAATTCCTTTCACTTAACGGTCAATTCCGTACATTTCACAATCATTTCCCTTCACTTCACAGTCATTTCCAGGCATTTCACGGTCAATTCCGGCGATTCCGCTTCACTTCACGGTCATTGTCAAGCATTTTACAGTCAATTCCTTTCACTTCACGGTCATTTGCATGCATTTCACGGTCAATTCCCTTCACTTCACGGTCAATTCCATGCATTTCACTATCAATTACGACGATTCCCCTTCACTTCACGATCATTTTCATGCATTTCACGGTCAATTACCTTCACTTCACGGCCATTTTCATGCATTTCACGGTCAATTCCGGCGATTCTACTTTACTTCACGGTCATTTTCATGCATTTCACGGTCAATTTACTTCACTTCACGGTCATTTCTATGCATTTCATTGTCAATTCCCTTCACTTCATGGTCATTTCCATGCATTTCACGGTCAATTCCAATGATTTCGCTTCACTTCACAGTCATTTTCATGCATTTCATAGTCAATTCCCTTCACTTCACGGTCATTTTCATGCATTTCATGGTTAATTCCCTTCACTTCACGGTCAATTACGACAATTCCCCTTCACTTCACGATCAATTCCCTTCACTTCACAGTTATTTCCATGCATTTCACGGTCATTTCCCTTCACTTCACGGTCATTTCTAGGGTTGTTCACGAGTCAAGCTAGCTCGAAAAGCTCGCTCGACTCGGCTCGAGTCAGCTCGGATTGACTCGGCTCGAATGGCCGATTCGAGCCGAGCCAAGTTAATTATTTGAAGCTCGAGTTGAGTTCAAGCCAAGTTCGACCAGGGGACATTTCAACTCGAACTCGAGCTCGACTCGGCTCGATTAATAAATATATTAAATATTATATATATATATATATTAATATAAGTTTTAAGTTTAAACTTAAAAATAAAAAAATAAAAAACAAACCATAGAGTCTCTACCCGATCGCACCCACCCCCTTCCCTTTCCCTTTCTTCTCTTTCTCTGCCCATTGCCAGCCGCACACCCGCCTCGACCACCACCACCAGTTTTCATTTCAACTCCACAATAGTATGATTTTAATCTCTTGAGATCTACTTCTTAGGCGAGAAACCCAAGAAATTCGAGATGGGTTCTTCTCAGATTTGTTAGAGCTTCAAGGAAATCTAATGATTTGATTGGCTAGAGCTCTTTACTTGGATTTCTGATCTGTGTTATGCTCTATTTCTTTTATAGTACTTGGATTTCTGCTTGTGGAAGAAGATCAAGAACAGATCGGTTCTTACAGGTTTCCTCATCTAATTCAAAGCTTTGTTTGGTTTTTTAATCGGGTTTTGCTGTGATTCTCTTAAGATTTTAAAAATTTTCATCAATAGAGGAGGATCAAGAACAGAATCCATTTCTCTCTCACCTAACAAGCTCGAGCTCTACTTGAGGTAAACTCGACTCGACTTGAACCACTAGCTTGACTCGAACTCGACTCGACAGCTTTGGCAAACAAGCCAAACTTCAATGTTGAGCTCGAGGCCAAGCTCGAGCTCGAGCTCGAACTCGAGTACATCATGGACAAGCCAAGCTAAGCTTGGCCCACCTCGACTCGACTTGGCTTGATGCCCACCTCTAGTCATTTTTATGCATTTCACGGCCAATTCCCTTCACTTCACAGTCATTTCCATGCATTTCACAGTCAATTCCAGCGATTCTGCTTCACTTCACGGTCATTCTCATGCATTTCACGGTAAATTTCCTTCACGGTCATTTCCATGCATTTCACGGTCAATTTCATGCATTTCACGGTCAATTACGGCAATTCCCCTTCACTTCACGGTCATTTCCATGCATTGCACAGTCAATTCCCATCACTTCACGATTATTTCCATGCATTTCACGGTCAATTCCGACGATTCCTCTTCACTTCATGATCATTTTCATGTATTTCACGGTCAATTCCCTTCACTTTACGGTCATTTCTATGCATTTCATGGTCAATTTCCTTCACTTCACGGTCATTTTTATGCATTTCACGGTCAATTCCGGCGATTCCGCTTCATTCATGGTCAATTCTAGTGATTCCGCTTCACTTCATGGTCATTTTCGTGCATTTCATGGTTAATTCTCTTCACTTCACGATCATTTCTATGCATTTCACGATCAATTCCGGCGATTTTGCTTCACTTCACGGTCATTTCCCTTCACTTTATGGTCAATTCCATGTATTTCATGGTCAATTCCCTTCACTTCAGGGTCAATTACGACGATTCCCCTTCACTTCACGGTCATTTCCATGGTCAATTCCCTTCACTTCACGGTCATTTTCATGCATTTCACAGTCAATTCCCTTTACTTCATGGTCATTTCTATGCATTTCACGGTCAATTTCCTTCACTCCACAGTCATTTCCATGCATTTCACGGTCAATTCTGGCAATACCGCTTCACTTCACGGTCATTTCCAGGCATTTCATAGTCAATTCCTTTCACTTCACGGTCATTTCCATGCATTTCACGGTCAATTCCGGCAATTCTGCTTCACTTCACGGTCATTTCCATGCATTTCACGATCAATCTCTTCACTTCACGGTCATTTCCATGCATTTCACGATCAATTCCGCCGATTCCGCTTCACTTCACGGTCACTTCCATGCATTTTAGGTCAATTCCCTTCACTTCATGGTCATTTTCATGCATTTGACGGTTAATTCCTTTCACTTCACGGTCAATTCCATGCATTTCATGGTCAATTACTGTGATTCCCCTTCACTTCACGATCATTTCTATCCATTTCGCGGTCAATTCCCTTCACTTCACGGTCAATTCCATGCATTTCACGGTCAATTACGGCGATTCCCCTTCACTTCATGTTCATTTGCATGCATTTAATGGTTAATTCCCTTCACTTCAAGGTCATTCTTTGCATTTCACGGTCAATTCCGGCGATTCCACTTCACTTCATGGTCATTTCCATGCATTTCACCGTCAATTCCCTTCACTTCACGGTCATTTCTATGCATTTCACGATCAATTCCCCTTCACTTCATGGTCATTTCCATTCATTTCACGGTCAATTTCGTCGATTCCACTTCATTTCATGGTCAATTCCCTTCACTTCACGGTCATTTCCATTCATTTCACGGTCAATTCTGTCGATTCCACTTCATTTCACGGTCAACTCCCTTCACTTCATGGTCATTTCCATGCATTTCATGGTCAATTTCTTTCACTTCATGATCATTTCTATGCATTTCACGGTCAATTCCTTCACTTCACGGTCATTTCCATGCATTTGACGGTCAATTCTGGCGATTCCGCTTCACTTAACGGTCATTTCCATGCATTTTACGGCAATTCCCTTCACTTCACGGTCATTTTCATGCATTTCACGGTCAATTCCCTTCACTTCACGGTCAATTCCATGCATTTCACGGTCAATTACGGCGATTTCCCTTCACTTCATGTTCATTTCCATGCATTTCATGGTCAATTCCCTCCACTTCACGGTCATTTCTATGCATTCCACAGTCAATTCCCTTCACTTCACGGTTATTTCCATGCATTTCACGGTCAATTCCCTTCACTTCACGGTCATTTCTATGCATTTCACAGTCAATTCCCTTCACTTCACGGTCATTTCCATGCATTTCACGGTCAATTCTAGCGATTCCGCTTCACTTCACGGTCATTTCCATGCATTTCACGATTAATTCCCTTCACTTCACGGTCATTTCCATGCATTTCACGATCAATTTCCTTCACTTCACGGTCATATCTATGCATTTCACGGTCAATTCCCTTCACTTCATGGTCATTTCCATGCATTTCATTGTCAATTTCGACGATTCCGCTTCACTTCACGATCATTTCCATGCATTTCACAGTCAATTCCTTTCACTTCATGGTCATTTCCATGCATTTCATGGTCATTTCCATGTATTTTATGGTCAATTCCCTTCACTTCACATGCATTTCCATGCATTTCATGGTCAATTTCGGCGATTTCGCTTCACTTCATGATCATTTCCATGCATTTCACGGTCAATTCTGGTGATTCCGCTTCAATTCATGATCATTTCCATGCATTTCACGGTCAATTCCACCTTCACTTCATGGTCATTTCCATGCATTTCACGGTCAATTCCCATGAAATGCATGGAAATGACTGTGAAGTGAAGGGAATTGACCGTGAAATGCATGGAAATGATGGTGAAGTGAAGGAAATTGACCGTGAAATGCATAGAAATGATCGTGAAGTGAAGCGGAATCGCTAGAATTGACCGTGAAATGCATGGAAATAACCGTGAAGTGAAGGGAATTGACCATGAAATGCATGAAAATGACCATGTGAAGTAAAATGGAATCGCTGGAATTGACCGTGAAATGCATGGAAATGACTGTGAAGGGAATTGACCGTGAAATGCATCAAAATGACCATGTGAAGTAAAATGGAATCGCCGGAATTGACCGTGAAATGCATGGAAATAACTGTGAAGGGAATTGACCGTGAAATGCATGAAAATGACCGTGAAGTGAAGGGAATTAACTGTGAAATGCATGGAAATGACCGTGAAGTGAAGGGGAATCACCGTAATTGACCGTGAAATGCATGGAAATGACCGTGAAGTGAAGGGGAATCGCCGTAATTGACCGTGAAATGCATGGAATTGACCGTGAAGTGAAGGGGAATCGCCTTAATTGTGAAATGCATCGAATTGACCGTGAAGTGAAGGGAATTGACCGTGAAATACATAGAAATGATCGTGAAGTGAAGGAAATTGACTGCGAAATGTATGGACATGACTGTTAAGTGAAGCGGAATCGCTGAAATTGACTGTGAAATGCATGGAAATGACCGTGAAGTGAAGAAAATGAAATGCATGAAATGCATAAAATGGCCGTGAAGTGAAAGAAATTGATGTGAAATGCATGGAAATGACCGTGAAGTGAAGGGAATTGACCGTGAAATGCATGAAAATGACCGTGAAATGAAGGGAATTGACCATGAAATGCATGGAAATGACTGTGAAGTGAAGGAAATTAATCGTGAAATGCATGGAAATGACCGTGAAGTGAAGGGAATTGACCGTGAAATGCATGGAAATGACCATGAAGTGAAGTAGAATCGCAGGATGACCGTGAAGTGAAGGGAATTGACCGTGAAATGCATGGAAGTAACCGTGAAGTGAAGGGAATTATTTAGAAATGCATGGAAATAATGGCTGTGAAGTGGAGATTGAATTGCCGTGAAATGCATAGAAATAATTTGTGAAGTGAAGGGAATTGATCATGAAATGCATGGAAATGACCATGAAGTAAAGGAATTGCCGTGAAATGCATGGAAATGACCGTGAAAATGAATTGGAATGTGGAATTGATGATGAAATGCATGGAAATGATCGTGAAGTGAAAGGAATTGGCAAGTGAAATGCATGGAATTGACCGTGAAGTGAAGGGAATTGATCACGAAATGCATGGAATTCACCGTGAAGTGAAGGGAATTGACCGTGAAATGAATTGAGTTGACCGCGAAGTGAATGAAATTGACCGCGAACGAATATAGTGGATTTTTGACCATCAACCTGATGAAATCTTGGAAAATAACCAGGTTGGTTGTTAAAGTAGCTTCTCCTACCCCAAAATCATATATAGTACGTCAAGTAACTAATTTTGGTTTAGAAGATATTCTTGTTAAATGAATAAAGAAAAAATGAAAAAAAGATAGATTTTTTTTTATATATGCGTATATATACATATTTATATAAATATGTATTAGAGAAAAATGTAGGTAGAATAAAGTTCTCCATGTAAAAAAAAAAAAAAAAAGAGAAAAAAGTTCATAGTACTACGGTTATGGTTATGGTTATAATCCGTAGCCATATGCCTAGCTTTAACCTGTTGGCCTGGTCGACCCCAACTCGCTGGTTTTTTTTTTTTCATGTTCTAATCCCCATCGATTTTTATGGGTCCCATTATGAGGTATGTGTTATCTCCAAACCATCCATATATTTGGAGAACTTGTATTAAGGCTTAAGATGAAAAATAAGATAGATCTAGCTATCAAGTGGACCACACTGTAAAAGGTAGTGGAGGATCGAACGTCTACTAATGAAACCCTTTTAGGGGTCAGAAGTTTTGGATCATTATGAAATTTGTTTTTACTCTTCATTCATGTCTTTGTGACCTTATGAATAGATTGGATGGAAAATTATTGTTATGGTGGGCCCTACAAAGTTTCAATGGTGAAAGTCAATTTTCTGCTGCTCTTTGTGGTGTGGTCCAGTTGATCTTTGGATATGATTTTTTTTTTTTTTTTTTTTTGTGATAATGCTCCGAAATGATCGCGAAATATGGATGAGCATTGTGGATATAATAAATACATATATGGGGCCATATAACTTTAATCTCTTTTGAACCATTCATACAACTCGGAGTTTAAGGAGCGTCAGCGCTCATCTTCGAGCACCAACCGATCCGCTTAAAGGAAAAAGCATGGGCATTTTCGACCTTTGGCAAGTCGTCCATACAGCTGGGCCTTATTCTAGTGAGGTAAAAAGAAGTGGGCTTCAAAAGGTAAATGGGCCATAAATGTGTCGTACAATAGTAAATTTCTCTCAGATTAAAAAAAAAAAGAGTTCGATGCTCTGGCAGGCTATGATCGATGATACGCAGTCACTTAAAAATGCTCACGTAGGATATGGGTAATTTAAGTTTAAAAGTACTGCTTATGCGTCACAATCCTTCGATGGTCATGAAACTAAAAATAACCTTATTTGATTATCTGACTAGTGGATTGGGTGTACATTTACTGGATGGTTAATAGAGTTGAGCATCGGACCGAGTCGAATCGGATTGGGCCCAACTCCACTAGGTCCGAGTTCTGCATGGCCTGACCCGAACTCGGTCTGATCTGGGACCGAGTCCAGGTCCTCTGACCCGATCCGATTCTAAACCCTGCTAACCTGGACCGATCCGAGTTCGACTTGGTCAGGAAAACTGAGTCGGATCGGATTGGATTGGCCCAGGTTCGAATCGTTATTTTTTCAACGGTGTGAAAATTATTATTCTCAATGTTTCCTATGGTGTGATCTACTTGATTATTGGATACACTTAAAATTTAGTATCAACGCCTAAATTGATATGGAAAAACTAATGGATGGTGTGGATAAACCAAAAAATTCAAGACGGGCCCCACACAGTTTACTCATTAGGATAAAACGGTGAAGCTCACGCAAGTTGCATACATAGCTTCTTGAAGAAGCTTATACCTGTGACTTCCTGAAGAAGCTTCAAGTACAGGCTAACACCTATACTACAGCTACTCTAGCCGTACGTGTAGCTAGAAGATGAGCACTCTCTAGCTAACACCAAATCGGATTTTGAGTAAACTTTATTGGGCCCACCGTGAACGTATCTGGTCTATCCACATTGTCCATCCGTTTTTCCATCTTATTTTAGGGGTTGAGACCAAAATTTAAGCATACCCAAAGATCAAGCGAACCATACCATTGGAAACAATGGGAATAATGACTTCCATCGTTGAAACCTTTTTAGGGCCCACAGTGATGTTTATTTCTCATCCAACTTGTTTATAAGATCACACAGATATGGATGAAGGGAAAGCACAAGTACAAGCTTGATCTAAAACTTCAGTGGCCCCCAAGAAATTTTCAACGGTATATGTTCAATTCACACTGTTTCTTATGGTGTGGTCCAGTTGAGGTTTGAATATACTTAATTTTTAGGCTCAAGCCCTAAAATTATCTATTAAAATGGATGGACGGAGTGGATAAAATACATAAATCACGGTGGACCCCACAGAGTTTACTAAGTACGCTTAGCCTACTGAGTTACTCAGTACGCAATCCGCTGCCAGCTAACAACGACTATAATACAGCTGCTCTTGGGTACGTGTCGCTTGAAGACGAGCACTGACGCTCCTTGAGCTTTGAGTTGTACGAACGGTTCAAAGGAGATCAAAGTTACATGAGCCTTACATGGTGTATTTATCATATCTACACCGTTCATCTATTTTTAGAGACCATTTTAGAGCATTATCTGAAAAATGAATCATATCCAAAGATCATCTGGACCACACCATAAATAGAAGCGGAGATAATAATTTTTTCACCATTAGAAAATTTGTAAGATCTACCTACTAATATGAGATATTGGGAGTGGTAAACTTGTAATTTATTAGTTACCACATCCGGTGCGGTCCGGATCGAATCGAATCGGATCAGATTCAAACGGATCAGATTTCGGTTCGGTTCGGTCAGATTTGCTATGTCCATGAACCCAATCCGACTGTCGTTCGGATCTGACCGATCCTAGCCGAACTTGACCGATCCAGGCCATCGGTTCTGTTTGAATCGGGACGGATCCACCGGATGGGGTCCATTTTGCCTACCTCTAACCATTAATAATGAAATATAATCTAATGGTCATATTTCAACAAACAAGTGTCCACGAATCAAAGGTTAGAATTGGCTCCAACAATCTTATTTTGGGGCAGTGACTTAGAATTAGTATTTTCCAGAATTTACTCGGTTTAATTTAAGTTAATGTATTCCAACCGTACAAGTTTTAAGTGCCTGCATATCAAGTGTCGTATGCCGTCGGAGTATCAAATACCTTCCCCTTCTTCAGATAAGAAGATAAGGCCCGGATAAGATAAGGACCGCGCTACTGTACCTCGCGTAGGTACGTACGGCGTCACTTTCGCTTATCGAGAGCCACGTCAGTGTAACTTTGGTGAGATCCAACCGTCCATCAGGTAGGCTGCCTCGTGCTCATCCTCCAGCCCAAAAAACGATGATGATAAAAAAATCAGTAGGCCACAACGTAGGCCACAGTTGAAATGGGTAAGCCCATCATTAGTTTTGTGTAGGGCCCACCATGGTTTTTATAAGCCATCCAATCTATTCATCTGATGTACCTCATCAGGATGAAAAATCTTGCCAAAAATCTCAATGTCTCCAAAACTCATGTTTGCCATACCACATGAATTAGAGTTTATGGGTAATTTATACTCTTCCCATCAGGGTGATCCATCCGCTTGTTGAATAAGTCTTATTTTTTGTGAAAAGGCCAAACACGAGATGGCGTGAATGATGGACGGTGTGGATCTCACACCTGATACGCATGTACGACAGATATACGTGCCACGTGGCAATTCCCACCTCTGTATCCTCATTGGCTTAGTTGTCCGTAGGAGTAACGAAACTGTAGATCGTCGGCTTCCCGCGACCGTCCCCCATGCATGATATCCGTCCTTGGTCACTGAAACACTCGTCTGGGCCCCATGGATGTCCGATGATGCAAGATTATTCCAGCAATCCTATCCACCAATGAATATACTGTCGATATTCAATTTTAGCCGTTTATTTTAGGTTCGGACTACTCTATTGTCCAATTGACGAACCATCAAAGGTGTGGACCACAGAATGAACGGTGAAGATCATTAAGTATATCCCCAGTACATAATTTTTTTTCCTGTGAACTACGATTTAAGGTACTCCAGCCAATGACCTCCATTTTTTCAGCCGACCAATCGAAAACGGGTAACACGACAGGTATCATGAACCTCAGGAACACTAAAAAATGTAGCCCTCAGGATGTTGATGGACGCTATTGGATGATGGAAGACGGTTTTAGTTCGTGGCCAAAAGTCACCCTGAAGTCTACCATAACCGTCCAATAAACAGACGGCTAAATTTAAACGGTGAACGGTTTAAATTTAAAGGGCAACAGTCCATCAACGGATAGAATTTGATCACCAATCCATCAGTACTGATTTTCAACTTATGTACTATCCTGGTGGGGCAACCTCTTGAAAGGTACACACCATGCCGTACACGAGACCGCTGATCCGGATGACTACATTTTTGAGTGCTCCCGAGCCACACACCCGCCTTTTCCTCCGTACTTAAATAGAATTCACGGACACCGCTGCTTCTCTCTTCCATTTGTCTCTCCTCCGCTCCTTTTTTCCTCCTCTCTCTCTCTCAGCAAAAGTCGAAAACGTTTTTCTTTCTCCTCGCATCAAAACCCTAATTCTGGGATTTTCATTTCTTCCAAACCCTAACTCTAATTTTCTGAAGCTTTTTATTGGATTATGAATCCCTCGTCGAGAATCGGATCTGATCGAGCATAGGCCATCAGATCGAGGAGAGAGCTGGGGCGAGAAGAAGGTAGAAATGACAAGGAGATGCTCGCATTGTAGCCACAATGGCCACAATTCAAGAACCTGCCCCAACAGAGGGGTCAAGATCTTTGGCGTCCGATTAACGGACGGATCGATCCGGAAGAGCGCTAGCATGGGCAATCTGACCCACTACGCCGGATCGAACGGTAGCAACAGCAACAACCCGGGCTCTCCGGCCGAGACTCCGGAGCCAGGCGCCGCCGCTGACGGTTACGCATCAGAGGATTTCGTGGAGGGTTCCTGCTCTGCTAGTTGCCGGGAGCGAAAAAAAGGTCGGAACTTTCTTTTTTCTTCCGCCCTCCCCCCTTTCTGCTGTTTTCTTTGGTTGCTATTATTTTCTTCCAAATTTAGGATTTTGTTGCTGAAATTTGTCAATTTTGCATGGTTATGTTCATGGATTTATCTCGGGATTTTTACATTATAATCAAGGTTTTAAAATCTGCACTATGCAGATTTAGCAGCCGATGCCATCACTGTTATGTAACAGTAATGGGTGCTTTAAGAAAAAATAAAACGGATAGAATGAGAAAATCGCATGTTATATTGGCAGTTTTAAATTTCGACCTGTAACGTTTTCAGTTCTAAAGCTGCTACTGTTTTCGAAAGAGTGCTGCAAAAACAGCTATTATGTATCTTCCACTTATTCTATTGCTCTGTGGTCGTTATCGTTGTAATGAGCTGTATAACTTAGAACCTTGATTGGATGTGTGGTAAATATAGGGGAAGAATGGAGATTATTTGAAAGAAAAAAAAAATCGTGGTTCGGCAGAACAGAACGCACAATATGAAAAAAAAAAATAAATCAAAATCCAGCCATTTCTTATGAACATCCAGCAATACATTACCAAAATCAGATAATAAATGATGAACTCCAGGAAGAAGATGATAGAAAGGCAAAGGCAGTAATATCGTCTGAGATCGGGATGAACTTCAATGAATTTGGTGAAGATTGGCAGAAATTATATTAGGTCAAGCTATGATCAAACCCATTTCCAGATAAAAAGAGAAGGACCAAACATGACCATAGTGATGGGGAAAGCCCTAGAGATTCTATGGGAAATAGGAAATATTAAAATGAGCTCTGGCATATAAAGAGTATGATAAAAATTTTGAGAACGCAGGTGACTAATTGCGAACTGCACTATATCACTGATGCTTAAAAATGAATTATCTGGTGTTGTGCATGTTCCTTTGATTGGTTAAATAGGCATGTTTTGGAAATGCCATGAGTTGCATCGTGTTCCTGAGGGATATCGATCTGAATAGAATTGCATTTTTTACGTTAGTCAAGTAAACAAATCAGTTATTTCTGTTGCGGATTGAGGACTTTTGGGCTATTTATTATAACCTTCCTCTGTGTGTTTTGGTCCAAAATGCTAGAAGATTCTGCAATAGTATGTGTAAATTTGGGTATTAGCGTCTTCAATGGGACATCATCGTATCATTTAATTTTTTATGTGATTCTCTGTATTATTCTGCTAAAAATAAAAGTGTTGATATTATGAAAAAAATGTTTGTATTTAATGTATCTATGATATCAATCATAGATCAGTATTGAATTTATTCATGAATCATGACTCAAGTAATTGCCCATACATTTTGGGAGCCACCCTTTGCATCCACTCTTGCTGCTAGATGCACCCATCATTTCTACTTCTGATTATAAAATAGTAAAGTTGTCCAACCAAAAGTAGAAAGGATGGGCATATTTAGCAGTCAGATTGTCAGATTGGGTTCCAACAGGCTTCCTTACATTTAACTGACATGAACTGACAATTGGAGTGTTTCATTAAATTATGAGGTCTCTTTAGTTTATCCCTTCAAATTCTGGATGAAAATTTTCTGTTCTCATTCTAGATTACCTTCTAGTCTAGTGTTTATGTTTACTTTGTATATAGTGACCGTGTACATAACTTTGTGATCTATGAATGTATAGGCTGTCCTTGTATCCTTTTTGTTTCTTAAAGTTCTCCATTTATCTAATTATTTTAAATAAAAAATAAAAAAAATAAAGACTTAAATCTTATGTACACCTAATATATCATAAGGTTCGAATACCTAACCTTGCATTTAGGGTTGCAAACTCCCCACCCTTGGGTTGGTTTCGGCCCATCTATTGAACTGATAAGATCAACCCTATTCAAAAATTTTATTTTGCTCAACCTGTGCCCTACCCAGCCTAATTTCCACCCTACTTGCGCAAGTTTTTATATGCATCAGTGTAGCATAATCCCACCTTGTGCGTGAGGGTGCGGTTTCATGTCGGTTGATATGGCCATATAAGCTTCATGTTAATTGACCCCGTTACACATTACTAGGGTGAAATGGGTAACCTAAAAAATCTTGGCTATATTGGGCCACAAATACAGCATGAGATTCCTGTAAGAGTCCTTTTTTAAATTCAATTTTCGAAATTTTGGTGTATCTGAGTGTGATTGGACAAATAGAAGTGGAGAGGCACTTATTTGAAGTTATGTTTATAGTGACAATGTATCAATTAGATCTGTTCATATTAAATAAATAAATTGTGAATTTTACAATGTAAATTACCATGTATTTCTGCACGCTCTGTGTGTGTGCGTGTTCACATTTGCTTGGGAAAAAAGGCATATAATTACTTATTACAATATGTTGTTCATTATAATTCATTCTTTATTGTAATTATATATTTCTTTTTAAATTCTGAATAATATATGGTATAGAGAGAGAGAGAGAGAGAGAGAGAGAGAGAGAGAGAGAGAGAGAGAGAGGAATGCTCACTTATGCACGAGAATTCGTGAGAACAGGGCCTAACTTTTACCTTGATCCAAAACTTTCGTGTGCCATGGCAAAATGAAACAGTTTCCTCCCTTGATATGCCTCTTACTTTTGCCATGGTCCACCAATGTTATGTGTATATATATATATACGCTCAGCTATGCACCGGTTCGCTTGTCATTATGTGCGAACCTTCCTATCAACCGTCGGATAAGGTAGACGGTCTGGATGAAGGTGCTCTTAGCGCGAGCTTAAAAAAGTGAGTTTCCTTTTCTCACACGTCTCTTCACCCACTTTCCGAAGGATGCGGTGGAAGCCTTTTCACATAAAATTCTTCCGTTGAAATGCTAGGTAGGTCCCACCAAGATGTTAGTGATAAATCCACGCTATCCATACATTTTTAAAAATAATTTTATGGTATGAACCCAAAACTGAGGTAGATCAAATTTTTAAGTGGGCCACACTGTTGATTGAACTCTCACCATTAAAAACTTCCTGGGGCTACCAAAATTTTAGATCAAGCCGATATTTGCTTTTTTTTTTTTTTTTTCCCATCATCCAGGTCTATATGACCTAATCTGACCTAATCTATAGGTTGAATGTCAAATAAATATCATGGTGGGCCCTAAAAAATATTTAACGGTGAGAATCATTATCACCGTTGCTTCCTGTGGTGTGGTCCACTTGAGATTTGGATCTGCCTTGGTTTTGGGATAATGCCCTGAAATGATAAGGAAAAATGGATGGACGGTGTAGATTTCTCAAAAACATCATGGTGGGCCCTACGTAGATTTCCAACGAACTTAGGAGCGGATTTGATTCCATGTGAAAGCCTTTCGTAGGAGGTTCCTCAAGGATGCTGGGTGGGGCCCACCACCATGTTTTTGGGAAATATACTTCGTTCATCCGTTTGTCGAGCTCGTTTTAGGAAAATCGACCAAAAACAAGGTGGATCCAAAACTAAAGTGGCCCACACGAGATGGAAAATTAGGAAAAGAAATACCTACCGTTGAAGCCTTCTTAGGCTCCACCTTGATGTTTATATGCCATCAAAAACCGTTTATAAGGTCATTAACACAGGGACGAAGTGAAAATACAAAAAAATTATCCTGAAAAAAAGCTTTTATGGTCATAAAAGTGTTTCAACGGTTCTCACTGAATCCCTAGTGTTTCCTCTCGTGTGGCCCAGTCGAGTCTTGGATCCACCTCATTTTTTGTCGCTGGTCCTAAAATTAGCTTGCAAAACTGATGAACAAAGTATATTTTCCAAAAACATGGTCGTGCCCCACCCAGCATCCTTGCCCAGGGACTTCCCGCGAAAGGCTTTCGCAGGAAATCCGCGTCACGACAGAGGTTGAGTAGCTAACGCGGATTGGATACTAGCAGAGGTTGAGTAGCTAACGCAGATTGGATACTAGCAGAGGTTGAGTAGCCAAAGTCGCTACTAGAGTGACGTCACCAAGTTCTTTGTGCCCCATATGATGTATGTGTTGTATCCCCACCGTTCATACATTTGGAGAGAGCATTTTAGGATATGGTCCAAAGAACGAAGTATATCTAAGGCTGGGGTGGACCCCACCATAGAAAACAGTGGTGAGAATGACGCCAACTGTTGGAACCTTCAAAAGGTCCACCGTAATTTTTATTTGAGATCTAATTTGTCCATGTGTTATCGCAGACATGAAAGAAGGGAAAAGAGACTCCCTAATGAAGTGAACGTCACCAAGTTCTGTGGGCCACACGATGATGTATGTTTTGTATCTACACCGCCCATCCATTTGGAGAGATCGTATTAGGGCATGATCCAAAGAATGAGTCTGATCCAAAGATCTAGTGGACCCCACCACAGAAAATAGTGAGTCTGATCCAAAGATCTAGTGGACCCCACCACAGAAAATAGTGAGGAGAGTGACGCCCACCATTAAAAATTTCTGTGGGCCACAACAGTTCTTGATCAAGCTAATATTTGTGTTTCCCCTTCTTTCATGTATGCGTTAACACATGAACAAATTGGATCTCAAATAAAAATTATGGTTGACCTTTTGAAGGTTTCAATGGTGGGCGTCACTCTCACCACTGTTTTCTACGGTGGGGTCCACCCCAGCCTTGGATCTACCTCGTTCTTTGGACCATATCCTAAAATGATCTCTCCAAATGTATAGACGGTGGGGATATAACACATACATCATGTGGGGCACACATAACTTGGTGACATCACTTCAGTAGCGACTCTGGCTACTTAACCTCGTATCCAATCCTTGTCACGTACTCAACCGCTGTCGCGGATTTCCTGCAAAAGCCTGGGAACGTAGGTGGGGCCCACTGTCATATTTTTGAGAAATCCTATCCATCCATCCATTTTTTGAGTTCATTTTAAGATATGAGGCCAAAAATGAAATGTATCCAATTCTCAAGTGGGCCAAAAACATGATAATTGAATGTTCACAGTTGAAATATTCATGGGGCCAAAAAAGTTTTGAATCATGCTATTATTTGTGTTTTTAGTTCATCCCAGTACAAATGGTGTTATTAATGGTATGGATGGCATGTAAACATCACTGTTGAACTTAGGGAGGTTTCAACGGTAGAAATTTCCCTAACTACCTTTTCCTTTAGTGCGGCCCACTTGAGTCTTTTATCCTGATAAATTTTGGTCTTATTCCCTAAAATGATCTCAAAATACAGACGGACGGAGAGGATTTCTCACAAATATGACAGTGGGCCCACTTGGGTTCCCAGCGCAAGAATTTCCTGCAAAAGGCTTTCGCAGGAAATTCGCGTCCCGTAATGACACATGCAATTTGCAAAGTTCGTTGAAAATCTAGGGGGGGCCCACCATGAAGTTTTTGAGAAATCTACCCCGTCCATCCATTTCTCCTTATCATATCAAGGCATAATCCCAAAACTGAGGCAGATCCAAATCTCAAGTGGACCACACCACAGGAACCAACGGTGATGATGATTCTCACTGTTAAATATTTTTTATGGTCCACTGTGATATTTATTTGACATCCAACCTATAGATTAGGTCATATAGACCTGGATGATGGAAAAAAAAAAGATGTAAATATCAGCTTGATCCAAAATTTTGGTAGTCCCGGGAAGTTTTTAATGGTGAGAGTTCAATCAACACTATGTGGCCCACTTGAGAATTTGATCTACCTCAGTTTTGGGTTCATACCATAAAATTATTTAAAAAAATGTATCAACGGCGTGGATTTATCACTAACATCTTGGTGGGACCTAGAGCTGGGCAGAAAGGGACCGATCCGGCGGATTCGACCCGAACAGATCCGAACCGAAGGCCATGATCGGGTCGGATCGAGGTGGCCCAACAAAATCCGACCGTTAATTGGATGATTTCGGATCAATGATCAACCTGGACCGACCCGATCCGGAATCCGATCCAAATGGATCCGATCCAATTCAATTCGATTCGATCCGCACAACGTTTATTCACCATTGTTTCCTGTAATGTTGTCCACTTGAGATTGGGATATACCTCTTTTTTTTTTTTTTTTTAATACCATAAAATGATCTAGAAAAATAGATGGACGATATGGATGAAGTAAATACATCATGGCGGGGCCCACAGATCACTGACTTACCATCATTTGAATAGTGGGATGCGGAGTACCCAATCTATCTTCTCTCACACTTCTCGAGGTTCCTCGAGCAGAGCTCCCTGACAACAAGGGAGCCCATCACGTCCTTGCTTGGAATGTTAGGTGGGTCCCACCGTGATGTTTGTGATAAATCCACACTGTCCATCCGTTTTGGGAGCTCATTTTAATATATGCTACCAAAAATGAAGTATAATCCAAGACTCAAGTGGCCCTTACGAGAGGAAACAATGTAGATTCAATGACTACCTTCCTCTGTTTTGCCTCTCGTCTAGCACACTTGAGCTTTGGATCCACCTAATTTTTGGTATCATGTCCTAAAATGAGCCCTCATAACTGATGGACGGAGTGGATTTCTTACAAATATCACTGTGGGCCCACATATCATAAAATCCACATCCCAAGGAAAGACCTTGGGACGCGGATCGGTAGGTGTACTACACACCAGTAGACATGGTTTGGTGTGTTACCAGCAGCAAGTTCTGTGGGTCCCATCATGAGGTATTTGTTATATCTAAACCGTCCATCCACTCGGCAAGCTCGTCTTAAGGCTTGACCTGAAAAATAAGATAGATCTAAAGATCAAGTGGACCACACTGCAAAAAGCATTGGGATTGAACTTCTACCATTGGAACTTTTAATGTCAAGAATATTCGATTCGAACCTTATATAACCCGATCCGACTCGATTTTTCAGACTGAGTCAGACTCGGTTCGGGTCAGGCCATCAACACAACGGTTCGGATCGAGTAAATGGACCCGGACTCGGTCACGGATCGGATCGAGTTCGGGTTAGGTGTTAAAAACTTCGGACCGGGTCGAGTTGGCTCCAATCCGATCCGACTCGCCTCGATCCCACCTTTAGTGGGACCCACCTAGCATTTCAACAAAAGAATTTTATGTGAAAAGGCTTCTGCCGCATCCTTGAGAGTGGGTGAAGAGGCGTGCAAGAGAAGGAAATTCGCTTTTTTAAAGTTGTTGTAAGAGCGCCTTCATCCGTACCGTCTAACCTTATCTGACGGTTGATAGGAAGGTTCGCACGTAATGACGTGCGAACCGGTGCGTAGCTGAGCGTTCCTCTCTATCTCTATGTATATATATATATAAAGAGAGAGAGAGAGAGAGAGAGAGAGAGAGAGAGAGAGAGAGAGAGAGAGTCATGCTCACGTGCGCACCTACGCACGTGCGCACCTTTGCACACGTGCCATGGGTGTCTAATCTGAATGGTCCATGTGATGCGGAATCCCATGAAATCTCATGTGACAAATTTTCACCCCGATCTAAAATTCTGGTGGGCCATAGCAAAGAGAAATGCAAATCAAGGGAGGAAACTGTTTTCATTTTTCATGGCCCATCAAAGTTTTAGATCAAAGTAAAACTTGGGCCCGGGGGGTTTCAGAGGTGCTACTTCACATGAACGGTTCAAATTTTGGATCCACATCACGTATGATGGGTTCTCAAAAAAGTTCGTACACAGTACGTACGAACTGGTTCACAGGTGAGCGTTTCCGTATATGTGTGTGTGTATATATATATATATATATATAGAGAGAGAGAGAGAGAGAGAGAGAGAGAGAGAGAGAGAGGAATGCTCACCTGCGCGCTAGTTTTCACGAGAACTCGTGACAACTTTTTTGAGAAGTCATCTCCCGTGATATGAGCCCAAAATCTAAACTGTCCACATGATGCGGCACCCTATGAAACCCCCAGGGCCCAACTTCTACCCTGATCCAAAACTCTGCTGGGCCATGGAAATAGGAAATAGTTTTCTCCCTTGATTTGCCTCTCTTTTACCATGGCCCACCAAAGTTTTGTATCAGAGTAAAAGTTGGGCCTTGGGGGTTTCATGGGGTGTTGCATCATGTGGACGGTTCAGATTTTGGGCTCATATCATGGGAGATGAGTTCTCAAAAAGTTCTCATGAGAACTGGTGTGCAGATTCTTGTGTGTTCCATTTTTACCTTTTTGATCTTTTTTCCACTTTTTTTTTTGGCCAGAAAATTTTAAATAAATCAGGGACAGCTGAGATGTGCAATACGAACGCATATTGTATCAGTTTTGGTCCCAGCAAATATGCCCAACAAATCGATTGTCAGGACTCAGAACCTTGGCGTGCATGCGTGGATGGACATGAAGACTTGCTTAGTTACCGATGACAGGGCCTTAGGATTTAATTGGTGAAATAGAACATTCAAAAAGCTGCTAGTTGATTGATCTAGACTGTTCATTATGTCCAACACATTTCTGGGCTTCCATGCAAGGTCACACTGATTGGATGATTATAATTATCCAGTCAATAGACTATAAATGGACAGTCAAGCATATAAAAATAGCCTGATTAACAATTCGAGCCATCTATTTGCCTGTCTTGGATTGCTTATGGTTTTAAAGAATCAACTTTATTTGGCAATCCAATCCAACCTTGGGAAACAGATTGTGTGACAAAAAGAAGGCCAACTTATGGATGGATGTGATCATTCAGTCAGTGTGATTTTTGCATGGTAGCTTATGAAATGTGTGACACTTTAGATTGATCAGATGCAAGTACGAGCATTATAACTTCGCTACTCTTCGAGCATTGGATCATTTCTGGTGTAAGTGCATGTTTATGGAAAATCCCAAAGCTTTTAACTGAAACTTGAGCCAATCAATTCCAGACCATCCATTTGTTCCATACCACGATTGCGGGGCCAAGGTGCGAAAATCTCACTGATCTGATGAGCCTAATCCTTTAATTTTTGTTACATTATCATAATCATCCATTTTTATGGGCAGTACATGTGATGGTTAGCATCATCTAACCAAAGTGCTGCTTTAGAATCATAAGCAATACTTGCTGGGGCCTATTAAGTAGATATTTCAAGATGACGATTGGGCCTATTTTTTCTCTGCTTGATCTTGACTGTCCATTTTGTGCTATTGATTGGATTGTTAGGATCATTCTGTCGCTGTGTTTTTTGCATCATGGCTTGCCAATTGTGGAAGTGAATGGATAGTCTGAATCGATGGTTGGCTGTCCCATGTGTCATTTAAAAGCTTTGGGTATGTCTGTCGCTAATGCCCCCATGAAGGTGGGACATTAGCATTCTCCCTGTGCGCTTGTTTGGGTGGATGTGTGCATGCTTTTTCAATCTTATGTGGCAACACTAAACAGAATGTTTTTCTGTTTTCTCAGTTTAATGCATTTTCAGTTCATCTTTCAAAAAAAAAAAACACTAAACAGAATGTTTATTTGCAGGTGTGCCATGGACTGAAGATGAACACAGGATGTTTCTACTTGGCCTGCAGAAGCTGGGGAAAGGTGATTGGAGAGGGATATCCCGCAATTTCGTAGTGTCGAGGACACCCACTCAGGTGGCCAGTCATGCTCAGAAATATTTCATCCGTCAAACCAATGTTACCAGGAGAAAGAGACGCTCCAGCCTCTTCGATATGGTAGCTGATGAAGTTAGTCTTCTCTCTCTCTCTCTCTCTCTCTCTCTCTCTATACAGCCATCCTCACTGCCCATTGTATTTCCACAGTCTGCCGACACTCCTATGGTATCGCAGGATCTCTTCCCCATCAACCATCAACAACCTGAAACAGAAAGCAAGCAGTTGCCATCTCCTCCAGCCTTGGACGAAGAATGCGAGTCCATGGATTCTACCAACTCCAATGACGGAGAAGCTGTTATTCCAAAGCCAGAAAGCTCACCTTGCAGCTATCCAGTAATATTCCCTGCTTATTTTTCACCATTTTTCCCATTTTCATTCCCATTCTGGCCAGGCTACACGGCAGAGACAATGGGAAAAGAGACGCATGAAATTGTCAAGCCGACGGCTATACATTCAAAGGATCCAATCAATGTCGACGAGCTGGTTGGCATGTCCAAACTTAGCCTTGGGGAGTCCCTTGGTCAAACAGCCCCTTCATCCCTCTCACTAAAACTGCTCGAAGGTTCGTCTAGACAATCAGCCTTCCATGCGAATCCAGGCACAAGCAGCTCGAGCATGAAGTCAAGCAGCAGTCCAATCCATGCCGTCTAAAAAGCCTAGCAGTTGTTGGGCCTGTAAACTCGAGGTTAATTCAGTACTGATATGTCCTGCAGATTTCCTGTTAATACAAGACGAATAAACTGCAATTCTGGCTTTTGTATGCTTCAATTTTCCCCCCCTTTTTATATTGGTATTTCTTTAACACTGCTGCCTCTTAGAAATGACCAACTTACCCTCAATTGTTTTTAGCATGACAACTAGATTCAGTGCATTGTTTGGTAACAGGTTTATTTCCATAAGGCTGATTACTGTAGTTTCTGTCTGCAATTGGAAGAATCAGGTTAGTTAGTAGTTTGGGTTCGTCATCTAGTTTGTTGTTTTTAGATTTTGAGTGACATTCTGCTACTACTGTATTCACTGTATGCATTATTTAATCCCCAATATCAGATTTGCCAATGTGTCTGAAAAGACAGTGATCATTGAGTGTATTAGTTAATCCATCTCGTTTTGACCTAATATCAGTGAGAATATCATTGTCCAACTCCAATGCTATAGTTGTTTGACCTAAATAGATTTATTTCGAAAGTCTTATCCCAATTGAGTAAATGGGTTAATGGCTGTCCAAAATGACTAGACTTAGCTTTGCTATGCTCACGTGTGTATAATATCTTGTGTCCATGCCAGCATATGGGCTAACACGGCACAGGTACAAGATCCATTACATCCCCCAGAGATGTCCCACCATGTAGATTCGCTGGTCCTAGAATCAGGTTGGCCCGCCAGTTAAGCAGGCCAAAGTTTGTGGATTATTTATTTATTTATTTTTACAGCTGAATAAGTTGGCAGAAATTGCCTAACCTGTCCATTTCAAACATCATGGTCCTGATGAATGGACCAGCTTCATTTGTGGTATTTATTATTATTATTATTATTATTATTATTTTTTTTTTTGGGGGGGGGGGGGGGGGGGGGGGACCCTCTTGGAGAATCGGTTGGGCCTGCCATGCTGGCACATCTGGTCGCATGTGGATGGCATGCAAGGTGGGCTTAGCAAACTAGGAACTTATGTTATTGTTATTTTGTTCTGTTACATCAAGGGTAAACAGTTATTTTCCTACCCTCGACTTTTATGTGGTAACATTGCTGAAATACACGATAGGGAATTGAAGAGTATTCTTTCTTTTAGCCACACACCACCCGTATTTATACCAGAAATGGAGGAGAGCTAAAAATAGAAAAACAATGAATAAGATAAATCTACAGAGATTACATAGGCTGGAATGGATACAAGGATATCACGAAGAATCGACAGATGAGCTGGTTGGATTCAGACTCCTCGTTCCGTCAACACTCCCCCTCAAGCGGGGTCTAAAGATATTTGAAAGACCAAGCTTGGAAATGATTGTGTCATGCTGGTCACGCGAAAGAGGTTTGGTGAAAATATTGGCCAGTTGGTCCCCAGTGCGAACATGTGGAGTGATCATTTCATGGGATTTAATTTTCTCTCGAATAAAATGGCAATCTACCTCAATATGTTTTGTGCGCTCATGAAAGACCGAATTGGTAGAAATGTGAATGGCAGCTTGATTATCACACATCATCGACATAGGTATAGATGGAGAGAAGCCAAGCTCAGTCAGAAATTTCTTTAGCCAAAGTAACTCACAAGTTGTATGGGTCATAGCCCTATATTCGGCCTCAGCACTAGATCGAGCAACAACTGGCTGTTTCTTACTTTTCCAAGTAACCAAGTTTCCCCCCATAAACGAGCAGTAACCAGTAACCGGTTGTAGATTTTCGGTCATCTTTGGCACCAGCCGAGTCTGCATCAGAAAAAGAGGAAATAGACAAGTGTCCATGTCGGGAATAAAGAAGGCCCTTACCAGGGGAACCTTTGAGATACCGAAGAACACGATAGGCAGCATCCAAATGGGTAGTCCGTGGGGAGTGTATAAACTGACTGAGGACGCTCACAACATGAGAGATATCGGGTCTTGTAATAGTTAAGTAAATAAGACGGCCAATGAGTCGCTGATACGGACCAGGATCTGAGAGAGACTCACCAAGGAGAGAAGTGAGCTGATGATTGACCTCAAGAGGAGTAGCAATAGACTTACAGCCCAGCATACCGGTTTCATGGAGTAAGTCCAATGTATATTTCTTTTGACATAAGGAAATACTAGAGCGAGAGCGAGCAGTCTCAATGCCAAGAAAGTAATGCAAGGAGCCCAAATCTTTAACCTCAAAGGTACTAGCAAGATGAGACTTAATGCTAGATATAGAAGTAGAATCATCGCCCGTAATAATGATGTCATCAACGTAGACCGAGACGACAGTGAGTCCATTGGTGGTGCGCTTCCAAAAAACAGAATGATCGGAGCTACACTGGTGAAAATGGGCAGCCTGCATAGCATGAGCGAATTTGTTGAACTAAGCTCGTGGTGACTGCTTAAGGCCGTAGATTGACTTGCGAAGGCGACAAACTTTATGTTCCTCTCCCCTATGACGAAACCCAGGAGGTAAGGACATATATACTTCTTCATGAAGGTCACCATGTAAAAAGGCATTTTTGACATCAAGTTGATGTAGGGGCCAATCCAAATTTGCAGCCACAGACAAGAGAACCCGAATAGAATTCATTTTTGCAAGTGGAGCGAAAGTTTCTGTGTAGTCGATGCCATAAGTCTGTGTGAAGCCTTTTGCAACAAGGTGAGCTTTGTATCAATCAATGGTACCATCAGATTTATGCTTGACAGTGTAAACCCACTTACAGCCCACAGCATGTTTACTGACCGGTAAGGCAATAAGCTCCCAAGTTTGATTTTTTTCTAAGGCAGTCATCTCCTCAAGCATAGCATGCTTCCAGTGTGGGTGAGCCAATGCCACATCCACTCGTGTAGGAATAGAGATAGAAGCAACATTGGCAAGAAAAGTTTTGTAAGATGGAGATAATGACTGATAAGAAACGAAATGCTGAATAAGATGAAACGTGCAAGGATGAATACCTTTCCCTAGAGAAGCAGAAAGAGCCGAGTCAGGAGCAGATCTCAGAGCGTCGGATGATGGCGGAGGTAGTGATGTGGTGGCTCGCCCTTTTCTTTGCTGTAGGACAGATGAGGCTTGAGTGCAGACATAGTCCTGTAAATGGAGAGGTCGAGTGTGGGGGCGAGTGGTGCGGCGTGGTGGCGGTGGCGTGGAAAGTGATGACGAAGAAGGTGAGGTAAGGGACGGGGAGTTGAGAAAAGGGATAGGAGTAACATGTGGTGATAAGGGAAGAGAGAAAGTCGTCGAAAAAAAACTGAGAGACTCAAAAAATGTGGCATCGGGAGTGACATAGTGACGACCTGTATGAGGATCCACAAATTTATAACCTTTTTGGGTAGGTGAATGCCCAACAAACATGTAAGAGATGGATCGATCTGATAACTTTGTTCGAGATAGAGAGAAGTCATGTACATAAGCAATGCAGCCGAAAACTCGAAGAGGAATATCGGTGACATGGTGAACTGATTTAAACAAAGATATCGGAGTCTGAAAGTTCAAAGCAGAATGAGGCAGACGATTGGCTAAGTAGCATGCAGTGAGAATTGCATCGCCCCAATAACTTTTGGGAACATGCATCTCAGTGAGGAGGCAACGGGTGATATTCAATAATTGTTGGTTTTTTCTCTCTGCCATCCCATTTTGCTTAGGAGTAGAAGCACAAGTGGTGTTTGACTCGATACCGTGCTGACGAAGGTAGGAAAGAAAAACAACAGAAAGATATTCGCCACCATTATCACAGTGAAAGACCTTGACTTTTGCTGCAAACTGATTAATCAACCAAATATGAAAAGATCTAAAAGTTTCAAACACATCACTCTTATTTTTAAGAAGATAGATCCAAGTCATCTTGGTAGTAGAATCTATAAAGGACACAAAATACCGAAATCCCATGGAGGAGGGAATAGGAGCAATTCCTCAAACATCAGATTGAATGACAGAAAACATAGGACCAGGGTTTTTATTCAAGACTAAAGGAAATGAAACACGTTTTTGCTTGGATAAAGCACAATTACTACACTGAAAGGTCTTAACATCTTGGTGGGAAGCTAAAGCAGGAAATAAATTACGTAAAATAGTAAAAGAGGGATGACCATATCGACAGTGCCATCGAAAAAAATCTTCTTGAGTGACTGACAGAAGATGGGCTGCGGATCGAGGTTGAACATCAGTATCAACTTGGTAAAGACTAGCACGTTCATGCTCCCTACCAATCATCTTCTGCGTCTTGAGATCCTGAAATATACAATGAGAAGGAAGAAAAATGGCAGCATAGTTAAATTGTTTGGTGAGAGTAACGGAAAGCAAGTTGGAGTCAAGACCTGGGACAAGAAGGGTCTTGTCGAGGGAGACAATAGAGGTTAGGGGAACAGTTCCTGACCCCATAATGGGAGTAAGGTTTCCGTTTGCTAACTTTACTGACCCTAACGTAGAACTGGGATGAAAATATGAAAAAATGTGAGACATACCGGTCATATGATCTATGGCCCCGGTGTCTATGACCCAGGGTTGGGAAGAGGAGGCAGGAGTGGATTTAGAAGATATTGGGGAATTGGAAGTAGCCAAGGATTTGGAGACTGAGAGGCCAGCCTTTTGGGCGATCAGGTTATCATATTCTTTTTTGGAAATCTGGACCATGGGAGTGGAGGAAGCAGACAGTGTCTCCTTGGATGCAGTAACAGACAAATTGGCCCATCGGCCACCTAATGAATGACCACGTCCACGAGTGAATCGTCCTTGCATGGGAGGTTTACCATGTTTGATCTAGCAATAGTCAACCATATGGTTGATATGTTTGCAATGAGTGCAAAAAAGAGAATCATGGCCACAGCCTCAAGTTCCACGACCTCGACTCTTATTAGTAGAAAAAGGAGCATCAGCATGTAAGGCAGACTGTGTGATCGAGGCATGGGGAATCATAACCTGCTTTCGTTTTTCTTCTCTTGCAAGCCGAGCATACACCTGATTCAAGGTCATCGTATCAGCGTTGTTGATGATTTGTTGTCGGAGTATCTTGTACTCATTATTAAGGCCATCTAAAAATTTGAAGATCCGGCGTCGCTCTTGACGTTTCTTGATAAGAATCACATCACGAGAACAATAAGTATCTTCCTCATCATGATAGGCGAGCTCCTCCCATAAACTCCGGAGTGTGGCATAATACTCCGTGAGGCTTTTGTCGTTCTGTTGGAGAGGCAATCTCCTTCTCTAATTGAAAGATGTGAGACATGTTATGCGCATCACTATAGAGTTCATGGACCGTATCCCATATTTCTTTTGTTGTTTTTAAGAAAAGAAGGCCACTTCGAACATTGTTGGACATGGAGTTCTATAACCATGACGTGACAATCATGTCATCAGATTCCCATGCGGCTCTCTTGGAGTCTCCATCGGCTAGACAAGAAAGGGTCCCAGTGATGTGGCCAAGTTTCCGTTTGCCGCCAATAAAAATGCGGACAACTTGTTGCCACTGGAGAAAATTTGGCCCTGTGAGAGGAGATGCTGTAATCTTCAGTCCTGGATTTTCAGACTGTGTGAAATCCTCATCATCAACGACCTTGGATGATGCCATGGAGAAATAGCAAGGCTTAAGGGAAATCAAACCCTCTTTTTTTTTTTTTTGTGAAAAGAAGAAAAAAAAACTTTTATTATCGCCCACCCATGATGGGACGCAACAAACTAATGGTCATGATCTGAGAACAATAGGTCCACACTTCAAAACTTAAAAAAATGCAGTGTGAAAAAGACTCTGGAGGTTGTGTCAGGCCGAAGTTGACAGCGGTCTTGAAGATGAAAGCTTTACCAACAGAAGTTGCTCGCAGATTCAAAAGATCAAAGGCCAAGCGAAACTTCTCCGAGAGAGTGTAAGGCCTGTCTAATCCTGACTTCTACTTGGATGGCAGGGATGTCGCTGATCGAGGGCCCACCGCATCAGACAGCCTTGGAGCAACGCCGGCATTGGAGGATTCGTACCCAGATCTACATCAATAGGCACAACTGTTGTGTAGTAAGGATGAATATACACAACAGTTGTGGAGTCCAGTATGTATGATCATGAAGGCTATGATAAGATTTTCCTCTGAATTAGATCTAAAACCATTGAAATCATAAGCAGAATCTCTGATTAAAATCAACAGATCACCCAAAAAAATCAATGAAGCATCAAATTCGCCCAAAAGACACGTTTTTTTTTTTTTTTTTGAACTGGGTATTCTTGAAACAAGCAATATATCCTCAAATCTAGAGTAAAAGACCAGATTCCGAAACTGGGTTTTTCACCAATGATAGAAATATAACCAAGAACTGAGAAACAAACACCAGATCCTCCAAAAAGACAAGATTTTAGAACTGGGTTCTCTTGGAACAAGAGATCAAAGAGACACCTCAAAAAATCTCCCATGAGAAGAGATTTTGAAGCTGGATTTTTCTCCAAACAGGGAAAAAACCACCAAGAAGTGGAAGAGAACCACCAGTATGTATACTCTGGGCTTATGAAGCTAGATCGGACCGTCGAAAGTCAGATCAGTGGCCCAGGTCGAGAATGGCTTTGATACCACGCTGAAATACACGATAGGGAATTGAAGAGTATTCTTTCTTTGAGCCACACACCACCCGTATTTATACAAGAAATGGAGGAGAGCTAAAAATAGAAAAACAATGAATAAGATAAATCTACACGCAGATGGGCTGGTTGGATTCAGACTCCTCGTTCCGTCAACAAACATGTGCTGAAGGGCTCTGTTATTATTAACAGACTGAAGGGAACTGCTGCTGTTCCACAGCTAACGACCCTGCTTGCATGTGCGATGTCTCAATCTTGCCACCTAGCTTGTGTTCTCATTTGTCTTAGCTGATCTCACAAACCAGGGCATGCTGATTTTGTCCTTGATCCTAGGGAGACTCGCATTTGTTATTCATGCCATTTGCATAGAACCATATTCAATTTTTGTTTTGTCCAGAGCAGTCTCTATGTAACACCGTTCACAGTCAGCTTGCGCCCAATTCGGGCCAAGTTCTCTAAGCCTGAACCTGATGTGATCTAAAGTTTGTCAGGAGCCAGCCCAGTTTCATTTTACAGTTTTTATATACTAATTACGTGTGTAAAACGTACGCATATGCGGCTTTTTCACATCATTCTTATTGTGGCCTGAGACTGGCCCCACTTTACCCAACCCGTCAGGACCAATAACCTTCACCAAATCCTGGCTTGCTTGCTATTTCTCGACCCTGACATTGGAGAACCGACCTCACCTGACGTCTCTGGGAGTCTTTAGCTTGGGCAGGCTCCAAGACCTGAAAGGCTGGCATCCTTCAGGGTACTTCTGCTCCTTCTCTACTCTGCCTATATTGCAAATTGACTCCGTCAATCATCTTTCTACCCTACCGGATGCTGTCTGTTTATTTAGATTTCTTTTCTCTAACTAATATTAACTGTCTGAAATTTTGTCTTTAAGAGGGTTCAAAGCGGTAAGAGGTATTATCAACCTGCAATTGCATTCCTTACCAGCTCAGAGTGCAGTAAAGCAAGTGAATCTGCAGTGGCTTATGAATCACACTAGCCATTCAAGATCACAGGCCACTGTCAATAGTGCTATGATCCCCATACTACAAGCTCAAGCCCATCACAACCGTCTAATCTTACTCTCATCTTTCCAGTTGGTGCCGGTCCTCCACAAAGAAGGCAGGGGAAGAAATATAGAGAATGAAGCCATTTGGTCTGTGATATTTTTGGGCGATTGAACTGTTGATCTTACGAGATTTGAAGATCCCAATCCTTGTTACTAATGTCTCATAAGAGAAGAGTTAGGAAGAAAGTCCACATTCAAGAGAAAATAGTTAAATGACAGTGTTGTAATTTCAATAACTGAGTTTCTTTGGATAGCCTCTCATCCACCAAGATCCCCATCATATGAAAGGTTTGATAAAAAATGATCGACCCAGATCCACGGCTTTAACTCGGACAAGACATGTTCGAGTTGACTCAGACTCAATCGGACCCAATCCAGGTCCACAATGAGTCACCCCGGAACATGGCTGAGTCACGCCAATTCACTCCGGGGTTAGTTGTGACTCGGCTTGAGACAGCACAAGTCAGTCCGAGTCTTTTAACCAGACCCAAATGCTGCAGCCCTGATGTTTCTATAACATTTCATGGCTATATTTATAAATTTCATCCAGATGAAAGTAAACTTGACTTGGCCCTAAACTGCTTGATCCATTCCCATTAGTAAACAGGCTCCATTGATTCACATCCGGTGGATTCAGGTCAGGATGTGTTGTTGTGGCCCACTTGATTGGTTGGATTGGCCTGATTCTTGTGTTCGGTGATCTTCATGATGAGGAGAATCTGTCGGACGTGTTGGACGTTATATACACATCAGGTGGGCCCCACAATGGCTCGGTAACTTGTGACAGTTCATCGGACGTGGATTGCGTCCTACCCCCGCCCGGACGGATACCGTCCAGGGCTCTGTGAGGCCCACCGTGATGTAAGTAGTTTATCCACGCTGTTAATCCCTTTTCTCGTATCATTTTAATGTGTGATCTTATAAATGAAGAAGGTCCACAACTCCAGTGGAGCACACCAAAGGAAGCTGCATCGATGATGACATCCGCCGTTAAAACCTTTCTAAGGGCCACCGTGATGTTTTTTTACCATTCAACCTATTAATAAGGTCATGTAGACGTGGATGAAGTGAAAACACAAATATCAGCTTGATCCAAAACTTCTTCAGCTTCCAAGAAGTTTTTAATGGTGGACATTCAATCCCCACTTTGTGGTCCACTTAATACCTTTACCTGCCTCAATTTTTGGTTTATATCTTAAAATAATATGCAAAAAACGATGAACGGCGTGGATAAAACACGTACATCACAGTGGGCCCCACAGAGCACTGCCCGGACGGATTACTGTCCGGGCGGGGGTAGGACGCAATCCGCGTCCCAGTTCATCTTGCTCAGAACTGTCCGTTCAATGCGATCTCTCTCCAGATGGTGGCCCATTGAAACAACAATCCTGATCATCGGAACTGCCTGCCACCTGTACCGTAAGAGGTTAAAGGGGTTGAAAGTTCAGAACAGTACTTCCTTACTCACGTTACAAGTGGCAAAATGCTTGATAATGGGAGCTTTGATATGATGGCCCACTTTGCTGATGAGCTACTGTCGTGTTGTAGAGAGGACGGGTACAAAAGGCTCGCTCCTTGGGGCTACTGCACGAATTTCATGCAAAAGCCTTTAGCAGGAAGTAAGGACATAAGATCAAAAATCAAGTGGATCCAAAACTCAAGGCCGCCATACTAAAGGAAAACTGGAGAAAGAGTTTACTGCCGTTGAAACTTTCCTGGGCTCCACTTGATGTTTATATGCCATACAAACTGTTTATAATTTCATTCCCACAAAAATACAAAACACTTACCCTGATATGAAACTTTTGGCCATACGATTGTTTGACCGGTGGTTACTGAATATCCACTGTTTCCTCTTGGGCGACCCACGTGAGTTTTGGATCACCTAATTTTGAGTCTCGTGTCCTAAAATGAATTGAAAAACAGATGTACAGTGAATTTTTCAGAAACATAAGGCTTTCGCAGTCAACTATGTGAGACGAACTTAGGCATCGTTCGTTAAATCCGAAGTCTAAAGCCTGAATCTGAAATTGAAGCCTGAATCTAAAATCTGAACACTATTGTTGAAGTCTGAAAATTAAGAATTGAATTTGAAACAACATGTTTGTTAACAAATATCTGAAAGGTCTGAAATCTGTTAATTTGACACATTTGCCCTATCTCATGTTTGGAAATGTTTTACATTATAAAGAATTTTTTTTATTAAATAAAAATAAAATCATTCCATTTAATTCAAATAAACTAAAATACTTAATGGAAAATTAAAATATCATTATTCATAAAAAAATATTTCTAATATTCTACAAAGAGGTTAAAGAAATGACCAATGATGAAGTGAATGAGAGGCTTGTTGTTTTTTTTAGCAAAACTTGAACGTGAACACCACTCATGTTTCCCATTGTATTTGATATGTTGGGTATCGTGGAGTCCACCATAATGTATTTGTTTTATATCCGCTTCATCCATCCCCTCGGCCATCTCTTTTTAAGGCATGGGCCCAAAATTGAAGTAGATCCTAATCTCTGGTAGACTACACCATAAGAAATGGTGAGACAATTGTGCCCACCTCGGGTGGATCCGATAGGCGCGGATTAGGTACTACCCCATTTAGGATGTAGAAACTTCCTCCAAAAAGGCTTTAGCAGTAAATCCGCTTCCCAGTTCAAGCTTTCAGAGCAAGTGGTTAATTGTCCTGCATAAGCAGCTCTTTATGGCCATTGAATGGACTACCCAACCATTCTACACTATCTTTCCAATTGAGGAGTTGAATGACCATGCACCCTAAACCGGGCAGGGAAAGAAGCCCATACCTTCTTAGCAAGAGGCCACACGGCAATGGAAGAACAAGTGGTCAACTAACTTGTCATCCTTGCACTTGACGCACTGTTTGGGAAAGGCCATTTTCCTCTTCTTTGAGTTGTTTAGGGTGAGAGTTTTATTGGTGTTGGCTACATATGTGAAAGCTTATAGCCTTGGTGGAATGGGGCTTTCGACACTTCTGCACATGAAAGGACACTGGCTTCCTGTGCCATCAACTCGAGAAGAAGGAATTTTTTGAAAAACTGCCCTTTGCTGTCCATCGCCACACTCGCTCATCTTCCTCTGATTGGTCAACACGCACCTCATTTAGTCTACCTAGAAGACTAGTGAAAAGTTCCTATTCCTCGGCAGAATGTTTCCTCATTCTAATATTCCTAACACTAACTCCCCCATGATTTTGTAACAATCGTTGATCTTAATGTCCTCATCAATGGCTAGCTCAAAGAGTTCCTAATAAAAATTAAGAGGTTCATCATCTAAGTGAACTCTTTTACACATTTGCCCACCACGAATAGGACTCTCTTCTTGAACTCCTTACCCACTATGTTTGGGATGTGCCGCCTACCGGCTTTGACATTACTCCATAATGCCTCTTGTACCATCACCAAATCTCCACCAATACTTGCTTAACAATGCTAGATTTGTTCTTTCACATTTCCAGTCCCTAGACCCTTCTCCCTAATAGGCTTTTGAACTTCCTTCCAATCAATGAGGTGGAATTTCTAGTCTCTATTCTTTCCCACCAAAAAATCCTTTGGAACCTTTCAATCTAGGAGGCCACTACTGCCAGAATTTTAATGAGGAACATGAAATGTACCAGAATATTAGAAAGTGTGGCTTAATGAGATTAATTCCCACCCCCCCGAGGAGAGATACGACCTTTCCATCTAGCTAGCTTTTTCTTGATCTTTTCCACAATGGGATTCTAGAAAGAAGTGATGTTCGGTTTGCCTCCAAGGGAGATACTTGCATCCTGACATTCTTCCACATTCTTATTTCTTCAACCACAGCTACCCCTGCCATTGCACTTAATTCTAAAATTCGCCTTAAGAAGTAAGACAGCTTCAAAGCTTCTCATCTTAGAATGCCTTTCAAGTTGTCAATTTGATCCAACGATGCCTCACATAACAAAGTGTCATCCACAAAATTGCAGATGTGAGATATCCATCTCATGGTTGCCAATCTGGAGACCTTGAATCAAGCCCAGCTCTGAGGCTCTCAACATGATCTTTTTTCTTCTCTCTTGATTGTAACGTTTTCTTTTCCTGCTGTTTCTTGAAATGCTTGCACCACTGCTTAGATTTTAAGACAGGTCATTTCTACGATGAGAGCATCCCAAATGACTTTAGGCTTCTCCAAATCTTTGATAACACTAGTAGCTTTCTCAAATTTCCGCTAATATACACCTTCAATGAATCGAGCTTGAATCCCTAGTAGGCCGTTGCAGACGTTGAACACAACACGAGTTAGAGCCTTGAAAACCTTGACCCTTTCTTCCACAAAAGCATCTCAATTCTTATGAGTTGGCCTGTATTAATTTGCGTAAGCTGCTTGGCAACTTTTTGCATTTCGCCAAGAAAGAACTGTTTGCATTTTAGCTGAAAACTCCCAAGCTATAAATTTTTATTTTATTTTAATCTTTTGGACTGGCAACAGAAAAATTTTATTCCTGAAAAGGAAAGAGAGGCAGTTTTCTAGCTATATATCATAGCCAGATGCTATTTCTCTTCCCTTTGGCCCTTCATCTGCACCCTCAAATGCCCAATAATCCCATAAATCATTCTCTAGCCTATGTCCTGTTACAAGTTCCTGTCCTCCATTAATAAACTTAATAAAGCTATGGCCAACTTCTTTTTCTGCCCCATTTCTTCTCATCATTCCCTTGACACCATGACATCCTCCCATCTCTTCTCCCCAACACATTCTGCACCATGACATAGTTCAAATCCTACAGCTCTATTTGGAAAATGGTTGAGTCTCAGCGGCCTGGACATGTTGACTTAGAGTCGAGGGTGATTTGTGTTGTTGAAGCAGATTGGGTCCGAGCAAGTCCGTTGACTCGGACATGTCACATGGGACTCAACTCAAACCATGATTTGGAATGCTCTCCTCATTCCCCTCCCTCTCAAGTAATGTTGTCAACAGGTTGGTTTCAAGTCAGGTCCAAGTGTATTCATACCTGGAACCGCATGAAAGTAGTTGTGCTTGGGTTGTTGTTTTCAGTTTCAGGTACTGTGTTTAAACCCAGATCTAGTTGGGTTTGGATACCCTCTTGTCCTGGGACCCTGTCTTTGGTTTAGGTTTTGGATTGATTACAGTTTAGGGCAATCTGGATTTAACCATTCATGTATATTGTTTCATTCCTTCATTTGATATGCTTGGGAAACTATTGATTCCATCATTAGTTATTTAAAGATTTTCAACTTATTATGTGAAATATGTTGATTTAGAGTATGTTAGGACCAATATGATTTCAACAAGCATCCATGAATCTGGGGTTAGGATTTTTCAACCAAAATGATTTTGGTATTATTACATATCTATATTTGAGTTCCATAATTTGGATTGATTAATTTGTGTTGATGTACCCATCTTAACTGAACCTGATCTGAATCAAATTATCACATGAGACCTGACATGACCCTTTTTTTTAAAAAAAAAATCAGGTCTAACATTGTGGACCTCTGACTTAACTGATGAATTTTAAATGCACACACACCACCACCCCTACGCACGTACGTGCGTGGAAGGAAAAAAAGACCATGATCCATTTAAAACCGGATCGGCAGTGACCCTGATCCACTTTGGACTACTTGACTCTAAGTAAGCAGGACTTGGAGATTTTGGGATATAGGGTTTTCTTATAAATAGGCACCCCTTGTAGCTTTTTTTTGAGATATTGAAGACCTCTCCAGTAGCCCCCACTTCGCGAAGGGCTGGTTGGTGCTGGCCACAAAAGCTACATCGCCATCTCTACTACCCATGATATATGTTTTCATCTCACCCCATCATCTACCTTCGAATCATTCATTATTGGCTCATTTTTCAGGGTATGAAGCACAAATATCGGATCGAGTTGAGAGGCAGATCCAAATCTCAGGAATAGTGGGCCACACCATAGGTGGCCAGGAATAGTGGCGGGATCATCTTTTGGCCGAGGGTTTTTATCCTCTTTTATCCTCTCATAACCGTCTTTTAAAAACTTTACGTTTGGGGACCAAAAGTCCTTTGGATTCAATGCATGTGTGGATGATTATTTCTCATCTTTGATATTTTTTTTTCCCTTCATCCATTGAATGTTTGGTGTGACCTAATCAATTGGTAGGAGCTTCGATGGCAAATAAACATTACATTGTATCCTAAATAGCTGATCTTAGACAGTTCATCCCAAACATTGTTTGGCTCATTTCGGGGTATGAGCACAAAAATAAAAATAGACCACAAGAACTTGACCTAATGGATGGCAAATAAACATTACATTGTATCCTAAATAGCTGATCTTAGACAGTTCATCCCAAACATTGTTTGCTAAAAATAAAGAACTTGACAATGGACAATACCACATGTAGCACAAGTAGTATATACATATTAACACATGTAGGGTACTTGAAGATGTATATTAGCACATGATTAAGAATTTCGATGTCACTCCATGGCTGAGATCGAGTATTGAAACTATAATAAGGGAAATGTCCTAGCAAACAGTTTTGTACAGGGTGCACTAAGGTCCGATTCTCCCTAGCATGTACACAGAAGTGTGTACGAGCTTGAACATACTTTAACATATTTTATAAGAGTTTAAGAAAGACAGACTTATAAATCCTTTTGCAACTCCCATTCTATTCAATATGAAATTAAAGATTTTACTAAAGACAAAAAACCAGAATAAGTTGTCGGGGTGTATGTGAGTATGCGTGGTGTGGGGGTGTCTAAAAAAAAGAAAAAAAAAAACAGCCAATCAGTTTCCAAGCAAGCACACCGATGCCTCCTGCGCAACGAAGGTGTTGATAGATAAACTGAAGGAGATACTTTCTGATGAGAACTTTGAAAACTTCGAACAGTTCCACATTGGTGTTCTTGAAATCATCGCGTAAGAATTTCATCATTTTGGCATTTGAGGTCTTGTTAGGTAGAAAACCAAAATCTACATTTTAGTCTAATACATTGGTGTGGTTACTTCATTTTGAACTCACCAAAGTTTGGGGTCGATTGAGGAAAATGAAACCCAGCTCGGCGTGTTATCTATATTTCTATACAATCTGTGACCTGAACGTCAATTTCTATAGAACATCCAAACACACCCCATTGTCATTTTAGTTGGAGTTTAACCATTAGTGAGTAGAAAATGCTACTTATCTCCCTTGTTTTTCCTTAATTGTGCAAATGCAGTAAGTTCAACTCAGGCATGCCCGGCATACGTTATGATGCACCAAATCTTAAAGCTGCAAAGGTTAGTTGCATTCACTGAGTCGCTTTGCTAGCAAAACCCCACCTAATCTCCTACGGTGATTGGTTGAACAGGTGCTTGATTGGGGCCCATCTCTGACATTCTTGTTGTCGATCGATCCCCACTGTGTTCTGATCATCAGGTGGGCCAGCATATATGAGGATTCGGAGAATTGGGGCACTTTAGCATTCATCTATTTTGGATGTGTGGCCCACTCGATATATGCCTGATTTTTGAGAGATGGCATCTATGTAGAGGGGACCGCCTGATGAGTGGCTCCGATCTTTTGGTTCTCTACACGTCATTGATGTAATAATCAATTCACGACAAACAATAGATCTCTGTGGATGGGCCATGTTCAAAGATCATGCTGATCAGATGAGAATGTCGACCAATCAGGTAATTGATTGAAACTATCACTTTGAATGCTATAAACCGATGGTCAGGATCATCACGTTAGCTGGGTTTGTGGATTTGGCCCAGGCACAGCAGTGCCTAGAAATGGATGCTACCAATCCCAACCATAGCAGTCCGTCAACCTATAAAACAAAACAGTTCGTTTTTTGACTTGTGGCATTAGTGTGCAAGATCCAGACCACTCCTTTGGGGTCCACCATGAGCAGCCCAGCCCATAAACAAGGCTTATTGGACGGTTTTGATGCCTTAATCGAACCAAAGATTCAGACCACTCCTTTGGGGTCCACCATGAGCAGGCCCACCTAAAGTGACTGTCAAGATTGTCTGATTGGCTTGTCATAATACCAGTCAAGATGGTCTGCACAGACAGGGAGTCTTGGGCCACCGAATCAATGGGCCCAAAAATCTGATGATGAACGGTATTATACCTAAAGAAAATAAAAAATACAGAGAATGCCAGAGAGAGAAAGAGAGATCCATCGAGACCATGATCCAGGCACCTCCAATTGAAAATATCGAATTCACAACCATCAATCAACAATGAGAGAGATGCCGCGGCACAGGTCAGCCGTGGATGACCATCAGCGAGTTCTTACCTTTACCCATGTGGATGACCATCAGCGTCAGCTGGTGGATAACCATTTCTTGGAACTTGCCCTTACCACGTGCTGGGATATTTTCCGGTGCCTTAGAAACGAAATCAACAGATGAACCATCTTGCAAAGGGATAGGTCCATGGAGATGGTTAGGAGCTCCTCCAAGGATTCAAATTATCACATGAGACGTGACATGACCTTTTTAAAAAAAATATATATATATATAAAAAAATGAGGTCTAACATTGTGGACCTCTGACTAACTTGAATTTTAGATAGGTAAAAAAAAGACCCTGATCCATTTAAAACCGGATCGATAGTGATCCTGATCGACTTTGGACTGCTTTCACTGTAACCAATCGTGACTTGATTTGGTGGTGACCTCTCCAGTACCCACTAAGCTAATCCATGCTGCCCATCCATTTTGCTGGCTCATTTCAGCATATGAGCCCAAAAATAAATGAGCCCAAAAATGAGACAGATTCAAATCTCAGGTAGACCACACCATAGGAAACAGTGGTGATTAAATGACCACAGTTAAAAACTTCTTGGGGCCAAATTTTTGTTTTTTTTGATCTAGCTGATATTTTTGTTTTCCCTTCATCCAGGTGTGTGTGACCTAATCAACAGCTTCAATGGCAAATAAACATTACAGTGGGCCCTAAGGACGTTTTTAATGATGGGGTTCAATCAACTTTGTTTTCTGTGGTGTGGTCCACGTTAGATTTGGATCTGCCTCATTTTTGGGCTCATGCCCAAAAAAGAACTGGGAAAATGGATGAACGGCGCAGATAAAATACATACATCATGGCCAACAGAGCTTTTCCAGCACTGAAGTAGGAACTGGAGTGGTCAATGCTGAATACGAGTCCAATTAGGCAGTGAGATGAATGCATGTAAAAATACACATTTGCAAAAAGCTATAGTTTTTCATAAGAGACTATTTGTATTCAAAGGAAGGCAAGCAAAAGAAACTGGCGGAAATGAAAATAAGTTTTTATTGTTTGTTTTCTTTAAATAATAATAAATAAATAAAAACTGTCAAAATTGAGCACATTTTCAAATATATGGGTTGGCAAAATAAAACTAAGAAAATTCTTCTTTAGCTGCTGGTGAGACGTGAGAAGCTCGAACATGGACAGTGGCACATTCATGGACCATTCCAATACTGGGTTTGAGGATGTTCTGTGCACCTCACCTGATGAAAATACGGTGTTGCGATTCCCATTCTTCCCATTCTTGGGGTGGATTCCATTAATATACATATGAAGACTGGATCGGATGGAGCATACACAGAACACTATGCCCTAGATGCCCATTGTTGCCCGTGGTGTGGCCCACTTGAGTTCTGCATTTTCCATATTTATGGAATCTGGGTCTAACATAGGGGAGGGTTAGGAGGATGCGTTTGACTGGCGGTTTAGATGGCACAGAAATATCATGGTGGGCCTACACTCCAACAAAATACCCTTGTGCGATTAATACCCACGTGCCAGTTCATTTTAAGAATGGGGCCTGCATGTTGAAAGACTTTGATTCGCATGCACCTTTTCTGTTTTCTCTTATTACTTGTAAAGAAACAACCAATGATGCAGTACAGAAGTGAACGAGAGGCTTGTTGTTCTTTAGAAAAACTTGTAGGTTTTGTATTAGTTAAGTTTTTGGTGTTTTCGCTTCATCCTAATGAAAATGACCATATAAACCGGTTTGGATGATATATAAACATCAAGGTGGAGCCTAGGAAGGTTTCAACCAGGGGCATTCATTTCCCCACTGTTTCATATCGTATGACCCACTTGAGTTTCATATCGTATGGCTCACTGAAAATATGAAAAAGCTATAAAATATAAATTGTATGAATTACATTGCAATGACTTAAAAGAATAAATAAAGATACCTAATTGGATTTAAATTATTTCTGTATGTATAACTATAACAGAAATAAATAGATATAAAAGTTAGTAAAATTGATGGTTCTAAACCAATATTATTAACATATACTTATCTTAGAAATATTAACCATGCACATTAGTTAAAAATAAATTTTAGTTAGTGTTGTACTTGACACTTTTAAGCATACTTTCAGCCTTTGGGCTAATTATGATCAAGCTTGCTTGATGAGCCTTACCCATTGACATTCCTAAATTTAGCAGCATACAAAAGAAATCAAATAAAAATTTTCAAGAATGAAAATAAAATAAAATAAATAAAAACAAAGAAATTACCTAGCTAGCTTATTTATTACAATGAAACACATTCCGTTCTTAATTCACATTTATATGACTTCAAATCTTTATAAGCAAGAATTGAGTTTAAACACATTTGTATAACCTATTTACAGAGTTACAACATACATTAGGAGTTAAGGAACAACATACATTAGGGGTGAAGGGACAACATACATTAGGGGTGAAGGAGTTATTGGAGATTTATGGAGCGCATTCTGCATTCACCATTAAGCCAGACTCCTATCACAGAAAGAATTCAATGAAAAATCATTTAGTTGTAACGCCTCGGGTTTTCGAAACCAGAGTATATGACTCGTTTACCAAAAATCCGAGTGTTAGCCTTTAAAAGTTGTCAAATTCCACGTATATTTTTTTCTCAAAGTTAGCGGTTTAGCAAAAGATGGACAAGTCAAACATAAAGAAAATTTTGTATTTACATCTAGAATATATGAGTGACTGCCCAAATAACTTATACAAATCAATGTCTTTATGTTAACATATACAAGAATTACATAATTTACACATTACATAAGGATGTTGAGGATTTGTACTGCGGAATCACACAGATCTAGATCTAGGATAGCAATTTAATAGTAACAAGCAATCACAGAAGAACACAAAGATTTAACGTGAAAAACCCTTGCGGAGAAAAACCACGGCACAAAACGACAAAAATCCACTATGAAAGCAACAATTACAAAGAGAGATGACTTGCCCGATTCGAACAACCTCGAATCTCACCCTTGCTACACCCTTTGATAACCCTAGAACCCTTTAGAATACCTTTAGAAAGCCTTAGAATACTTTAGAATAGCCCTAGGGACTCCTATTTATAGTTTAGGAAACTTCACTTTCGCACCCTTGCGAAACCGCCTCAGATTTTCGCAGTCCGCACAAGATCCGGACTCGAATCTGCGTAACCTTGATTGGTCGAGCCGAGTCCTCGATTGGTCGAGGAACCCCCTCGACCGGTCGAGCCATCCCCTCGACCGGTCGAGTGCCCTGGACACCCAAAACCGAGCTCGCTGGACTTTGAGTCGAGCAGGCCTCGACTGGTCAAGCAGCCCCCATGACCGATCGAGCCTGACCCTCGACCAGTAGAGCAACCCAAAAAAATAGATTTAAGGCATCTGTCAACAATCTCCACCATGCCTTCAATCTTTAACCGTGTAGCTCTCTGACCTCTTCTGTTATCTCTGCATCATAGCTTCTCGTGCACACTCCGTCCTTCTTTTACGTCATTGCCAAGCTCAGAGAAGTTTCACAGAACTTGAACTTCTCTGCAGAAACAATCTATGTGAGCATGTTTGACAGATCAAAATTCATGTGTTCAGCTACCTTTGTTCTTGCCTTCTCAAAAGGAAAGACAGAGTCTTCTTACCATCTCAACGCTACCTAATATTGCTTGCTAGGGTACTTGCTCACAATACTGATAGCTTGTGAAATAATCGGTCTAATCCAAACCATGACATACATTGCCAACCGCATTCGAATAAGGCTCATGAGATATCCTGCTTTTCCTCATCTATTTTGGGATATGTCCTGAGGAAAACTTGAGGAGAGACGCGCAGGGAACGCTTTCCGGTTTTACCTGGCCCATCACATCCTTGATCAATACCTACACACAAGGTATTCCTCCTATGATTACCAAAGCCTACTCCTCTTTCAGTCTCAACGCCAAGAACTATCTTTGCAGCCCCCGATCCTTCATCATGAATGTCCTACTTAACCGAGTCTTCAGTACATTGATTTCAGACATGTCATAATTGGCGATCTACATGTCATTAATACCTGACTCACCATGAAGGAATGAAACCACTGCCTAGGCGACAGGTCGTAGCACGACCTCCTGTAAAGTCTTTTCTCAGCCCCTTTAACTTCGAACCGCTCTGGTTGCATCATGTAGATTTGCTCTTTACTTTTCCTTGCAGAAGTGCAGACTCCACATCCATCCTTCCAGCTCAATATCACATTGGCCAGCCAGCGCCAATCACGGATCTAATAGACACTTGTTATACTGTCGGCGTGAATATCTCTGAGAAGCTGATCCCTTCTCTCTGAGCATAACCCTTCGTTACCAACCTCGCCCTGTATGTATGATGTATCCTCCTGAAGATCCATCTGCATTCAACCGCTCTTCGGCCCACTGAAAACTCCACCCACTCCCATATGTTGGTCTAGTACAACGAATCCGTTACATCGCCCATAGTCACCTTTCACTTCTTAGCACCAGGGTCACTTAAAGCCATCAAAATAGAAGATGAATCCCCTGCGATATTGGAGTCGTCCATGTACCTCGCCGATTTCCTGCGATCATGTTGTGTGATTCTTCTCACAGGTGGCTGCTTCACCTGCTCTGTATCCCTGTTCACACGTCTTAGCCTTCCTGCTCTGCTCGCTCATGTGGTCATGCCCAACATGCCACACACGTGTAGAGGTGGAATCCGCTACATCCACTACAGCTCCACCTGTTGAAGTGCTCCCCCTTAGATACCTTAAGAGCACAATCAATACCTGTGTATTTGCATTCTTTTGCCTCAAGTACACCAAGAGAAATGAGATTCTTCTTCAAATCAGGAATGTGCCTGATATCAGTCAAGATACGCTCCACCCCATCAAACATCTTGATGCGCACCGTTCCAACAGCCACAACATTACAAGTAATGTCATTGCTCATAAATACCTGTCCACCATCGCACTCCCTGTAGCTGGTGAACCAACTTCGATGAGGAGTCATGTGAAAAGATGTCCCTGTGTCTAGATCCACTAGTCCTTACGATTATTATATGGCCGCTTGATCGTAGACACAGACAAAATATTACCATTACATCCACTCGATCCATCTGAGGTGGCAGCATTGGCCTCCCTGTATGAAGCCTCAGAATCTTCTCTCTTCGATCTAGGATTTTCACAATCCTTTTTCACATGTCCTTCCTTCCTACAGTTCCAACACTTTACCTTTCCTTTGCCATTGCCCTTGCCCTTGGATTTTGATCTAGAACTTGAAGAACCTGTACCTTGTTCAGAATTCCTACCCCTTGTAACCAGTGCATCAAAATATATCTCCATGTCAACGTTAAACTTTCTCATATCCTTCCCTTGAAGGGCCTAGATAACGGTGTCGACGCTCAGGGTTTTATTCGTTGAGCACATTGTGTCCTTGAATGACTTAGAAGACGCCGGAAGAGAATTCAGCAACATACACGCTTGTTCTTCATCTTTTATCACTTTTTCCATATCCAGCAATTTGCAAACTAATTTATTAAAGTTACTGATGTGAGCCTCTAGATCTCCACCTTCTGCCATATTGAAGTTATACCACTGTCACTTCAAGTGTAGGCGATTTTCAGAGAATTTTTTTGCATAGACATCCTCTAACTTCGCCCATAACTTAACCACAGTTTTCTCCCTCATGACGTTGTAAAGAACCTCATCCATGAGACATAAATGGATCGATGATAAAGCCTTCTTATCAAGAGTATTCCAATCATCATCAATCATAGTAGACTTTCACTCCTCAAGAGCACCATCTTTACCTTGCTTGATTAAGGAACTCATAATCTTGATCTTCCATAACTCAAAATTATTTTTCCCTAAGTACTTCTCAATATCATACCTAGTGCTTCTCATTATTACTAATCCATCAGATTCAGATCTATACCCTAACGATTGCTCTGATACCACTTGTTGGGGATTTGTGCTGCGGAATGACATAGATCTAGATCTAGGATAACAATTCAATAGTAACAAGCAATCATAAAAGAACACAAAGATTTAACGTGAAAAACCCTTGCGGGAAAAAACCACGACACAAAGCGACGAAAATCCACTATGAAAGCATCAATTACAAAGAGAGAGGACTTACTCGATTCGAATAACCTCGAATCTCACCCTTGCTACACCCTTTGATAACCCTAGAATCCTTTAGAATACCTTTAGGAAGCCTTAGAATCCATTAGAATAGCCCTAGGGACCCCTATTTATAGTTTAAGAAACTTCACTTTCGCACCCTTGCGAAACCGCCTCAGATTTCCGCTGTCTGCATAAGATCCGGACTCGAATCTGCGTAACCTCGACCGATCGAGCCGAGTCCTCGACCGGTCGAGCCATCCCCTCGACCGGTCGAGTGCCCCGGACACCCAAAACCGAGCTTACTGGACTTTAAGTCGAGTAGGCCTCGACTGGTCGAGCAGCCCCCTTGACCCGTCGAGCCCGACCCTCGATCGGTTGAGCAACCCAAAAAACCAGATTTAAGGCATCTATCAACAAAAGATCCATAAGATGGTAAGTCCACAACAACTTAGGTAAATTGGCCACTAGGTCGAGAGCCCATTATAGTCACAAACAGTCAAGTTACATCTCAAGTCTAGATGCACATTTATTAGTGGGGTTTTCCACTGATAGATGTACTAGTTTAAGTTTCATACGTAATCCACAAGCATGAGAAGGTATATAAGTACAACATACATATGTTTATACAAGACAAATGCTGAGCATATAAGTTAGAAGGCAAATCCAACAACTAGCGCAAGTAATAGATATATCAATTATCAACTAAAATTAAAACAGAAACTAGAGCTGAGCATCGGACCGAGTCGGATCGGATTTGGTCCAACTCGACTTGGTTCGAAATTTGTGGGGTGTGACCCGAACTCGATCCGATCCGGTACCGGATCTGGGTCATTGGACTTGAACAGATCCGAACTCTACTGACTTAGAACCGATCCGAGTCTGACTCGGATAGAAAACCCAAGTTGGATCGGATTGGGCAAGATTCGGATCATTCATTTTTTCAACGGTATGAGAATCATTATTCTCATTATTTTCTCTGGTGCGATGTACTTAATTATTGGATATACTTAAAATTTAGTATCAACCTCTAAAATAATATGAAAAAACTGATGGACGGTGTGGATAAACCAAAAGCTTCAAGACGCCCCACACAAGCTCACACCAGCTTAGAGCTTCAAGAAGAAGCTTCAACTTCAAGTCTCGTAGCTTCCGGAAGAAGCTTCAAGTGCTAACAAAAGAAAAAAGAAATCGTACAGTGCTAGCTGGTGCAAGATATTTACAACCATCTATTTGATAGATACAACCACCAATTTCAAAGAGTTTATAAAACCATAACTAAATATCGGAAGAGATCCTGAGATATCAGATGATCCTTGCCATTAACGGCCCCCAATATTGTATGGCCCACATGAGAAACTTTTTAGTTTTTAGAAACGACAGGTTCTAGAGAATTTCTAATTCACTTTTGTTAGACGGTTAAGATCTTTGATAAGATAACAAATGACCCATTTTCTAATGGGATCTTTCAGATGAACGGTCTAGATTATCATTTGGTGGGATAGAAAGCATTCTTTCAGTAAAAAAGTAGAAATAGAGGGTGTATCTATAAGAAAATGGCAGCAAAAGCTTTCAAACAATAGGCCGAGTTTAGGTGCGCCACGTGGTGAGTCACGTGACAGGATATGATGCACTGGCTGCTGCTTAGCTGACACCAGCTATAGCAGCTCTAGGTACGTGTCGCTCGAAGACGAGCATTGACGCTCCTCGAGCTTCGAGTTGTAGGAACAGGTGGGCCGCGGATTAGGCTATTGAAGTGATGTCACCAAGTTTTGTGGGCCCCACTACGGTGTATGTGTTGTATCCACACCATCCATCCATTTTGAGATATCATTTTATAGAATATGAACCAAAGAATGAAGGAGATAAAAATTTATAGTCGACCCACCGCAGAAAACAGTGGAGAGAGTGATTCCCACCGTTGAAACTATCCTATGACCCACCATAATGTTTATTTGAAATCCAACCTGTTCAAAAGTTAAAAAGGACATGAAAGAAGAGAAAACTCAAATATCAGGTTGATCTAAAACTCCTGTGACTTTTAGAAGTTTTTAATGGTGGGCGTCACTGCCCCACTGTTTTCTCTGTTGAGGTCCACTGGAGCTTTGGATTTAACTCATTCTTTGGATCTTGCCCTAAAATGATCTCTCCAAATGGATGGACGGCGTGGATACAAAACATATATCATGGTGGGGCCCACAAAACTTAGTGACGTTGCTTCAGTAGCGACTCTGGCTACTAGCCTGTCAGTAGCTAATCGGCGCCCGATTAGAAAGAGAGAAAGAGTTGCAGAGAGAGACAGAGAGAGAAAGAGAGACCGATTAGAGAGAGAGAGAGAGAGAGAGAGAGAGAGAGAGAGAGTGACAGAGATTTACCGGTGTTGGAGGCCTTGCACAAAACTTTAAGATCTAGCCCTCCATAACAAACCAGAATTATGGATAATAAAGCAATGAAAACAATCAATGCATCAATCACACACTACACAAGAGATTTTTACGTGGAAAACCCTCGAAGAGGTAAAAACCACGGGACCTCGTCCAGATCAACAATCCATTATGAAGTAGAACGTTACAATCTTTTTCACTCACGTAGGAGTGGATAAATAATAAGAGAAATAGAGAAAACGGAGAGATCTAACCGATTATGAGGACATAGAAGCGCTGAGACATAAATTGCAAAGTAGGCGAGCGAGAACCTCCCTTCTATAAGCTTCCTCTCTCTCTTTGCCTCTTTCTCACCTTTGATAGCCCTAAACCCTTTAGCAAATCCCTTGTAAAGCTTTAGGGTAGAAAAAAGGCAACCCCTTTTATAGTTTAGGAAACTCCTTTAAAAGGACTCAAAAAGATTCGTGCAAAATCGCGGAATATATATATATATATATCTTCGATATATAGGACCCCTTCGACTAGTCGAGACAACCTACGTCGTAGTTGATAAAAAAAAAAAAGCAAAAATACTCGCTGGACTTTGAGTCGAAGTCACGACTCGAACCTTCGACTGGTCGACCACCAGCCTTCGACCGATCGAGCAGGGCTCACGACCGATCGAAGATGGATAAAAAAAAAACCATCAACTGGGATTGGGAAGATTTGGGAATTCTGGATCCAGTGCGGTGAGCATTCTTCAGGTGCGGGTAGGATAAAAAACAGGTTGCAAAGGAGGGTTCGAGATCTACGGGTGTGGGTAGGCGGCGAGTGTTCTTCGGGTGTAGTTAGGGTAGGGTAAAAAAAAGGTCGATAAACCTTAAAAGTAAAAAAACAAATATATATATATATATATAACCTAATAAATATGGTCCGGATCGGACCGGTCCGAATCGGATCTAATCGAATTGGATTACGAATCGGGTCGGTTCGGAACAAGCGTTATCCGTACCTGACCCGAAAATGTTTTGGATCTGGATGGGGCTATCCGATCTAGACCATCGGTTCTGTTCAAATTGAGTCGGATCGGGTCGGATCCACCGAATCGGATAGAAAATGCCCAGCTCTAACAGAAACTATCACTTAAATTAATAGGAAAGTGGAAAGCTCAAGGGGAAGAAATCATCACCTGTTGAATCCTACCATGAATTATAAAATTTGTACGGTCAGATTCAAGCTTCGTACACTTTCTATGGTTAGGATCATAACCTATGGTTTGGATTACTTAGATTTAGAGTTTTATCTACTAATCTAATTTTAGACTTTGGTTTAGAGTTTGAAATATAATTCATATAATTAATTTTTAATAATATTAGAAATGAAGTAATAGTAAGTAATAATTGTTAGTTAATACTAACAACACTAATCTTATAATCAATAATCTACTAATGACAAAATAAGAATAGAATTAATAATGACAAATGTTAATATCTAATACTAACAATCAAGTATTAGAATTAATAGCATGTAACAATAATTTCTAACAATAGTAAAAATAATAATAATTTGATTTCGACAATTCAAATGTATTAAAAAAAAAATGGAAGTTGGCATACCTAAGTTGACTGGATCAAGATCTCATTAAAACTGGCTCGTTTGAGTCTGAAGCGATGAGGATTGAGTCAATCGACTCAATTGGAAAGTCGGCAACCTCTAACAGGTCTAATCTTCTCTCTCTCTCTCTCTCTCTCTCTCTCTCTCTCTCTCTCTCTCTCTCTTCCTACTTCTTTGCTCATCCAGCCACCCAGTTGGCATCCCAAGCACAACTCAGATTGGACGTGTCGAGTCTAGTTGACCCGACAACAGCCCCCGACCCAACTTTGTGTTGTGGCCACACTCCCTCTCTTTTCTCCTCACTCAAGCCCACACGTCCAACAAAGTTGCTGGACTAAACCAGCCCTGACTCGACCGACAGCAGCCCCAACTCACACAGCTCGACTCCACCTTCAACTCACCTCTCTCTCTCTCTTTATCTCTCTCTCTTCTTCTCCTTCTATGTGTTTTCCACATCACGTGGCATGAGGTGGACACAAAACTCGCCTCAACCTGACAGTGAGTCGAGACAGCCTGACTCGGCAGTAGGGTGCAGCATGACTAATCTCTTTCTCCCTTTCTGTTTGCACCGCTGGAAATGCCCAGCAAGAAGTCGGGTTAATGGGTCAGCAACTTGACTGGACTCGCACTCCAGTCAACTCACCAACTGCCTCCTTCCTCTCCTCTTCTTTCTTTTTCCCCACTCTGGACTTCCCCAAAATCTGGAATGTATCAAACCCAACCAGCACTTGCACCAGCGAGTCAGTGGTCTATGACTCGGATGGCTGAGTCGAGTTCCCGAACTCAACCCACTCTCCCTACACTCCCTCTATCTTTTCTCTCTCCCTCTCTCCTTTCTCCTCACTTCCTCCTCCTGGAAGGACACGGAGCACTTGAACCAGGCTAGAGCCTGAGTCGTGCTCGACTCAGCGACTCCACGCAACTCAGTAATGCTGAGGGAAAGAACTGATCTAGCTCGGTTTAAAGCTTGACTCCAGTAGCCACTCTCTCCCAGCCCGATTTCTCCTTTATAGGATGGCTGGATTGAGCCTGGACTTAGCCCCGACTTACCAAACCTAGCCCATAGCTCGGACGAGTCAGGTCATGGTGGTTGTAAGGCCCACCCCCACAACACATGATATTGTCCGCTTCGCCGAAGCTTATCTGAAAACGCGCATGTCGTTGGGGAGGAGCCCAACATATCAAAGCTTCCGATGGGACAAGACTACAATCATCTGCAAGAGCTCGCTTAGCACAAGAGCACGCTAGCCACACAACTCTCTCCCAGTGGGACCCGCCACATTGCCGCCCTCATGAAGCGGTGACTGGGCGTCACATTATAGGGTAAAGCCGTCCTCGGCTCGATACCATTTGTAAGGCCCACCCCACAACACATGATATTATCCGCCGATCGAAGCTCACGGCTTTAAAACAAGTCATGTCCGAACCCAATATATCACCATAACCTCGGACAACCCATGTGGGACAAGCTCGGATGAGTAGCTCGCTTCTAGACAAGAGTCTGCCCATGGAGCTGCCGGCCCACACTGGGGCCCGCCCACATGTGTGCCCGCCCACATGAAGCAATGACCAGGGCGTCACGTGGTGCGGTGCAATAGCCGCACCCCTTCATCTTCTTCTTTCTTCTTTCTTTCTTTCTCCTTCCATTTCCTCTCTCTGCTGAAGGTCTAGCACCCTTGGACGACTTGGTTCAACTCGACTTAAACCGAACCCGGTGCGGTTTGAACGAGGAAGAAGGAGGCAGCCATTAATGGCGTTTTCAACAACACTGCTCCTTCCTCCAATCTACTTCTTGCAAACGGTCCTAATAGACCTTAGGAAGCTTCCAAATGAGGTTTTCCAAAGCTTGGGGAAGGTTTTGGTGGTGGTTTCGAAGGAAGAAGGAAACAACGTATTTTCCTTTAGGTTTTCATAGGGGTTAGGAAAGAGCTACTTTCACTCCCTTCTTATGGCTAAAAGCTAGCTCTTCTAGGCCGTTGGATGAGGATCTAACGATCCAGATATATCCTATTAGTGGGAGGTGTTTGCAAACAGTTAACACAATCCTGAAACCGGCCACTGGTTGTTTTTCTGGTATAGAGGGAACCCTAAACTACATTGCTGTGAGTGGATGACTATGATAGCACCGAGGTGGACGACTGAGATGGAAAGAGAGCGAGCACACAAATCGCAACAGCTGGCAGCAAAGGGGAAGGAATAGTTTCCATTTTTGGAATGGAATGCTCATGAGAAGGTGACTTTGGGCTGAATTTCCGCACATGCACGTGTGAATGCATCTATGAGGGTCCCATCATCCTGGATGTATTTGATAGGCCAACAACCTGAACGGTTTGGATCGGCTCAAGGTGGTCTCATATATATCATAAGCGGTTGGTTTTGAGAGGGTTGGAAACATAATTTTGCCTGCACGCCAGCCCAATTCAGCCAAAGACTGTGCACATGCTCGTTGGTTTCAACCCGTGAAAGTATTGTATTTTGGTTAAACGTGGGCTCTCTATCATATGGATGGTTCAGATCTTCTATTTGGGCGATCTTGGTGAAGCCCATAGGCCAGTAGCAATTCGTGGCAGGTAGCGTGAGTAGCGAGTGAGGTAGCGTGAGTAGCGAGATTAGCCACTGAAGTGACGTCACCAACTTCTGTGACCCCACCATGATGTATGTTTTGTACCCACACCATCTATTCAATTGGAGAGATTGTATTACGGCATCATACAAAGACTGAGTCAGATCCAAACCTCGAGTGGACCCCACCACAGAAAACAGTGGGGAGAGTGACAACCACCATTAAAAAGTTCAAACAGTGGAGAGAGTGACGACCACCATTAAAAAGTTCTAAGGGCCACAAAAGTGTTCGATCAATCTGATATCATATCCGTGTTTGTATCATGCGTTAACACATGAACAGGTTTTTTTTTTTTTTTTTTTTTTTTAACACGCACACGCACACCCACACACTCACGCCACACACACACCCCACACACGCACGCCGTGGGATTTCACCACCATGGTTCTCGAGCCCTTGACCCAGTGTTGAAACTCCAGGAGTCTACCACCCGGGTAAGAGTAAGGACCCTAACACATGAACAGGTTGGATATCAAATAAACATTATTGTCTACCTTGGAAGGTTTCAGCGGTGGGCGTCACTCTCTCTACTGTTTTCTGTGGCGGGTTCCACTCCAGCCTTGGATCTTCCTCGTTTTTTGTGTCATGCCCTAAAATGATATCTCAGAATGTATGAACGGCGTGGATACAAAACATACATCGTAGTGGCGCCCACATAACTTAATGACGTCACTTCAGTGGCGAGTCTCGCTACTCAACCTGTCAGTAGCTAATCCGCGTCCGGACCGTCCAAATCTGGCTAGGTCGGTGTAGTGCCCAATCCGCGCCTTACGCTAGGTCCTAACATGAGCCGGCGAAAGTGATGAACGGATTTGATGTCTCGTGTCACACAAACATCAGGGTGGGCCCCACAGAGCTACATTGTTGTAGAAAAATCGGGTATATGATGGAATTGAATAAAGCTCGTATATGGGGTGGGGGGACTTCATTTGCGGAGAGAGATGAATTCTTTCAGTCTCAGCAGGAGCAGATGGAGAAAGAAACTCCACAAAATGCCCTTCTTCTTCTCAATTTCTCTCCTATCCCTTTTCATCTTCCTCTCCTTCTCATACACGGAAATCCCAGCATTTCTCATTTCCAAGAATCCCACAAAACTCACTTTTCCTCAATGCAGCAGCAGAACCGGCGCCAGAAATCTTTTCCCTGCGGGCGAGAAATTCCTCTGGTATTCCCCCCATAGCGGTTTCAGCAACCAGCTCTCCGAGTTCAAGAACGCCATCCTCTTCGCTGCCCTTTTGAATCGGACCCTGATCGTCCCACCAGTCCTTGATCACCACGCGGTTGCTCTGGGAAGCTGCCCCAAATTCAGGGTCTCGAGCCCCACCGAGCTCCGGTTGTCTGTCTGGGATCACGTGATTCAGCTCGTTCAGACTCGTCGGTGAGTCGTTTTGTATCCGCACTGTTGATTTCTGATGTGGGTTTTTCTCTCTTCGGTTTGCTTGGTCGAAGTATGCCTTTTCAGGCCCACCCTTTAGTGGATTTAGATCCTTTGATTGATTTTTGAGTGTTTAAAAATATATATATATTATATATATATATATATATATATATATTGTAAAAAAGTTTAGTTGAATTGTCCTTTTGAGTTTGATGTTGTGCATTCCTTTCGGTTTTGGATTCTAGAGAAATGAATTTTATTATCCAATTGACGAAAAAACCATGTAACTGGAATTAGGCAACTTGATTCTTTGAATATGGTAGAGATTTCTAGCATCAGATTTCTGTATGCAAATTAGAAATTATATGAGATTGGGCAACACAAGCTTCTAGATTTACCCTTTTTTAGAAGATATGCAAGTTGAAGATAATTTACGGGAAAAAACCAAGACGGATCTCTTATTTACATGTGTACCATTTGGATTCCACAGAATCCTTTTGGCTGTAATAGTTTGGTGGTTGGTTGTGAAAAATTAAGAATTTATAGGCTGTTGGGTGTTTTATTTGTTTAAGAAGAATGAGAGAATGTCCATTGGTTCCTAGTTATCTTTGTCTTGTTTCTCTGTGTAACTTTCATGAACACCAGTCGGTTCTTTTGTTATTATAATTCATAACTGCCTCCTTTGTTGCTTGATTTTTTATATTTTTTTATCCTTCCATTCGAGAAGGATTGAATTCATTGGTTCATTCTTGAAATTCGGTGCATTTTGATAATTTTGGAAGCTATTCCCCCCCAATCAAAGACTTCATTGGATGTTCATCTCTGATCTTTTGTATTTTAGGGTTGTGAAGAATAAGGATTTCTTATACCCATCTTTTGTGTTTTAGGGTTGTGAAGAATAAGGATTTCTTATACCCATCTTTTGTGTTTTAGGGTTGTGAAGAATAAGGATTTCTTATACCCATGATGGATTTTTTCCCCCTTTGCAGGTATGTCTCAATGGCAGATATTATCGATATTTCTTCTGTGGTGTCTTCATCTTTGGTTAAAATGGTTGATTTTAGGGTCTTTGCTTCATCATGGTGCAGCTTAAACATGGATCGTGCTTGCTTTGGAAGTCTGTGTTGTGCCATATCGGGGGTCAGATCTTTCACAGGGGACGTTAAACAGTGTGGGTCATTGTTATCTGGTCTGGAAGGTAATGTCGGTCAATGTTTATATGCTGTAGAAGAAGATTGTAGGACGACGGTTTGGACATACCAGCAAGACAATGATGGGGCTCTGGATTCCTTCCAGCCTGATGAACAGTTATGGAAAAAGAAGAAAATTTCCTTTGTTAGGAGACGTGGGGATGTATATAAGGCCTTTGGGCCCGGATCAAAAGCTGAAATGGCCACTGTTCTAGCATTTGGAAGCCTTTTCACAGCACCTTACAGAGGTTCCGAACTCTACATTGATATTCATGAAGCTCCAAGAGACTCCCGGATACATTCATTGCTTCAGAAGACTGAATTCCTTCCCTTTGTCCCAGAAATAATGAATATGGGGAAGGACTTCGCAGTAAACAAGATTAAGGTGCCTTTCCTCTGCACGCAACTGAGATTACTAGATGGGCAGTTCAAGAACCACTGGAAGGCTACTTTCTTATCACTGAAACAAACAATACAGTCATTACAAGCAGGTGATAAGGGGAAGGCTAATAATCCAACTCACATTTTCGTCATGACTGATCTTCCATTGACTAATTGGACTGGAACTTACTTGGGTGACTTGGCGAGTGATTCCAATTCTTACAAGCTGCATTATCTGCAAGAAGGTGATGAAATGGTGATACTAACTGCTGAGAAAATCATGGCTGCAGAACATGGGCTGAGGTCTGGTTTTCTGCCAAGGATTCACGATGGAATGACTAAGAAGAAGCGTTGCAATCCTGTACATCTACCTGACATCCTATTATACATAGAGGAAGCAGTATGCAGCTGCGCTTCACTGGGATTTGTGGGGACTGCCGGGTCAACCATTGCCAAGAGTATAGAGGTCATGAGGAAAAATAGCATTTGCTTGGGTCGAGGTCGATCCAAGTCGTAACTCCTGTATATCCAACCTTTCTGTTTGTGGGTTTCTTATCCATGTTTCTGAGACACTCCCATCTGCTTTTTGTGGAGAAACTTTTGAGACAATGACCTTGGTGGACCAATGGTTAACTATCTTGTCGGCATTTGATACTAGGGAAAAGGATCATATGCGCTTTCTTTTATGGCTGTTGTTCAACTGATGGGAAGATGAAGAGTGCATGCAACTTTCTTATATTGGTTTCATTTGATATTTGTATCTTATTTGATCAAAGACTGTACACGATTGGTTTTTCCATGGTTCAATGCACTAATTCCTTCAAGCGGGCACCCAGCATTCAAGTTCTATGAAATATAATCCAAGATTCTTTGTGGGATTCTCATTTTATATGATTCTGGAATCCATTGATTTAGAAGGAGAATGAAATGATGTCTTCCAAAGGATCTTTGCAAGCAACCAGGCAATCCCCCATGGGCTCTCCTTGTCTGCCAATATGCAAGGGTGATAGATTCTTCCTTGATAATCCAACATGCAGCTCTGCTGCCAACTGACTGCATGCTTCTGGAGGTCTATCCTCGGAGCTTCAATTTTGGCCATAGATGAATCTCTGTCACTTCCAAAAGAAACTAAAACAACAGTTCCCTTTTGAAAAACAATGAGATCAGAGATCCATTCTGCTGGATTCTTTACGGAGCCTATTGACCAGGGCATCTCTTGTTACTGAATTCAAAATAAGCTAAGTGGAATACATCTTGTTTCTGAATGGAGGTATGGAGTGCCTACCTATTTACTGATCAATGTGATAATTGCTCATTTGAAGCTTTTACTCGTTAGGAAAGCTAATTAGCCATCATGCATTTGAGTCTTTCGTTCTAAACAGTGAAAGAAATATTTGTATGCATCATAAATTCCTTATTTCTCTTGCTGAATCATGTTATGGAATGGAAATGGAGGCAGAACAATATTGGCATGGATCAATCAAGCTGATGACATGATGTTAAAAAACATCAAAACAAATTAACAGAGAAGACGTTGCAAACCAACAAAAGGTCACAGTGTGATTCAAGGAAGGCCAACAAAGCTGTGTAGCTAATGTGGGCATTAGAAACAGCATGAAGAAACTTACCCAAATGAATTGAATTTCATAATGATATTGTCACAGCTTAAACAAGATTCATGTGACTGTCATCTTCTTGAGAAGCACTCTTGTGATCGGGGGCCAATATAATTGAATGAAACTTCTGCTTCCTTTTCTTTTAAATGTATGGTTGAAAAGGGATTGTATGGATTGCCCCACCATCCAAATTTAGCAGGGAAAAAGGTTGGGATTGCCTGATTGGTGTCTTTTTCTTTCTTTCTTTCCTTTTTTTTTTTTCAGCATAATGGTTCATGGTTCATACACAATTGCACTTGTTGGATGGATGCTCCTTTCAAAATTTGGATTTTGAAAAAAAACTGTGCACTAATGGCCATGAATTGTTTTTGATTCATTGTAAGAACTTTGATAATTTTAATATAGGAGATGGCAAAATTGATGTTGCTTGGAGATCTCAGGTTAACTGATCTCAGTCAGCGGGAGAAACTGTACGCTAGGTTTCTGATAAACCATTTTAATCGTTTTCTGAACTTATGTACAAATCCATTGTACTTTCAGTTGGTGTCTGTTCTTACACTTGGGAAGCTTTTCCATAATTCACCTCACTAACACAATGATATGATAGTGGCTCTACTTCCCATGATTTAAATTACTCAGTTCATATTTGGATTCTGAGCTGAGCCATTGGATACATCATCCCACCATTCGCACTTCCAAAGCATTATGCTCAGCGATTTTCTTTTTTATTTTTAGTTTTTGGGGCAAGCAACTACAAAAATTTCATAAAAAACAGAAAAAAAAAAAAAAAAAAACAAGCCAAAAAGTCCGACGAAACCAACGACCACATCCAACCCCCGTAGGAAGAAACCAACAACAAAATGCAGTGCGCCAAAATGGGATGTCACTCTTCAAGATTAAATGACACAACAAGAAAATGAGGCTTTACTGGTGCAATTTTTACCGGTGGCCATGTATAACTGCCGGTGATAATGACAATCACAGGCGGCCGTCCAAAAACGCCCCTGATTTTGGTACGTGGTTGCCGGTAAAATGTTGGTTATTAAAAAAAAAAGAAAAAAAAAGAAGCGCTGATAGGGTTTTTCATTTCCCTCCTCTTTTGTCGCTATCCCTTCCTCATCTCTCTCTCTCGTCTCTTTTGTCGCTCTCCCTTCCTCATCTCTCTCTCACGTCTCGCGCACTTCTCCAATGGATCCCTTTCATCAGAGGCTTCAATTGGTAGCACAGCTGGAGTGGGACCCATCTGCTCTAAAGGTTGTCCTATTGTCTGTGGAGTAGTGATGCTTTGGAGTTGCAATTCCCTTCTTTTCGATTTCCTTTTGGCTATTCCAGGGTGTGATGCAGATTCCTGTGGGAAGCAACATGGAGATTAGCGGCTCTCTGCAATGCACCTCTGTCGTGCAGTTTTTGGGCTGATTCAATCCTTTTGCTAGGGTAGATCCTGTTCTGCTGCTAGGTGGGGCTGGCAGTGATTCTCTGTTTTTCCATCAGGGTGGCAGCAGTTTTCTTTTTGTTCTTTCCGTTTCTGTATGTTGTGTATGCTACATGATAGGTGAGGCCCGGTGTGTAGTGTGGTGCCCTCCTGAAAATCTTACTTGTACATCATCTGTTCATATCAACAAAGCTATAGGGGTGTGGCCCCTCTTTCCAAAAAAAAAAAAAAAAGATTGAGGCCTCGTAGCTCGTTCTCTTCAAAGCAGTCCTTTCATCGATCTCTCTACAACAGTACTGAAGAGAATAGAAGAAATCAGAGGAGGCACTCGAAGGTACTCTCTCTTTCTCTCTATTTTCCTCTTTTGATGGCCAGAAATGGGCAGCAGCAGCCATGTCCGCCGCTGTCCATCACCCCCTACATGTTTGAAGAAATGCTTCAACCAATATTCTCGATTGTGTCCCGTACTCTTTCAGAATATGGATTAATTCCACAAATCTCCAGCACATGTTGATGTCTACCAAGATTCTAGTACATCCCACACCTTCACATCAAGGGCCTTCATTGAATCACAACATATGGGCTTGTTCTTAGCCATTGGTTAGAGTGAGAAGCTTACTACCATATTTGCATTTTGACCCAAAAATCATGCCTCTACTGCCATTGGGTTGGTGGGCCAAATGTGTATGTCTAATGATCAGCACTGATTATTCATTTTAGTTGGCCATCTTTCATATGCATGTCACCTAAGGACCAGATTGGCCTGAATTTCAGGTCACTGAACATACACAGTGGGGCATAATTGAAGAATAGCCCAGACCCATCTGGATCCCACCTATGAGCAATCATCACATTTTTTAACATGCTTTTAACCTTTAAAATAGTGGTCTAATAATACTTGATAGCTATTATAGGCATCTATATGGAGGGTGGGACTGTGTGAATCGTAGCATCTTTTTTATTTTATTTTATTTTTATTTATGTTAATCTTTAGGCTGCATTTGGATGCACCGTGACCAATTAACCATGGTTAGTTCAATAGAAAGGAAATGGTGAAATTGTCCTAGTAATTATGATATGAGGAAGTAGCCTTCAAGTTGCAGTTAACTTCCATTTGTATCTGACATGATGGTAATATAATTGGAATTTGGAGACTGGTTCCTCAATATGAATACCAAGGAAATTGCAATTTTGTCACTTCCACTTCAAGAACTAATTATTTCAGTTCACTTCATTAGTACATACTGTGCCAGTTCTTAATCATATAACCTCTATTGTTGAGATCTGCTGTTAAATTTTAGTAATGGAAGTTCATTTGTTAATGTTCCAGAATATTACAACAAGAACATTATTTAGCAGCTGAATCTAATATTATGCTTGTAATTGTTGCTCCTCATCATTGCAGGTTCTTATATACAGAGATTGGATGTCTTCAGAACATTCACAATAGCCATAGATGTAGTGGAAATGAACAATTGCAAGTTGATGATTCTACAAGCTTGTTTTTTCTCTCAGGGACAGATCTTTCTGACCAAGGAAAATGCAAAATGAGACCAGGCTGGAAATTGCATCTATATATCACACAGATGCCATGTAACTCTTACTATTTTTTTCTTTAAATTATTAATGTGGTGGTCCTGTTAAACATATGAAGTTTTCAATTGTTTTCGCCACTCATGTCAAGGAGATTTTACCATTGCTTCTTATTAAAGTTGCTTATTTGTTGATACTGTTCTATACTTTTTCTTTTTCCTGCAATAGGTGGGGACGCATCAATGACTTCACCATTGTCAGCATTGAGTGATGAGCCCCAACCAGGATTATATATATATATATATATATATATATATATATATATATATATATATATATATATATATATATATATATATATATATATATATATGCTTCCATTACTCATCTAATTCATACCCATTTTTTAGTGCATGGTAATGTGATGGGCTGCTATTGAAACAAGGGTCATTTTTGTTTCAAGAGATCTCCAAAATCTTACCCATAATTTCAACAGTTAAGTTTGAGTTACTTGTAGGGTACGTGTGCAAAGTAACTTAGATGGGAGAAGAAGGAGAGATGAAGGAAAAGCCTGTCTTGAAATCTAGATTCAAGAGGGTTTGTGTATTCTATGGTAGGAGTACTGGGAAGAGAAACTTCTACAGAGATTCTGCTGTTGAATTAGGAAAAGAGCTGGCATACACATGGTCTTTCATGTATATGGAATATGAACACCTCACTCTCTCTCATTCTCTCTAATCTTCCTCTCATTCTATGTAGGTTTCTAGGAAGGTGGATTTGGCATATGGAGGTAGGAGAAGTGGATTGATGGGACTAGTTTCTGAAGTTGTTCATAAAGGAGGAGGGCATGTTTTAGGGTGAGAAAAACCAACACAATCATAAAAAAAGGAATGATTTCTGATATGGGTTTTGGTTTTCATTGGATTAATGAACGGTTTTTGACCTTTTCTTTGATGGGTTTTCTTTATAGGATCATACTGAGGACTCTCATGTGCAAAGAAGCAAGTAGATGCCTTTCTTCTCTTGCTTCTACCATCTATTGTCATTTTCTTATACTGCTGAAAGACGTTCTTTAATGACAGATTACAGGAGAAACAGTAGGAGAGGTGAAACCAGCGGCCAACATGAATCAAAGGAAGGCAATGATGTATTGCCTGGTTTGCAAATAAATACCAATCATGGGAATGATATACGTGATTTATGAATGATTTTGCTTATATGGATTATTATACCTTCTTTTTTCTTTTTTTCTTTTGAGTGACCCATCCGTCACTACTATGATGTATTGATTGGTTTGCAAATAAATACCAATCATGGCAATGATATACATGACTTTTGATTGATTTTTCAGATTCCTTAACAAAATTTCAGATTTTTCAACAACTGGCAAATGAGAACTTAACTACTCCAGCTGCTCCTTCGTCAGTTAGAATAACAGGAAACCAGAGTGCACCTATTGAAGAAATTCATCTTGAAACAAGGTCAAGATATCCTTCAGCCGTTGCAGGAGCCTCGATATTAGCATCTCTATCAAATCTTAGAAAAGATTTGAAAGTTCTTCCCTCAGCACCCACCCCAAACAATGAGGATGTCCAACAAGAATTGGAAAGGGCTTCCCTGCCTTCCGCACGTACAACATCAGACAGCTATATGAAAGCATCACTCAAGGAAGACAGATTGGTATAACCAGTTCATTCTTTTAAAGATCTGCTAAATTTTTTCTTCAGCATATAGTATGATGGTTGATATTTGATTTGTCGCTTAGCTTCTTCCCAAGTTCTTCAACATATCAGTTTTTATTAGATGACTATCACTTGCATTTTCAACGATTTATACATGCCTATATGTTTAATGCCATGTCGCATCTTAGTGTTGAGATGAGATTCAATGATTTGAATTTGCCTTGAAATTGGATGCAATGCATAGGCACTTCAGCATCTGGACATAAAAATCCTCAAATTGTCCCTTTTGAACAATTCAGGGATAGGCATTTGCATTGCTTACACCTTTACAATTATAAATGTCTGTGTAAATTCTCTATCATCTCCTAGTATTCCTCTCCAAATATATAATTCTATACTGATTCCTTTGTTTTTTCTTCATTTAGGAAACTTAATGACATAAAAATCAGCACATAATTCCAATTCTAGAACATTGAAAACTACTAGAATTTACACATGGGCATTTGAGTTGTCTATGTCTAGCAATGCAACTATCAACTCTTGAATGGATATCCAGAATAATGGCTATCACTTGCATGTGTTAGGACTCCTCTATTGCTGTAGGTTCAATTCCCTCATTGTATGTTAATTTTGTTCTTTGTTGGTGATGCGAGTGATGGATTGTTTCTTTTATGTTTGTAGGTTTAGTGTCTTCGTTGCACAAGAAATGAACTCACACTCAAACGTCAATCCATGTAATTAAGGAGTAAGGGAGTCACAGTCACACATTAATCCATATGATCAAGTGATGGATCTAGAGTCACATGTCAATCCTTCTAATCAACAACTAATGGACTTCCCTCAATCAGATGAAGTAGAATCAACAGACGAAGAAGTGATTACAACTTTGCATCCTAACCAATTCATCCCACAAGCACCTGATGAATTAAAATGAAACTTGGGAAGGAATTCATTTCAAAGAATGCTGCGCATGGATTATATAGTGCATATGCAAGAATTTTCAGGTTTAGCATACAAAAAAGTTAATGTTGAAAGTCTTAAAAACTGGAGAACTGCTAATGAGGATTTCGAGATGTTCGAAAGAAGAGATGGGTTGTAAGTGCAATTTGGAAAGAACAGATATGAGGAAGAGACCAGGAATGATAACAAGATGTGAATGCCTGACAAATATTGTTGTCAATAAATAGAAGAGTGTAGATACATAGGCTCTAATCAAGTTTGTAGAAAAACATAGTGACAAGTTAATAACTCCAACAAATCTCGTTGTCTAAGATTGCATAGAATGCATCAAATTTTCAATTGAATGTGATTGAAAAAATGAATGTTTAATCCAAATGGCATTACTACCCATTATTGACAAAATGGCTTGAAATACACCCATTGGGCTTTTTGAATGACTAGTAATGCCATCTGGACTGAAAAAGAGTTCCCTATACCAATTCCAAAGGCAAATGGATGAAAATTTCAAATCATTTCATCACCAATTATATTGATGACTTCATGATATATTCAGAATCTGTGCAGGAGCATCTCCAGCATTTAAATGAAATTTGGCAACTGGTCCAGAATCATCAGCACATAGGGCCAGTTCCAACTCTTCCATTTGTTCCTGAGTTGTGGTTACATGAGCTACTTTTGGGGGTCATTCACCATCAATGGCCATTGTTGTTCTAGGCCTTCCTCTAGAGTCATTTGTGCATATCATACAAAATGATGGGTTTGGTAACAAAGCTTTTTTTATATGTTGCTTGCGGATAAGACTTGCCAGCATGTCACATGTATTGCTTTGTGAGGGCCATCCATCAGATAGATCCACCAAGCATGTTTCTTGGCCTCACTAAACTGGTTGGCATTCATGCATGGAGAAGATGGATGGTTAAAAAATGTTGAGCAGCAGTTCACCTATCCCATATATTTAGATCTGAGAGATTTTGCATTCTCAACAGTTACTGTGTAATTTTCATATATTTAGTGTTGATTCCAAAAATTCTGTTTTGCTTGTGGATTTAATGATGATGCAGTCATCTGAATTTTGAATTTTTCTTTTATTGGAACTAATGAATATGATGACCAAATTACAGAGAATATCACAGGTCTGAGCAAAGCAGAACTGTTGTTGTTGCGTTTGTACTCAATGATCTTGGTAATACTTATGGAATGTTTGAATCCATCTAAAATGAAAGTTTCTATATAAGGTCTTTTTCAACGCTACTACAGTGCTTGAAACGTCATTGTTCTTGGTTTTGTTAATGTGTTAACTGAAATACTTGGAATGACTGAAGTTGTTTCTACAAACTCCAAAGCAATGATAAAATCTCTTGAAAAATTTTCAGGTAGACACTGTTTTTTCTTGGCAGCTCTTGGGCCTATCACATCTATTGCAGGATGGTGGATGATACCATCCATAAATGTGGATAGAAGAAGATGGCTGACGCCAAGACACAAAATTCAAGCTCCACATGCTTGGACCTTGGCCTCAAATCTAAGAATTTTTCGTAGTAGTAGTCACATGCAGGAATGGCCTTGCTATAACAGAACTGAGCATAATGATTTTCTGGATCCTTTGGTACTGGTAATAATGACTTCTGTCCAGTTATTGTTTCTTGGTGAAACCAACGTTGCTAACAAAGCTGGTTTACCATGGTTACTGATATAAAATTAATACTGGTCTTTCCTGCCTGTAGTTGTCCTGTTGGTGGTGTTGATTGCTGCACACATCATTCAAAACAAATTCAAGGTATTGACCATAGACATTTAGTCTAGCCAAATATCTCAATATCAATTAGTCAACCAATGCTGTTAACAGCATTAGTGATTTAAAAAAAAATGAAAAGTGCATCTTTCACCAAGACATAGTGTGATGTTGAGAAACTTCAGAGTTTGGATTCCCCTTCATCAAAACAAATTCAAGGTATTGACAATAGACATTCCTGTTAACAGCATTATTGATTTTTTTTTTTTAAATTATTATTTTAAATGAAAAGTGCATCTTTCTTTTTATTGAAATTTCAGTTATAGAAAATTTCTAGGAATCTCTGAGGAGGAGAAATGTGGCTACTCTCTTGAGTTTGTATTCATAACGTGACTTCCCTATTTTTATTCTATTTGTCTATTTTTGCATTGATTCGTTTTCTTTGTTGATGGAAAATACATCTAGTTTCTTGTAGTTCGACTCGAAGGACATGCCATCACCCCAAAAAGAAGCTGTTCTGTCAAGAGATATCCATCTCCTATAGGTATTTGCTGCTTCTTTTTCAACTGAATTGAACTATGGTTTGTGCTGGTTTTTCTTTTACCTTTTATTTTTTTATTTTTTATATTTTTTTTAAATGATAGGAAGTGATACGTCGGCCAGTCCCAACCCAGGTAAGGGAGCACTGATGGCAAGTGGGCAGCTGCTGTGAACTGCACAAGTGGAGATGCTTCTCCAGATTGTCATTGTGTACTGAAACTCCATATATCTTGGGTGACAAACACCCTTTCCGGAAATGGACAGTCAAGTAAGTACTGTGTCACATGCACTGGAGAGTACCTCTGCAATATTCTGATTCATGGTAATGTCACTCTATGTGTGTGTGGGAAATGTTCCGATAAGGTCGAGCTTGACACCACGAATCAGTGGTGAAAATAGGCCCGACTGGAACTTGTCAGCCCCTGAAATGGGTGAGTCATGACTTATTCATCGACGGAATGAATTGGTCTGAGTCGGCCTGTCAAAGACCATGCTTGTCTTAGAGTAGAAAAATGCACTAGCAAAGATTTGAGCTTTATGATATCTCACCAGTTTATTGTTTTGACAGGCTTATAATCCTTTACTGGATATTCACATTTCTTAATTTTTTATTTTTATTTTTTATTTTCTTTCTTTTCTTTTTGGTACTAAGAGAATAAAATTTTGTTTTGCCAGCGACACATGTACGGCTGGGACTGTTAGGAGAAAATAGTCATTGGTGATAGTTTGAAAAATCAACTTCTCATTTGATAGTTGGAAATTAATGTATGCATGGCTGTTCGTGAGGATATATCATGAACAGGTTAATCGGAAGCATGATACATCATCCCACCATTCACACTTCCAAAGCATTATGCTCAGTGATATTCTTTTTTTTTAAAAAAAAATTTATAAGTTTTTGGAGCAAGCAACTCAAAAAATTCATAAAAAACAGAAAAAAAGCAAGCCAAAAAGTCCGACCAAACCAACGACCGCATGCATACAACCCCCGTGGGAAGAAACCAGCAACAAAATACAGGGCGCCAAAATGGGATGTCACTCTTCAAGATTAAACGAACAAGTTAATAATAATAATAATAATAATAATAACAATAAATGATAATGATAATGACAATGACAATGACAAGCAGCTGGAGGCCTCGCCATAACGCTGCAGCAGACTGCTATCAGAACGCCTCAAGCCTCCAATCGGAATGCAACTATTCGGCAGAGCAACCAGAGCATTTTGGGGAAAAGAGGATGGGCTCAATTGTGCTGGCCTTGATGTGGTTGCAAAAGCTGACCATTGAGATCTGCTTGTCTTTTGAAAATTGATGTAGGCCTATGGCCCACCTAGGCCCATATAGTAGTCCGCTGTATGGCTGAACAAGACGTATGCCCAACATGTGCTGATTTTTGGGCTGATTATATAGAGATTTGGGGGTGTAAATTAAGGATTATAATCTATTATTTTTGGGAGATATGAGGAGGCTATTTTAAAGATGTGATGATGGTGTAATTGATTCTCTTAATTGCTTTCAATGTTTGCTTTTGTCATATGAAAAAAGATTAGATTAGTTTGTAATAAATTGTGATTGATTCTTTTAATTGTAGAGATTTCAATCAAAGATTCCTTTGGGATTTATAAAATGGAGGTAGTAGTGTAGGAATTGGTAGATTTAAATATTTTTTAAGTGTGATTTTTTCTTTAACTTTTGTAAGATGAAATGTTGATGTCAAAAAAATTCTCTCCCTATCTACTCCATTGTTCTTGTGGGGTTTTTTTTTTTTTTTTTTTAATAATAATTTCTTTGCAATTTAGATATCAAGATCCCATTGACTCAATGACCGAGTTGTACCATTTTGGTATCAGAGCGGGTCGTCTTTGGGGATTTTATTTTTCAAGTTGACATCATTCTCCTATGGCTTTGAAGGAAGTGACACATGAAGAGATTGTGCAAGTAACCCGATTACAAAGCACGTAGATCAATTTACGCATGCGGTAGGCAACCTCACTAATCAAGTGGGGGAGCTCCAACATAGAGGGAGTCCTGAGACTGAAATTAGAGCACTTGGACACATAGGAGGATATCTCCACCAAGGTTCTAACCAACTATGGGTAGCCTCGGTTTATGAAGACACTAATGATCAGATCCTTCAATTTTTTAAACGTGATAGAGAGCTTGGAATTAAGGTAGAAATTCTGGAATTTTATGGCTGGTTGCATGTTGATGACTTCATTGATTGCTAAGGAAGGTGGAAAAAGTGTTTGAGTATAAGGAAGTCGCAAATAATCGGAAGGTGAAGCTAGTAGCTATGAAGTTTTCCGGTCACGCATTAGCATGGTGGGATGATCTCCAAGCCGAATGGATCCGACAAGGTAAGGAGAAAATAAATTTTTGGAAAAAGATGGAAAATAAGTTAAAAGGGAAGTTCTTATCCGTGACTTGCACCCTTGACCTCTATCAAAGATGTCACAATCTACCTTAAGGGAATAAATTGGTAAATGAATACACCAAGAAATTCCATACCTTGACATCATGAGCAAGGTTTCGTTAGTATGGAGACTAAAAGATTTTAAGATATCTTAATAGTCTTAACTAAGATATCCGAAATGAATTGGCTTTCCAATATATTTTTAAAATGTCCGATGCATATACACTTGCGTTTAAAGCTGATGAGATAATTAATTGGGGACTTGGGAAACGATTTAGTACCCCACTAGGGCCATCATTGACAACGGGACAACATGCTAACTTTTCGCATAAGACAACCTCAGGGCTCCCATAGGCCGAGGGACAAAGGGCCAGCATCCAATAATAAAGCTAAGCCCCAACCCGAGGGAGGTTATGCGCGAGGGGCTAATACACCCACTACAAGACAAAACAACTCTTTTTACGTGTTTTAAGTGTGGGCAACCAAGACATCGTTTCATTTATTGTCCTGAACATTAGTCCATAATTTAAGTAAATTTGGTTGACGAAGGAGAATATATTGAAGACACTCTCGACCGTATGCAAAACAAAATTGAAGAGGACAGAATATGAATATCATGCATATGAAGATGAGGTGCTTGTTGGGAAAGATGCAACTGATGTGTATGCTGATAGGGGAGAGTCGTCCGTTATCCAACAGACTATGCTATCGACGCCTCGAATAGTTGATGATGGGTGATGGTTGCAACATAATATCTTCCACACCACTTGTACTTCTGGTGGAAGGATATGCACCATTTTGGTAGATGGAGGGAGCAGTGAGAACAATGTCTCATAAGAAATGATGAACAAATTAAAACTCAAAGAACATAAGCATCCATGACCATATCAGATCTGTTGGTTCAAGAAAGGAGAAGAAGTTCATTTCCTTCTCTATTGGATCTAAGTATATGGATGATGTATGGTGTGACGTGGTCCCCATTGATGCATGCCACATTTTGTTAGGGAGATCGTGGTTATGGGATCGAGATATGGTGCACATGATTCAGGCCAACACCTATTCCTTCATAAAGGATGGTTTTAATATTACACTGCATCCTATAAAACATCTTCCAACACCCAAATCTAATAAAGAAGAGGGTAAAAAATCACTCAGTGTGCAGAAATTTGAAGACGAAAATAAGGAGATTGGCATCATCTATGTCTTAGTTACTAAAGAAGACACGAAGCAGACAAATGTCCTACCTCCTATACAAGAGCTTCTTCATGAATATAAAGATTTGGTGCCTAAAGAACTCCCAATTGGACTTCCTTGTATGAGGAACATTCAACGTCACATTGATTTAGTGACGGGTTCGAGTCTACCGAATCTTGCACACTACCGAATGAGTCTAGTTGAACATGTTGAGCTCCACCGAGAGGTTACGGAGTACTACAAAAGGGGTTTAATTCGGGAAAGCATGTCACTATGCTGTTCCTACATTATTAACTCCTAAGAAAGATGGATCTTGGAGGATGTGCATGGACAATAATGCAATCAACCGAATTACTATCAAGTTTCAATTTCCTATTCCTCACTTGGGCGATATGTTAGACATGTTGCATAGAGCAAAGGTCTTTTTAAAGATTGACCTGCAGAGCGAATATCATTAGATACATTTTTAGCTTGGAGACAAGTGGAAGACTGCATTTAAGACTCAAGATGGATTGTATAAGTGGCTCGTCATATCATTCGGCCTTTCAAATGCGCCAAGCACTTTCATGAGGCTGATGACAGAGGTACTGTGCCCTTTTATGGGAAAGTTCTTGGTTGTATATTTTAATGATATTTTTGTTTTTAGTCCTGATGCATATGTTCATCTTGATCATTTAGGACAAATATTTGATGTACTACGGAGGAAATCACTATTTGTTAACTTAAAAAAGTACTCCTTGTCGATGGTGTTATGTTTTTGGTGGTATATTGTGTTTGCGGAAGGGATCAAGGTTGATCAAGAGAAAATCTAGGCTATTACGGAGTGTCCCACCCCATGAACCCTTTTGGAGGTTCATTCTTTCCACAGCTTAACAACATCTTTCCGAAGATTTATGCAGAATTTTAGCACCATCATTGCACCTGTCACCAATTACATGCGATGAGGCGAGTTCGAATGGACTAAAGTGGCGGATGGAAGATTTCGTGCCATAAAAAAGAAGATGACAGAAGCAACGCTTCAAATGTTGGCATTCGCACGATGTTGAGTCAGGATGGAAAGTTGATTCCTTTCCTTAACAAGAAGCTTAATGATGTGTGGAAGAACTACTCCACGTATGATATCGAGTTTTATGCAGTGGTCCAAGCACTACGACATTGGAGACATTACTTGATTAATCAGGAGTTCATTCTATAATGAGGCGTTGAGATATCTCAACTCCCAAAAGAAGCTAAATGCTCATCATGCCAAGTAGACGGCTTTCGTACAAGAATATACCTTCCTTTTACGTTATAATGCTGGAAGCTAGAACAAAATAATGGATGCTTTAAGTGGAAGAGTGGTTTTGCTATGAACTTTTGCCATAGAGGTCAGATTTGAGGCATTAAAAAACCAATACAAAGATGACCGACCTTTTGGTTGAACTGATGTCTGTCGGTTCGAGTCAATTTGACTGATAGCTCTTGCCGGTTGAACTGACATGATCAATTTCTGTCTAAATACGAACTATCTCAGCCCTGGCCCCTATAGGTCGAACTGACAGCCTGTAGGTCCAATTGATGAGTAGGCGTTTTAAATCAGTTGCTTCACTCCTCTATTTATTGGGTCACTTAACGACATTTGCAAGTTGATGGTCATTTGATAGAGCAAGAGTCTCAAGTGTTTTCCTCTCTTAACCCTTTCTTTTAAACTCTAATTCTCTTGCGATCATGCAATCCCCTTTGTGATTCATCACTATATGAGCATTCCAAGCTCAAGCTAAAGATGAACATTACCTCTTGCACTCTATAGAGACTAGACTTTGATTCAATAGGAAAACCCTTTATCTGAAGCCCTAGAATGCCGAATTAGATGAATCCCCTTCTTAGAAACAATTAAACCCTAGTTGTAGTAGATTCATACATAATCCATTCTCCCAATACCTTGGCACTATCACAGGTAGATTATTTGCAAGGTTGATGATCATGGCAGCGGAAGATAAGTCAATTCAAGGTCGAAGAAGCATCTCAAGACATATGCTATCAAGCGATTCATTCAACTAATAAGAGTTTTGTTTAGAGTACAAAAGCTTAATTCTTGTAGAAATTTGGGTTTGGAGTTTAAGACTCAAACTCAAAGCAAGTCCTTGTGTAGGCTACAGATGGGCGTGTACGATGATTTAGTTCTTGTGTAGGACTAATATATAATTTGTGAACCAAACCCGTGTGGAAGATCTTGTGTAGGCCACGGACAAGTGTGTATTGTGTGTCCTTGTGTAGGACATTGAATTGTAAAGGTTAGTGGTGGACCTTGAAAACCATGTAAGATAGTAAAATCCAGAGAACTGGAGTTTGAGTTCATCATCCGGTAGTGGAGTAAGAAATTCACCGAACCACCATATATCGTTGTATTTGCAATGTGTGATGTGATTCTATTTATGCTTTGTCTTGATTCTTATTCTATGGATGCATAAATAAATTGTATGCTAAGTATTTGAATCATTGACTCATTAGATATAGCCATCTCACTTTATTCATATGCAAGTTGTATCTTTGATAGTTTATGGTCTTGCAGACACTACACTGTCTATGTGGATTAAATTGATTTGATTGGAAAACTTTAAAAGGTCTTATTCAACCCCTCTAGTACTTAGCCATAACTTTAAGCTCTTGCCTTTGTGGTATTAGTACAATATTTGCATTTTCATAAGCTACATAGCATTAAGACTAAGTTGCGGTCTATGGCATAAGCCATTTAAAATAATGCTAAAGACCAATGATGCCACTCAAGCATTCACATCACATCATATGCGATATAGGCAACACATAAATACATAGTAACCAAAATCGAACCTCTCATTCTTCTAATAGAATGGTGAATTGAGTTCAAATAGAAGAAGAAAGGAAAAAAGCAAAGAAAAGGAATGTTGAGTCGAGTTCAACACCCTGTAGTTTCACATAAACGGAAATGCATAGAACTGTTGACTACAGTAACAAGAAATGGAACCTACAATTTCAATTGGTCTTTGCCCTTTCCTGTTGGCGGTATGTAAGCAAAATAGATAAACAACACATTCTAAGCAAATGGAAAACAATCGGGCCTCCCATTGCCAACGGTGTTCTGAGACCCATCTAACAGATGCCATTTGTAGGGTGCAGAGCCTCGAAAATCTGCCACATACAAATCAATAATCTTCCTCCCTGGAGTAAAAGCAGATACCAGTTTTCCCGTTCTTTGTTAGCATTTTGAAATCCTCAGCTTTAAACCCTCCAGAAGGGATGAAGGTGATTAGTCTCTGTGAATGTGCATAGGCACAATATTCTACTTCATATACAACCATGTCCTTTAGGATGGCAGTGACTGCAACCCCAACTCCTTCACCTGTTTTTACAAGCGTTAAATTTAGAAACTTACATCCGTTCAACTATATTTTAACATATGCAGATGAAGATATAGATAGACGAAGATAAGTAAGTTGGTAACAAATCAAAGATTCATTATAGTAGGGTCTCCATATGGTCTTTATGGGAAGAGGATGATTTATTGACTTAGAGAAAGCATATGACAGGTCCTAGAAAGGTTAATCTGGTGGGTATTGGGAAAGAAAAAGAGTCGCAAGAGGATACATAGACATGCTTAACGATATGCATGAGGGAGTGGTAACAAATGTGAGAACCACTAGGGGGGGTATGTACATGTGATTTTCCAATTACTATAGGCTTACAACAGGGTCAGCATTGAGCCTGTATCTTTTTGCATTGGCTATAGATGAGTTAACAAGACATTTACAAGGAGGCCTTGTGGTTATACTTGGCAGACGACATAGGTTAGATTGACGAGATGGGGGAGAGGGTAAATGCAAAGCTAGAACTATGGAGGGATGCTTATAATCTAAATCTGTTAAAACTACTCGGAATTAAAAAGTATACAGAATGCAATTTTAGTAATTATAGAAGTGGAAATGAGGAATTAGTTAAGGAATTAAAAAAAGAAGAAGATGAATTAGGTATAGAGCTAGTTTGATTATGGCTATCTCATTTGCTACTTTAGCGATGGTGTTAGAGCGGGCATAGTAACTACTGAATTCATTGGATCCTCTGTTGCAATGTTAAGAAGTGATTGGGAGATACTGGTTTCTTAATGGATACGATCAGGGAGACATTGGTACCTTGTAAGTTCCTTTGTGTGTGTGTGTGTGCGCGCGCGCTCGTGCGCATTATGCAGAAGGGATCTCCATGAGATTGATTTTGAAGAGTTTTTCTATTGGAAGGGGTTGATTTGGTGCGCTGGTTGGAGGTGAAGTCAGGGAAATTTTCAGTCAAATCTCTGTTCTCTATGCTATCAGGTGGCCTTAGTATAGGCACTCAAGTGCACACGTTTTCCTTTGGTCTAAGGTGGCAGCATTCACAGGATTAGTTGGATGGAATATGGTGTTGACAACTGATAACTTGAGAAAGAGAGGCTGGCCTCATCATCATTAATGCTTGCCCTTAGTGATGGAAAGATGAGGAATCGGTTAGTCATCTTTTTCTGCATTTTTCATTACCTAGGGAGATATGGGGAAGACCTTTGGGTTCTTCGGTGTTTCTTGGGTTATTGCCGAGATCAATAGATGACTTCTTTGGGCAATGGCAGGTATACGGTCATGGTAAATACGGAGTTGAGGTATGGAGGCACTCTCTTCTTGCCAGGCTATGGGCTGTTTGGAAGGAGTGGAACAATAGTTGCTTTCAGGATATGTGAGGCAATCCTAAGGGAGTCTTTCTTCGTGCAAAATCAAGTGTTTTTGAATGGGTGGCGGCTTCATCTAGAGTTGAGGCCTCTAGTTTGAGTGGGCCACCACACGTATTCTTTCAGTTTTGTTGTCTTTATAAATAAATTGTCATATTTCAAAACAAAAACAAAAAAACTTTATAGCGTGGAGTGATGAATGGGTCGCTTTTCACAGTGCCGGTTGTAATGTTGTTTTATTGGAAGTATTAATGAAACTGTCATCTTTTCAAAATAAAAAATGAGGAATTAGTTAAGATTGCTGACCACGAAATACCCCTAATTCAAGAGAGCTGAGAAATTGAGACGGATGTTGCTCATAGAATTAGGGCTGGGTGAATGAAGTGGAGATCTGCTTTTGGGTTTTATGTGATCGCCGCATATGAATGAAACTGAAGGGAACATTTTATAGGACATATGTAAGATCATCCATGCTTTATGGGACAGTAGTTGGCAGTTAAGGAAATTCATAGGATGAGCATAGCTCAAATGAGTATGTTGAGATGGATGAGTGGCAAGACAAAGATAGAACTGAAAATGAATGCACTTGAGAGAACTTAGGAGTAGCATCCCCACGTAATAAGATGAGGGAAGTAGATTTAGATGGTTTGGCCATGTGCAATGGGGACGAAGAACTGCACCTGTTAGGAGTGAGTTGGTTCAAGCTAAAGGCTATAAAAGGGCAAGGGGAAGGCCGGAAGGACGTGGGTGAGGTAATAAGAAAAGACTTGATGACCTATGGTTTAACCAAGGATATGGTCCTTGATAGAGTGAAACGGCATAACAAGATTTGTGTAGCTAACCCCAATTAGTCGGGATAACACTTTGATGATGATGATGAGTAAATCAAATATACAAAGGTACTGTGGTATTATTTGGCTGATTCATTTTAGCATCCGTTGGAAGAACATTCTTAAAAACGTGATCTAGTGCCCAAAAACTCCCAGAAGAATCAGATCCTTTTGAGAATATTACATTTTAAGTGCGTCTTAGGGCCATTATAAACATTCTGATGAGGTGAACTTGCGAGAAAAATAACATGGATTAGAAATTAGATAGACTCAACTCCCATGAGAAGGATGGAGGCTTACCATGTGAGACAAGCAACAAGTTCTCATGTGGATATTTATCTGCAAGTGCCATAATAACTTCTTTGTATCTGCGCCTTGCGGCAGAGTGCTGCTCCTCCCACCGCGGCATCTGCAGGTAGCTACTTCACGAATCAGTACGCATGTTAGTTTCTCCTCTGTGTTCTTTTATCGATTGAAGTTAGATTCTATATTTACAAGAAATTAGATTCTATATTCACAAGAAATTTCATTCCAACAGAAATAATTTGTATGGATATATATGCCTCTTGGTATACACGCTGTGCAGAGCGATCCAGTGTTCCAGCTGGTAGCATTGGTTCGAGCTCAGATATATCAAGAATCCAGTTTCCATCTTTAGGGATCAAATCCATACGTATTGCTTCCCTGCTCAGCATCTCACACAGCCCATATTCTATTGAAACCTGTTAGAATTGGAAGACAATTCGAAACAAATTAAAACATGGCAATACCATAGACATAAACATCCCAATTAGATAAATGCTTTCGACTAATTTGAGTAAATGTGGCAGTTAAATGTGGCAATAGTTTAAAACTGCACTGTATTGGCTAGATTCTGAAAAGAATAGTAAGCACCTACTCTTGTAATTGGATTTTTCTTTTTCAACAAAGGGGCATACGTTGACTAGAATTAAACCATTGCTTTCGGAGAATACAAAGGGTGAGGACTTTCTTCCACCCCAACAACAAAGCAAAAGCCACAACCTTTTTTGGAGCACCACAGGACCAAATGAAATAGGAATGCACCGGGTCTCTGTCCATGGGGGATCCCGTTAGAAAGATCTCACTGTAAAAGAAACCGACTTGTCTAAAGACCATGACAACACATCCTGCTGGTTTATTACAAATGGGGGAGTTAGAAGCAGGTTAGAAAGAGGAGAAACAAGAAATTCATTGAGCCTTTTCTAGGTTTTTTTTTTTTTTTTTTTCCTGCCTCGAAGTGACATCTCTATCTGTAAAATTTTCTATTATTATTTTTACTCTGGTGAACTTGGTTCTGCAGACCCATGCCTGAGTGAACGAGGGTCGATGTCAGATAGGTAGCTGGTGCGAGCATGAGAAGCCAAACCCAAATACTCAGACAGTGATATGATGATTATGATTTTTTTCCTTTTGTTAGTTGTGACAAAGATGTATTGTTCGTAAGTTAGAAATACATATAACTATCTTTCCAATGTCTTTATCTTTGTTCCCCAAAAATCACTTGTTGAAGACTCTCTCTCTCTCTTTGTTCCCTAAAAATCACTTGTTGAAGACTCTCTCTGTTCCCTAAAAATCACTTGTTGAAGACTCTCTCTCTCTCTCTCTCTCTCTCTCTCTCTCTCTCTCTCTCCCTCTCTAATGTAACCTGGGGCTTTAAGGATATGTATTAGGTAGTGGTAACAGATGTAAGAACCACCATGGAGAGACAAGTGGGTTGCTATAAGCTTAGACCAGGAATTAGCATTTAGTTTGTTTCTTCTCTGCATTAGTAATGGACAAGTTAATGAGGCGTTTACAAGAAGAGGTCCCTAAGGATATGTTGTTTGCAGATGTCACAGATGGATGCTTTAGAATATCAAAATTTTAAAATAAACTAGACAAAAACAGAGTATATGAAGTGCAATTTTAGCAACAAAAAGAGTGGAAGTGGAAACTATGAATTGCTAAGACCATTGATTAAGTACCCTAAAATGACAATTTTTTATATCTAGGGTCAATAATTCATGTGAGCAGAGAGATTGAGAAAGATGTTGCTCATGGAATTAGAGCCAGGTAGATGAAATGTAGATGTGCCTTTAGAGTTCAACGTGAGCTGCATACCAATCAAAAACTAAAGAGATGGTTTTATAAGATGGTTATAAGACCAGCAATGCTTCATGGAATGGGAATATTGGGTAGTTAAGGAACAACATCCTCATAGGATGAGCATAGCTGAAATGGGATCTTGAGATCGACAAGTGACAAGAGAGGAAGGATAGAAATAGAAACAAATGCATTCAAGGGAACATAAGAGTAATAAATAATAGATAATAAGATAAGGGAAAGTAGAGTTAGATGATCTGGCCATAGACCAAGAATCGCACCATTTAGGAGTGAGTTGGTGCAAGTTGAAGAATCTATAGGGTGAGGAGAAGGCTCAAAAGGACATGGGTGGAGCTAGTAAGAAAAAGGCTTGATGACCTATGATTTAACCAAACATGTGGGCTCTGATAGAATGAAATGAGCAAAGAAGATTCATGTAGCAAACCCCTATTAATTGGGATACGGCTGAAATGATGATGAGTTAACTTGGATTTAACTTTATCTTGAACCCACGACCTCAATGTTGAAATGCAGGCTATCTACAAATTGAGCCATGGGCTTGAACCATTTGACAGATAGATCATTTTTGGCGCTGGCAATTTGGTCATGGGCTGGTCATGCTGTCTCATTTTCACATTGGAAGTTGGTATAGCCCTTCCCATCTATATGCCAGTGTGCGTTTCAATATATCAAGCAATTGCGAGATCCAAGTGGTCCATCACTGCAGCCGCATTGTAGGTTACCTGACCCAAAAAATCGGTGCTTTCCTCGTTATGTGGACCACATGATACAAAACAGATGGAGGGCTAGGGAAAAAAAAAAACCTTGCTTTAGCTATCAATTTGTTTCTTACACTGGCTCACCTGAGCGTGCGCAGGCCATTTTCTTTCCTTTTTTCTCAGAACATCTGCAAGGTTTGGCCCACCTGATGGACTGTGGATCATAGTCACATAACCACATTTGTGCAGATGACCATGGCTGTACATTTTTGAGCTGAGTAAATCTCTTACTTTCAATTTTCCCTAGCAATTTTCAGGATTGTATTGAATACTAAACCTAACCTCTGATTAGCAGACATTTGCTTCTTGAGATGGTACTATTAGGTATTTTTCATTTTAATCTGTCCAATAAATATCCATCATCCGAAGATCAGATAGTAAAATAATCTTAGTTTTCAGACTGTGATGCACATAATTTGGAACCAGTAATTTGGGCAGTTTAGTTTGAATTATTGGTAGGCCTGAGTATGCAATTTATAAGTAATTTTCAAGTGCCTATGTATCATTTATCATTCTCTGCCAGAGTATCAAAGCTTTTATATAAGAAAAGAAAAGGAAAAAACGGTGGCTGGGTGCGTGTTGACCCCACGCACACCTAGCTACGTGGGGTCAGACACTGGGACCCACTGTGATGTATGTGTTTTATCCAACCATCCATCCGTTTTTCCAACTCATTTTAGGGCATGAGGCCACAATCGAATTATATCCAAATCTCAAATGGACCACACCAGAGGAAACAGTGGGGATTGTATGCCTGCCTACCATTGAGAACTTCTTAAGGCCACATAAGCAAGAAGTTTTGGATCAAGCTGATATTCATTGTTTCCCTTCATCCAGGACTGTATGGCCTTATGAACAGGTTGAATTGGAAATAAACATTATTGTGGGCTCCAGGAAGGTTTCAATGGTAGATGGCGTATCCCTATTGCGTCCTCTGGTGTGGTGCACTTGAGCTTTAGATATGCTTGAATTTTGAGCTCATGCACAGTGCTTGAGCTTTGGCTTCGTTTGGCACCGTGGATTTGAAATACCCTAGCTTGGAATCCTCCAGTTGTGTTTGACACCCTCAATTCAGAATCCCTAGTAATCCAAATGTAGCTATGCATGATATATTTACGAGAGTTTGAATTTAATTATTAAATCAACTTTAATATTTCTAATTAGTGTACATATGTAATGTTTGATGCAATGGTCGTGATAAGTCCGTTGAATTATATACTTTGGCCGAAAATGGTGAAATTCAAAGTCTTGGATGGGCCACAAGCACAGGATCACATTTGAATGACTAAACAACAACTTTTAATCATTGATTTACATGGACAATGTTTGGATGGGACATATCATCCTAGTAAAGTAACTTTAGTGATCAAGTTGATAATCTAATTGTTTATATCATCCTAGTAAAGTAACTTTAGATCAAGTTGATAATCTAATTGTTTTGGAATATCACCAATGGACCATGTGCTCAATAAATTAGTAGCCTAATGACACATATGTTACACATGCGACTCTTGGAAAGATTCCCAATAAATTAGTAGCCTAGCGACACATGTTAAACATGAACTCTTGGAAAGATTTTAACCGTAATTGAAACCCCCAAGTTACTACATAGTGCCAAGTCACTCTTACTCGGGTGGTAGATTCGCAGGAGTTTCAACACTGGGTCAAGGGTTCCAAGTACTCATAGGTGGTGAAATTCCACTACAATGTGCGTGTGGGGTGTGTGGGTGTTTAAAAAAAAAAAAAAGAAAAAAGAAGCAAGTGCATATGCTTGAATTTTGGGCTCATGACATAAAAACGAGTCAGCCAAATGGATGAACGAGGCATACATCATGGAGGGCCCAAAGAGTCCTGTCCGCGTCACAGGACTCGACTTGGTAGTGACCCTCAGATCTGCTTACCGGTCAGTGGTGTGGCCGTACCATGATGCAGGTGATTTCTCCACTGTCCATTCATTTTATTAATTCATTTTATGGCATGATCAGATAAAATGAGGTAGATGTAAATCTCAGGTGGACCCCACCAAATGTAACAGTGGTGATTGAATACCCACCATTAAAATCTTCCTATGGCTCACCGTAACATTTATTTGCTGATCTAATCTGTTGAAGGTTAAGACGACCCGGGTGAAGGGAAACCAAAACTTTTGGGGCCCTAAAAAGTTTTTAATAGTTGGCGTTCAATCACCATCGTTTCTTGTGGTGTGGACCGCCTGAGATATAGATCTGCCTCATTTTTTGGGCTCATGCCCTAAAGTGAGCTGAGAAAATGGAGGGACGGCATGGATAAAACACATACATCATGGTAGGTCCGCAGGGATTTTCCACTACCGACTTAGGTAACAGAGGTGTCACTAACCCGACAATCCGAGTCCCTTGCAGGATTTGGCAATGTCCCCTTTTAAGTGCCACCTAGGTACTGGTACGCGCTGGAAAAGTTCCGTGGGTCCCATTATGATATGTTTTATCCACTTCGTCCATCCATTGTGCTGGTTCAGTTTAGGGCATGAGCCCAAAAATGAAGCAGATCCAAATTGCAGGTGGACCACGCCATACGAAACCGTGGTGGTTGAACGCCCACCATTAAAAACTTCACTGGGGCCACAAAAGTTTTAGATCAAGCTGATATTTGTGTTTTCCCTTCACTCAAGTCTCCGTGACCTGATCCAGTGGGCCCTGGTAAGTTTCTTAATGGTGGGTGTTAAATCACCACTGTTTCCTTCGGTGTGGTCGACTTTAGATTTGGATCGATCTCTTTTTCAGGTTCATGTCCTAAAATGCGCTGGTAAAGTAGATGGACGGCGGGGATAAAACGCATACATCATGGTGGGCCCACAGAGCTTTTCCAAGCACCGACCGACCTGGTAAATGGTAATGCAGGGTCACTACCGAATCCGAGTCCCCACGCAGTCGGCTTCGATTGAAGACTATCCTAGACCATCCGCCCTCAGTACAAAACCACAACAATCGGACGATCGTAGCCCTTGGATCAATGGGCTTCTCTCCCTTAAGATGTGACGCATTGATCTATTTCAACTGCCTAGATGGCGATCTCGATTCACCAACCGCAATTCCTCGGCGAATCAGAGAGCGCCCCCAAATCCAGTGTTGTGGCTTGCACCGCCGGTTAAATCTAAACCGTCCGTCCATCCGGAAAGAAAGATAACCAAAAGATTAAAAATAATAATAAATCCAGCCTTTCTTCCAAGTAGGAATGAAAGTGGATATTGCTTAAGTAGATGGAGGACCACCATCGGCAGTGGGGCCCACCCCGCGAGATGAACGAACATTCTCTTACCTTGACCTTGGAAGGATCGAGGACAACGTTCGCACTCGTCTCCTTGAGGAGGCTGGCTTCGTCCACGGCGCAAAGGGCGGAGACGACCTCGGCCGCGGTCTGGATGCATCTGATGAAGGGCGATACCAGCACCCTGTCGATCTTGTGCTCCTTGCTCCTCAGCTTCTTTCCCGTGCACCACGCCCTGATCTTCCCCGCCTCCGTCAGTGGTGGGTCCCACGGCCTCGGAGCCGTCGATATCCACATCGGCTCGCAGTTGTCGATACGATCCCCATGCCTCATCACCACCACGTTCTGCAGGAACTCCTCCCGTTCGCCCTTCTTCTCTTCCGCGCCTCCGTTGTCGCTGTCTCCCACAGCAGTTGCTCGTTGTGGGTCTTTTTCCGATGGAGGAGAAGACATCTTTCTCGCTTTTCCGATTGACAGAGAATGTTTGTTTTTTGGGTTTTTGTGATGAATAGGAAGAAGTCTACTGCAGCGGTCTAGATGCGCTTTTCTTGCGGCCGTGAGAGGAGTCACGTGACCTTTTGTAAAAGTGAACTAATCACCTACACCCAACTGTACCACAACTCTGGAACCGTGCCATTTTCTTTTAGAAACAAACCACCTTTTAAGAAAATCAATACAATTAAAACGATAGGACCCACCATGAATATCGTTTTTCTCGTAAAATTTGTGGCTGTTAATTCACTAAATAGGCTAAATCTGGATTTGTGTCAAACTATCGGTTATCCTTTGATTTCATGAACATGGACCATCTAATAAATGGATGGATTTGATTTTTTGTGCAATTTGATTATCTTGATAGGATCTACTGTCTTAATGGTACTGATTTTTTATAAAAGGCATCATAATGGCACTTACAGTTGTGTTACCTTGCATGTACATTATCAATACTCTAATTTGAGAAAATGAAGAGAATCTGTCATGCTCTGGAGAGAGTTTACCATCCATACACAGGCACGCAGAGTTACTTTACAGATATGTATATGTACTTCAATCCTGAAGTTCCAGTAGTGAGGAGGGATATGCATGGATTTTAAACCAAAAAATCACGTTAAAAAATCATTAGAATTCTACGATTCTTGGACAGAAAATGGACGGTTAAGTGGAGATATGTAACTATCCAAATTTAAGGACAATTCGATCGAGATATTAACATCGTTCAATGGTTATATATTTTCTTGAATGTCTCATATACAGTAGAAATCAGGGTTTAGACGGTTAGGATTTTGTTACAGCATTCCATGTGCACTGTGATAGTGTGCATGTGTACTGTACCATCGCACAAATATCGAGTTTTTTGTGCTTTTTCGGCAGTGCCGCCGATTACGGTGTTAGTTTTTCGCCATTGTTTTAAGTTGTGGTGTCTTTTGCACTCTACAAGGAGATTGCCACGTGTAGAATGGTGGGCCTCATCTGGATGGATCACAGTCGGAAATTCATATTGAACAAACAATTTTAGCCATTGATTTTGTTAATTCAATTTGGAAATTGTTGCTTCTCAAAACCAAAGAAAGGAAATTTACTTGACCGTCCTTTTGATGCGATCGATTGAGCGGCCACGATCAGTGGCTTTTAGGATATGCTCAACCCACATAGGATCCTACGGTTAGGACGTGGGATTGATGTGAATCTATTCCAGCTTCACAGGGGTTTGGTGAACTATCATGCTAGTTTTACTGGGTTAATAAATTCGCTCCTGTGAGATGTAAATAGGGTTTCGCATCACATTTCATAAAATGGCATACAAGTATGAGATCTGAACCATTCATCTTGTAGGGATTAGTTGGATCTTGAACTGGAGAGAAATTAGAACTCATCCATTTGTAATTTAGGCCAATCATATCCCTTGAATATGAATTGTTGGCCATATTACTTTAGTCCTCCATTTTCAAACGCTATTATCGTATGCTTTGATGAGTAGCCAAGAGGGGCCATGATCATAATGTTGCCTGCCTAATGAATTGATCGGATCTCATGCACGCGTTCCATGGTGACACGTTGCCACAAGGCCCAGCACCATCGCACGCGAGCGAATACACTTAAAATGTTTTATTTCAATACCCACGGTTAGTGGCCGGGAGCGGATTAGGTGCGGCTATGGCCTGACCTAAGACGGTGCGGCCCTTACCGTGGGGCCTACCTTGATGTATTTATTCTATATCCACGCTGTCCATCCGTTTTGATATATCATTTAAGGGAATGTGAAAAAAATGAAATACATCCAAATGTTAGGTGGACCATATCATATGAAACAGTGGCGACTGATTATTAAAAACTAATTGTGGACCAAAAAAACTTTGGATCAAGTTAATATTTGTTTTTTCACTTCATCCAGATTCTTTTCACATTATCAAGAGGTTGGATTCTAAATGAAGGTCACACAAACATTACGGTGTGTCTCAGTAAGTTTTTTATGGTGGAGGGTTCAATCACCATTGTTTTTTATAGTATGGTCCACCTGAGATTTGGATCTCCTTCATTTTATGGATCATGACCTAAAATGATCTGTAAAAAGAGATGGAGGGTGTGGATTTAGAATTCATGCATCAAAGTGGGCCTCATTGTAAGGACCGCACCGTCTTGGGTACGGCCAGAGCATCACCTAATCCACATATGCAAAAGCACCCTTATCCAGCCAGAGCATCACCTAATCCACAGAGCTTTTATCAGATAATTATAATATATGAGGGCAAAAACGAGACACGTGTAAGGATTAAATGGACCACAAAGTGGAGATTGAACGTCCACCATTAAAAAATTCTCGAGAGCTAAAGAAGCTTCGGATCAAGCTGATATTTGTGTTTTCACTTCATCCACGTCCACATGACATTATTAATAGGTTGGATGGTAAAAAAAACATCACGTTGGTCCTTATAAAGGTTTCAACAGTGGGTGTCATTATCAATGCAGCTTCCTTCGGTGTGGTCCATTGGAGCTGTACACATGCCTAATGTTTGATGCCGTATGTTAAAATGATATTCCAAAAGCGTTTAACAGCGTGGATAAAACACTTACATCACAGTGGGCCCCACAGAGTCCTGCCCGGACGGATTACTGTCCGGGTGGAGGTAGGACGCAATCCGCGTCCGATCCGGACGCGGATTGCGTCCTACCCCGCCCGGACAGTAATCCGTCCGGGCAGGGCTATGTGGGGTCCACTGTGATGTAATTGTTTTATCCACGCCGTTAAAAGCTTTTATCAGATAATTATAATATATGAGGGCAAAAACGAGGCACGTCTAATGATTAAATGGACCACAAAGTGGAGATTGAACGTCCACCATTAAAAAATTCTCGGGAGCTGAAGAAGCTTCGGATCAAGCTGATATTTGTGTTTTCACTTCATCCACGTCCACATGACATTATTAATAGGTTGGATGGTAAAAAAAACATCATGTTGGTCCTTATAAAGGTTTCAACGGTGGGTGTCATTATCAATGCAGCTTCCTTCGGTGTGGTCCATTGGAGCTGTACACATGCCTAATGTTTGATGCCATGTGTTAAAATGATATTCCAAAAGCGTTTAACAGCGTGGATAAAACACTTACATCACAGTGGGCCCCACAGAGTCCTGCCCGGACGGATTACTGTCCGGGCGGAGGTAGGACGCAATCCGCGTCCCCTCGATCCTAACGTAGTACTCTCATCGCAGTTTGTACAAAGTACGTCTGTCGTGACTCAGAATCCAGGGCATTTCTGATGTCACCACCAATGGCTCAGATTGCCTCGTGGCCCGGTCACCAGGTGGGCGCAACGTGATGTATTTATTTTATCTTTGTCCTTTATTAATTTTTTTATTTTATTTTTTATTTTGCACACGTGTTATTCTCAATAATTTCAAATGATGGTTGATATATCCAGTTAATGCAACATCATATTACAAATATGACATTAAATTAAGCTTATTCCATGATAACACGGGACAATTCCTAACATATGTAGTAATTATAGTTTTTTAATCACATCCCACCTAATCCTTCTTAATACCATGCGCCAAACACAAGTTAATATTTGTGTTTTTTCCTTGGTCAGGCATAAGTGACCTTATTAACAAATAGAATGGCAAATAAACATCAGGGTGAACTCTAAGAAGATTCCACCGTAAGTGTTGTGGTCCACTTGTCTTACTTTTCAGCTCATGCTTTAAAATAAGCCATGGGTAAAATACATGTATCAGGGAGGGCTCCACGGTGTGGTGGCTAGGGCACAGTCAATTTACGTCTGCCCTAATTGGGGTCCATTTTGCTGAAATGTGAAGTGATTGAAACCGTCCATAATTTTGTGACTTACATAAATAAGCTACTTCTTTACATCCTAATTTTTGAATTTTAGAGTTGAAGAGAGCCGTTGGAAGTTTTCTTTTCATTGTTCTAAGTTGGTAGGGATGGTCACAATCATCCATCCACGTTAAATCTCTTCCGTTAACTTATCATTAGCATATAGAATCCACAATATGGATGGTTCAATTAGGGACCTCTCTTCATGTGAGCCCCACATCTTTTCAAGATTAATAAATGACAACATTTTAATCATTCCCTTAAAAAGCATTTACTCATTGGCATCTTTATAAAATGAGGAATTTTTGACAAAAAACACTTTTTCCATAGATGGCTACTTCACCTTTCTCTCAACCATCTATACGTTGTCTACCTAAAAAAAAAGACTGGATCTTCTAATATGGGAGATTGCTATAGGAACCTGTCACGTCCCGAAATTTGAGTACCCGAATAAGGTCTTCAGGACTCGAATCTCAAGATGTGAATTATAATATAATGATATTTATTACAATCCAGTTAATTCAATCAAAATCAATCAATATTCAATTCATCTAAAAAAAAATACAGCTGAATAATTATTAAATTCAACTCTTTTAATAGTCTGTCTTTTCTACATTGAAATTTGAACATAAACTAAACCTAAAGAAAAAAAATAAAATAAAATGAATTGAATTAAAACTAAACCTAATTTTCTAGAAAATAAGCTAATAGTAAAGGCCCGCCTGCTCATAGTATTCCAGCTCTGCACCTGTGCATTTGTTTTAGTAGGATGAATATAACAGCCCAGTAGGGTCATTTCTTACCCAAAATTTAACATGTTCATGTAATATCAATTTTATAACAATGAAGGAAATAAAATATAGATAATGAAATTTAATAACAGAGTTATGAAAAAGCGATGCATGTGATATTTTCATGAATAGTCATAACATTTATAATATTTCTTACAACATCGTACCCAAGTGGATGGTCATGTTGCATTAACGCCCACGCACTGGTACCTTATGGTGAGGGACTCATTTATACGTTAGCTGGTCAGACTACTGTTCCAGTTGTACCCATGACGTATGTCCACGCACACAATTATACTCATACGCCGTACACAAAGGAGACTCCAAAGGATCCAGTGGATTCTAGAGTCTTTCACCCAAGGGACACGATTGCCCTACTTACTGGCTTTAGGGTCTCTCACCCAAGGGACACGATTGTCCTACGTACTAATTTAGGGTCTTTCACCCAAGGGACACGATTGTCCTACTTACTGGCTTTAGGGTCTCTCACCCAAGGGACACGATTGTCCTACGTACTAATTTAGGGTCTTTCACCCAAGGGACACGATTGCCCTACTTGCTTACGTTACATCCAACATAATAAAATTTAATATTCAATGAATGGTAGACATACATGTAAGATTAATAATTATTTCACAAAAAAAAATACCAACAATATAATTCTATATTTAAATTTTTGTTGAAACTTTAATAATTCAAATACTTAAATAAAATATTATTTTACTGTTATTTAATTTAAAAATTTCTGTGAAATAATGTACGAGAAATTTTAGTTTCAATTCCAAAATTTTGAAAAATTTCTTAAACTTAAGTTCATTTAAATTTAATTTAATTAACTCTTCAAATTTTAGAATTAAAATTTGGATTTTAATCTTTACAGAAACAAAAATTATCACACTGATTTCTATAATATAACATTAATAATGTAATTAAATTATTATTTGATAATTTAAAATTTATTATCATTATTATTTTTTAATCTAACTATTTAAATGTAAATTCAGAATTTTATTATTATTTATTTTTAAATCTAAATCGAATAAGGTTAAGGAATATATTAATTTGGACTTTGGATACTATTACTATTATATAAATTATTTATTACAACATTATGTCAATATGATTAACCTTATTTTATAATTGATTATCTAAATTAATAAATTTACTTTTATTTGATGTTTGATACATTTAATATATTTATTATATTACTTTTATGTTAAATTGTTAATGTTAACATTTATATAATTTTTAAAAATAATAAATTATATTTATTACAACTTTTATATATTATCAAATAAAACTTTTCTATTTTGTTATTTATAGCATAATTATATAAATAACATTAAATACTTATGTATTAATTATGTAATATAATGTTATCTTACACATGTTTACTTTTATTATGATATATATTTTGTTATTATTATTTTTTAACCTACAATTATATTGTGTTACCACTATATTATTATAGAACATAATATTTATATTTTACTATATCTTAATGATCTTATAAACTCTTTTATTTTATATATTATTATATATCATATTAATATTGTTTGCATATTATAATTTTATAATTTATATTTTATTTTTATTATTATATATTTTTATTTTATTTTCATAATCATATTTGTTTATATGTACTTATCAATCTTACATCACTTATATTCACAATTTTGTATAATGAATCATCAATATTTTAAATAATTAATTATATATTCTGTTTGTACTATAAAATATTATACATATATGTAAGGTATTATAATTTATTTGAAATTTAATTTAATTTATTTTTTTTTCTTAACAAAACATTTAAGAATTAATAAAATAATCTTAAATAAACTATTTATTTTATTCTGTAAATTTATTTTATTTTATTTATAATTTATTTTATTCTGTAAATTTATTTTATTTTATTTATATATAAATTATTTTAGTATTAAATATTAGAAAAAAAATAGAATTTCATAAATGAGTAGATTTCCTATATAAAAATTTAACTAACAATAATATTTCTACGAAAAATTTGGATTAAGTAAACATAATAAATAACTGAAAATGATAAATTTCAGGTTAAGATCACCTACCTTAAAAGTCCGATGATCCAGCCCCGCTTTAATTTCTTTCTTGATCTACAAAGCTCTCTCTATCTCCCTCTATATAATTTGATTAATTCCTTCGTTTTCTTTCTCTCTTTTTAAAAATTTTATTTGTTTTATAAAAGAGTGCGTAATGGAATGGAGGAGTGGGGGTTATGCGACGGTTTCATTTAGTGGGAGGTTCGGCAGCCATTAATGTACAAAAAGGAAGGAAAGTGGAGAAAGTGGTTTAGTCGTGCGAAAGATTTAACTTTTTTATTTTTATTTTTATTTTATTTTTTTAAGATATGATGGGTCCCACTACGATAAGATAAATCTACTCCGTTCATTATCTCGGCCAGGCCAAGAGAAGACATAAGGCCAAAAATGAGGCTGATCCAAAACTCAGGTGAACCACATGCAAGCGGACAGTGGGGTTAGTTCCCACAAAAAAAATGGGTTGTTACAGAACCAACATACATAATGAAAACCAATAGATCAACAGTTTGGATTCCTTATTCATGGATCCAGATGCATATAATCACGTGCGTCCACAAATTGCATGTTTACTGATAAGCTAGAGGCAATGATGTCCACAACCTTGAGTTTGTGCTAGTAGTCCCGTAACTTAAAGATCCACGGTATTTCTATTAAAGAGATAAAGCAAAGAATTTGAATATTATATCTTTGAATATTATAAGCAAGAAATGATTTTTTTAAAAATTATTTGAAAAGTTGAGGAATAGTCTTAAAAATATATTTGACTCCACAAAAAAGAATATCGATAGATTTAGTCCCATTAATATTATTTTCGAGATACAACAGCTCTCCTCCAAGATAAATAACTTTAATTGAGTGCACACACAATTTTAATTAAAAAATACAAGTTTGGTCTTATTGATTTGTCCAAGTTCAAAAATTGGAAAGAAAAAAATCATAAAAAATAAAAGGGAGATAAAATTTTCCTATCATTAGGATAGAAGGATGATTAGACTTTATAAAGAAAATAATTGTAAACCATTGGGCTCGAGGTCACAACTCTCATGCATAGGCATGTGAGAGAACGATCTCATGGTATATTTTTATTTCAAATATAAATGACAATTAGAGATTATAATATAAAGGTTTATTTTTTTAATCCTTTTTAATGTGGAAGTAAACCCAATAGTAAAACCATAAGACAAATAAAATAGTTTTTCTTTTATTATTTTAAATTTTAATTATTTTCTTGCACTAACAATATATATATAGTGGATTATATTAAAATAATCTAGTTTGGATGATTATAACCATCTATTTTGACCATTTTCAATTGAATTATTATGTCATTTCTTGTTTTATCATTCACTTGATGCCACAATTAAAGGTTCTCAAATTACAACTACCCATATACAAATGACAGTGTACACTTCGCACACATGTAACTTGATCCAAATAATTGAAATTACAGAGTCCTCTATGGATTAGTTGTTAATGGCACAAGTGGCTGGAAAATTTAATTCTCATTCCAAGACCCAAAGATGGGTTATTAAAATAGTTATCATAAATTTCCATTATGATCTCTATAATTTTTACATGACCTTAGGATCTGCACAATCTTTATCTTTATAATCCCTCTCAATTTGATCGAAGTTAGACAACATTAATTTGTTTATGGACAATAATTACGATGAGTGTGAGTCTTGCCTTAGTAACAATGTCTATTATGTAATATAATGAAGCAACATGAGGAAGTGAGCCTTCTTTGGCTAGATATTTCTCATTAATGAAGTGACAACCAACATCAATGGCTCCGTTCACTCGTGAAAGACCAACCACATGATATAAGTACACAAGGAAGGCCGAGTTTGCTATTCTACTTCAATGATGACTTGAAAATTGCATATTTGTTTCTTGCATTTCTAAGGGACAATTTTCAAGAAATACCCATCATCCAGTAGTTAAGAGTTGTGTGTTGGAAAGTCTAGGCAATTCACATCTGCATAAACTTATAACTGGAGTGAAGAACTAATAAGAAGAATAATCCCAAAATTATGGGAGCCACATAAGTATTCATAGGATGCAGAATACCATTGTAAGTTGGATATAACATGGATCCACAACAAACTGACTAACATTCTAACATTTTTGACAACATGGGATATATCTGAGCTGGTCATTGTTTCATAAATAAGATTTTCAGCCAAATATCGATGAAGAGTGGAATCAGAAAATCTTTTCCCATCACCTTTCTTATATTCATATTCACTTCCATTGTGTATATGCATGTTCTTATTTTTAGGGGGTGTTTGGATCATAAGTTACTTTGGATTAGAGTTGGGCATCGTGTCGAGTTAGACCGAGTTAGGGTTAATCCGACTCAATCTAGTTTTAAAATAGGCCTGACTCAAACTCGACCCGATTTGTTACCGAGTCCAACATGCCTGCCCTAATCCGAGTCCAAGTCTGGCCCGGACTAATCTGGACCGAGTTTGACCCAATCACAAATACCGAGTCAAGTTGAGTCGACACCGAGTCAAGTCAAATGCAATGGGTATCCACCGACTGAAATCACAACTCAAAACCTAGATTCACTTTCTAGAATTGCAGCCTCTCCATCAGCTTACATGGCATCCCAGATCTAAAATGTCAAAACTGAGTTTTTTAATATATATATATATATATATATACAAGTCAAGTTTTGTACCGAGTTGGATTTAAGGTCAAGTTGAGTTGAGTTATTGGGTGACTCGGTTTGAGTTCGGATTGAATGAAGTCAACTTGATTCAAATCGACTCATCCACTCAATTTGGATCAAGTTAGATCTGAACAAGTCAGACGGGTCGAGTTTGCCGAATCGAGCCCTCCCATGCCTAGCTCTACTTTGGATAAACTACTTATGACATACCTCATTGACTAATTGATTATTTAATGTCATTGCTTCTTATGGTTAACCCATGACACCAACCAATACTACATGAGCTGTATAACGCCCTACAACCATAAAGAGGTCAAAGGCCTACTCATTGTCCAATCAATATCATGACCCACGCAACAAGTGTAATATCAAAATATCCTCAACACAACTCCCCAGTAAACAAATGCTATCTACAAAAGTAAAAATAATCCATTTTACTAGTAAAGAATAAGACAAGAACACTCATAATTACTCTGTAGGTAGCCTCTTAAGAATAGCAATAGGAAAGTGTTCACACTGTGTCTTGGAGCCTATTTGAGACCAAACAAAGACCTTTTTTTTGTTAGCTTGTTAGTACACCCACTGTCAGTTGACAAATCATCAACCTGTCGCTATAACATACAGCAGTAAGGTGCACCTACTGAATCAAATGTTTATTTACATAATCAACACCATATTGTACGTTTAACACTCAATTGCCCCATCAAATCTAACTGTAGTTTGATGGAGAAAACCCACTTACTACTAATAATTGAGGTATCCATTGGATAAGGCATTGGATCCTAATGTCATTTTTCAGTAGGACGCTAATCTTTGATTCAATAGGTTTTTTTTTTTTTTTTTAAAACATCAATATGGTATTTTGGAGGCTTGTTGGTAGGAGGAAAGGATATCAATTGAATGAAGTGGTGTAAACAATAAGCCATGTTCTGTCAATTTCACAAATTAATGGGCCCACTTGAAGATTGGATCATGCTAATGGGCCAGGCCTAGTTGGGCGATTCATCATTGGCCATGCTGAGACTGACATTGGCAGTGGGCCTTAATTTCAAGCCCGGCCCCGGCCTAGTCTTTCTCATTATAAATTTGAGGACTAGTATCCGATTGACGTGAAGAGAGACTAATAAGGTGAAATGTGGGTCCATATTATAGATCTGGATCAATATTAGGTGATGATAACCGCTCATTTGCACTGGCCCACAATTCGTGCTGTTTGGACCGCGCTCCATTAAAAAATAAAAATTAAAAAAAACATATTCTGTGGGTTTAGTTTATCTGAGCGGTAATAACCCAATTAACGGTTTGGATGTAATATAAACATCATGGTAAGGTCCAGTAAGGTTTCAACGGTGGATATTTCTGTTCCAACTGTTTCGTTTGGTATGGTTCACCTGAATTTTGGATCTGCCTTATTTTTAGAATGTCTTATTTCATTCCAAATTTAAATGCTTCTAGAATGTATGGTCGCTCATTTTCATTCTGTGGTCCACTCACTGTGAATGAACGGTCCAGATCATCCACACCCTATTTATACGGTTGGTTAGTGGGAAAGTTTGTGCCTAATGTTTGATAAATGAAACAGACGTCGTTGATACAGCATATCAGCCACATGTCAGAGATGATGTGACAACAGGGCAGAATCCATCAGGTTTAGGTAATACTTAGTTTTATAGGAGATGATATGGTACTATTTCTGGCTGATTGGACACTTGCCAGAGATGGACAACCCGCTTTTTAAAGAGAAATTTATGACTGTACGATCCATTTATAGCCTATTTATGAGACGAAGCCCATCTCATTTTCCCTTGCAAGTATAAGCCCCGGCTGTACAAAAATAGTTGTGGATACAAAATTGACGTGAATGACCGTGAAATGCATGGAATGACTCTGAAGTAAAGTGAATAGGCCGTAAAATGCGTGAAAATGAGGTGGGCTTTGTCTCATAAATGGGTCGTACAGTAGTAAATATCTCTTTTTTAAAAGGCTGTCGGGTTGAGTACATGCATACTTGTGTGAGGTGGGCCAATGAGCTGACACCATGTGGACTGATAGAACTCCATGTTATCTCATTATGAATGAATCAACCCCCTGTGAAAACAAGATAATTTGGTGGATTTGAGGCACCACTGAGGTCGGTTAAGCTGTGACTGTGGACCCTATGTAATCTGTGTTTGAATGCTTACCATTAAAATCTTCTTAAAGACCGTGAAAGTTTTAGATCTAGCTGATGTTAGTACATTTTCTTTCTATCTAGGCGACTGTGGGAGTGTGACCTTATAAACAAGTTAGATGGTAAATAAGTATTAGTGGGCCATAAGAAGATTTTATTGGTGGGCGTTTGATACTATTGTTTCCTACGGTGTGGTCCACCTGAGATGTGGATCTGCTTCATAGTTGCAGGTTCATCGAATTGGATGGTTCCTCGTCCACCAAGACCACTTGCGTGAAAACATGGGCTGTCCCGATCGTACATGGGTTCACAAGCTGCACGGCCTTAATTCAATGCCTTCTCAGGTATCCATCCACGCTTCCTTTACAGTGAGTGGGCCATAGACTGAAAATGAGTGACCTGAATTTTGGATCTGCCTTATTTAGTTTGGTTTGGGAGTAGTGTTCGTTTAAAAACAGATGGAAGGAATGGAATTATCACATACATCTCTTCGGGCCCCACAAAACGCCGGGCTAAGGTATATCTCTTAGCCGGCGGTCACAAACAATCCACTCCCCCACAGGTGTGCGGCTTCGGCGGATACCTGGACGCGGATTGCGTACTAACCCCGCTCATCCCTAGCTCCGAACGGGCAGTTCTGTGGGCGGGCCCACCGTGATGTATCTGTACATCCAAGCTGTCTATTCCTTTTCTCATGTTATTTTAAGGCATCAAAACAAAAATTAAGCAGATCCAACAGTCAAATGGACCACACCACAAATGACTCTTACATTTAATGCAACTGACATTTAATGCTTTGTGCATTTTAATGCAACCAAGCTTATTATCTGGTGTGGTCCACTTTAGTGTTGGATCTGCCTCATTTTTGTGCTCATGCCTTAAAATAATATGAAAAAAGGGGATTAATGGCTTGGATGTACAAATACATCACGGTGGGCCCACCCACAGAACTGCCCACTCGTAGCTAGGGATGGGGCGGGGTAGTAGGCAATCCGAACGCTTATTTCAGGGCATGATTTAGAAAGAGAAATTTACGACTATGGACCCACCTTTTATCCATTGAATATTCTTGAAGCAATACAAACTTAACATACGCACTTAGAACTCCTCGTACGGACAACAAATTTCAGGACGAAAATACCCTTCCTTTTCACAAAAACGGACTGAGTACTCCGCCTGTCACCCACCAATGGCGAATCGTCGGTGGTCTGTGGGCCCCACCATGATGTATGCTTTTCATCCATGCCGTCCATATATTTTTTTCGGATCATTTTATGGTATGCGACAAAAAATGAGGTATATCCAAATCTTAAGTGTACCACATTACAAGGAACAGTGTTGAATGAGCGTCAACCATTAGAAATCCTCCCCCGTCTAAGTTGGGGCCCACTATGATGTTTGTGAGAAATCCTCCCCGTATAAGTTCATTCATAGGGTCATAAAGACCTGGATGAAGAGGAAAAATAAATTTCATAATGATCCAAAACTTTTGAAACCCCTAAAAGGGTTTCAATGGTAGACGTTCAATTCCCCACTGCCTTTTACAGTGTGGTTCACTTGATAGTTAAATCTGTCTTATTTTTCACCTCAAGCCTTAATACGAGTTCGCCAAATAGATGGACGGTTTCGATATAACACATACCTCATAATGGGACCCACAAAAATCGATGGGGATTACAACAGAAAAAAAAAAAATGAAAACTAAGCCAGCAAGTTGGGGTCGAGCGGGTTAGGATCCGATCGACTGGGTCAGAGAAAAAAAAATGCAGCCAGCGAGTTGGGGTCGACCGGGTCAGAGCTTGGCCTATCGCAACGGATTATAACCGTAGCCATAACTGTAGTGCTATACACTTTTTTCTCTTTTTTATTTTTATTTTTTTATATTTATTTTTTATATAGAGAACATTTTTTTCCTTACATTTTTCTATAATACATAATTATGTAAATATGTATATATAAGTATATAAAAATATTTTTCTATCTTTTAATTCATTTCCTTGTCTATTTATTTAACATGCATATCTCCTAAACTATAATGATTTACTTAACTTACCACATATGATTTTGGGGTAGGAGAAGTTAATTTAGCCAACCAACCTAGTTATTTTCCAAGATTCCATCGGGTCGATGGTCGAAAATCTATTTCATTCAATTCGTGGTCAATTTCAATCACTTTGATGGTTCGGGTTGGTGTTCAACCCTAACCCAACCCAAGGTTCCTATACTTAAACCTTGACCCAACCCAACCCAATCTTGGGTTGGGAATTCTCAACCCAAGCCCAACCCAAGAGGGCTCAATGGGTTGATTGGGTTGGTCGGGTGTATACGTGTTAATATTTTTGTTATTACATTAGTTTATTATATCTCAATATAGGACTTATTTTTTGTATTTATGATTTTATTAATTATATACGTGATTATTCATCATAAAAAACTTCATTTTTTTCTTTAAAAAACTAAGCTAAAATATAGGACTACTCCTTTAAAAAGTCATGTACCATAGCACGCAATCTATTTGGGAGAGAGAAATCTGGCATATCTTGTTAGCGTGAGTCCTTGGAAATGACGTGAACAAATGAGACCCGACATCACCAGTGTACTTTCTACATAAACAATCCACACTCAATTATAATTTATAAGTAACTAATATATTGATCGGGTTCGAGTTGGGTCGGGCAACCTGAGACCTCAACCCAAGCCCAACCTAAGTTTTATCGGGTTGGTGTTTGTATAGCCCAAGCTTGAGATCGGACCCGATATATCTTGCCCGAGCCCAACCCAATGTTGAGTCGGTCACGAGTCGGTAGGGTTGAACCCGCCCAACTTTCAGCTGTACATGAAAATGAGTAGGGTATGCATGAAAAAGAGCGGGGCAAACTGAAGTATGAGGAGGGCAAACTAGAAAAACAGCAGGGCAAACTGAAGTATGAGTAGGGCAAATTAGAAAAATAGTGGGGCAAACTGAAATATGAGTGGGGCAAACTAGAAAAACAGCGGGGAAAACATGAAAAATAATGGGAGAAACATGAAAAACAGTGGGGCAAACTAGAAAAACAGCAGGGCAAATATGAAAAACAGCGGGGCAAAGTAGAAAAATAGCGGGGAAAACATGAAAAATAGCGGGAGAAACATAAAAAACTGTAACATTCCATCCAACCAGCACAGTGTCCTGGGGCGTCCACGTAGGCTTTGCCGCAGGACTATCCGTTTAAACTACTCAGGGTGAGGTAACACCAGTAAATTAAACCTAAGATTAGCCCATTAGACTAGACTTGTCTGGTCATGATCGGACCAAGTGCGGTCCTCCAAGCCAGATGACCTGTTTACACTTAACAACAGTCCGTGTGAGCCACCCAGCGACCGAGAAGGGTCAGGAAAATTTAAAAATTTTGGAAACTGAAGATCTCACTGGCTTGTGATCCATCGCGGAACACGGATCCAGTGGACACCCAGAATTAGAATCTGGCACTTGCTAAATGCACCCCACCAATGCCAGATTTGGAATCTGGCACTTGCAAATGAAATCGAAGTACTATGCTTTCCAGCTATCGAAATTCTTCCAAATTTATGGTGAAGGTTTAATGTATTTTTCTACGCCCGTCCACTAAACCTAGGAACCGATCGTGGAACAGTGACCGTTGATCGCAAATCGGACCTGTACTATCAAACCCCGTATTCGATCGCTCCCAAATTTTGCATGGCCCTTCATCGGCCCATGGATCACTTATCCCATAAGTTTCATGACCAAAGGGCCACCAGAACTTCTCCAATCACCGAAATGGGCCCCACAGGACCACCTAAAGATCGGAATTGTATGCTCAGACCCCATATCCGTTCATCCGTTTGTTCCCAGATTTTATATGGCCCCTCACCGAGCCATAAGACACCTACACACCAAGTTTGGTAGACGGAGGGGTGTTAGGGCCGCCCCAACACCAATAGGGAGTCCTATAGGGTTATTTGGGAAATTTGTGGAAGCTTGAGGCCAAAAGACCCAAGTCTAGGACATAAACCCTAGCTCTCTCATAACTCCCTCTTTACTACAACCACTCAAGAGAGAAAAAAGGAGAGAAAGAGAGAAAGGAGAAGAAAGTGTGAGTGAAGTTGAGCTAGGGTGGACCCTAAATCAAGGTAGGGCCCTAGAGGATCAACCCTTCCAACTCCCTACCTCTCCTCAAGGGAGAAACTCTCCACCATAACCTCAACGATCGTCCGTGGGTCGTCCAGGTAAGATCCTTCACCCCTTCTTCTTAGAAATTCATGTATTAAGAAGGCTTGGCTTAGATTTCAAGGGCTTGTTTTAGGGATTCCGGCCGATCAACCTCAAACCCTCTTTCCTAGAACGTTTTCCCAATCTCCAACGATCCATAGGTGCAGATTATTATTCTTAGGTGGCCTAGCACCAATTTTAGTACGAGCTTAATAATTTTGATTGCTTGGACGTTATATTTGAAATTTTAGAGAAATCCTAGAAAATTATATGATTATTGGAATGGTATGGATGTTCATGTTTAGCTCTCTCATGATGTTGTTCTTGCCTCTCACGTGATTTGTGTATGGATGCTCATATGCTCATGCTTTATTAGTTTTCTCATATGTTATGCTTCATAATATGTATGATTCTTTACTCTTATGCACATGATTTCTTGAGATGCGGGAAGTGCTTACCTTCCTCACAAACCCGCACCACTCACATGCACTTTGTTTCGTGATAGCGATAGCTTGCTTGTTAGGAGTATTTGATTCGTATGCTTGAGATGCATGAAAATATGATGTTGATATGCTAGTTGATGACTTGGATAGTTGACATGCTATGGATCCCCTTCACCCTCTTAGGTTGGTCAGGAACATGATGAGAGACGGTAGTCCCATCGGTAGGACTACGCTAGGGCTAGATCCGTTGATTGGGCGGGAGTGTTTGGGTGGCTGTAGTTCAACTACATGGGTCCCTTGTGCCCGAGGTCACTCGTCTTACGCTCGCCCGACTCGTGCGGTCTAACCTACTGTCTGACCAACCTTATTTGTTAACCTTGGACACTCACACATGTATGGAACCTGGAACACCCTACAACCGTAAGTGGCCCACCCATATCTAATCGCAACTGGTCCACAGTCTCGTGAGCTGGGCATGGTGGAATGGGACACTGTGTCCAAGCTGTTGGCCTACGCTGGGGTGTCGCGCCTCCCCGTAGTGACTGCGAGCGATCCCTTTCTCACAGCACTCCCCATGTGCTTGAAGTCGGGGATGAGAAACCCGACAGGATCACGGACCGCGGGGTCTTGGCCTCATGCGTTGATGGGGCCTTAGCCTCGCAACCAGTTTAGGGCATTGATACGTGGGGTGTACCAGATTCTCCAAACTGTTGGATGAATGGACTTAACTAGTAACTCGGCTAACACGATCGCATTGTATCACACTAGTTAGGGTGGCGACTCAAAAATCGAGGTCACTCTGAGAGACTGTTGTCATATGCGATCGTTAGATGGAGTCACTCGAGGTAGCGTTGTGGCAAGGGCATGCATTATATTATCCCGCACGCATACGCATTTAATAAGAGTTGATTAGTGTTGATGATTGATTATTTTTCATTAAGTTCATATTACAATTGATGCCTATTATAACTTAAGACTAATAGTACACACTGTGTTGATTACTCACTCCCACTCTGGGACGGTGTTTTAAAACACTAACCAGACTCTCTCATAGATGCAGGGGAGGTGGAGCAGGTAGAGCATAGTGATGCTACTCTCTACGAGGAGGAGGACGAGCTGTCCTACTTCCAGTTGATGAACGGTTATTCGCCTGCTGGAGAGGCGGGATCGAATCGCTGAGCAGTGGGCTCGGCTTTATTTATTTTGGACTCGCTATTCTTTTGGAATTTTGTTGGGTGACGTCATATGCGACCCCTTTATTCTTTTGGACATGTATATATGTATATCTTGATCTCTTTCATTTCAGTAGACTTGTTTGGTTGTGCTTCGTGTTCTAGGAATTCTCAGGCTGCGTATTAACTAGATTAATCGCATATTAATGAAAATCGGTCATAAGTGACTCCGGGAACTCGGGAGTTGAGTGTATATACGATCCTCGATTTTCAAGGTGTTACAAAAACAGCGGAGGAAACTAGAAAAACAGCAAGGGAAACATGAAAAACAGCGAGGCAAACTAGAAAAACAGCGGGGGAAACATGAAAAACAGCGGAGGAAACATGAAAAACAGTAGGGGAAACATAAAAAACAACGGGGCAAACTAGAAAAACAGAGGAGAAAACATGAAAAACAGCAGGACAAACTAGAAAAACAGCGAGGGAAACATGAAAAACAGCATGACAAACTAGAAAAACAGTAGGATAAACATGAAAAATAGCGAGGAAAACATGAAAAACATGAAAAATAGCGGGAGAAACATGAAAAATGTTGAGCTGCACTTGTTTAGACCTGCATCATTTTCGTGCTCATACTATAAAATGAGCTGATAAAATGGACAGCTACCTAGCATAGATAAAACACATCTATCATGATGGGCCTATAGAGATTTTCGAACACAACTTAGGTAGTGGGGTCCCTATCCATTCAAGTGGCTTGTGTGGTGAACCAAACACTACAAATATCTTGGATGATTAGACTGTATGGGGCCCACAATGATGTATGTGTTTTATTAATATCGGTCATCCTTTTTAAACCTCATTTTAGGACATGAGCCCAAAATGGAAGCATGTCCAAAGCTCAAGTGGACCATGCGAAACACACGGGGATAATGATGTTCACCGTTGAAACTTTTTTAAAGAACATTGATATGCTTATTTTTCATTAAACTTGTTCCTAAGGTCACACGATCCTGGATGAACGGAAAATAAAAATATTAGTTTGACTCAAAACTACTGTGTACTGCAGAAAGCTTTCAAAGGTAGGCATTCAATCCTTGCTTTTACAGTGTGTTCCCCCGCTGTTTTTCATGTTTCTCCCGTTGTTTTTCTTATTTTTCATATTTTTCATGTTTTTCCCGCTGTTTTTCTAATTTGCCCCGCTGTTTTTCTAGTTTGCCCTGCTGTTTTTCTTGTTTCCCCCACTATTTTTCATGTTTTTCCCACTATTTTTTATGTTTTCCCATGCTTTTTCATGTTTTTTCCGCTGTTTTTCTAGTTTACCTCACTGTTTTTCATGTTTACCTCGTTGTTTTTGGTTTGCCCCACTATTTTTCAGATTTTCCCATTGTTTTTCATGTTTCCCCCGTTATTTTTCTAATTTGTCTCGCTGTTTTTCTAATTTTCTCCGCTGTTTTTCATGTTTCCCCCGCTATTTTTCTAGTTTGCTCCGCTCTTTTTCATGGTTGCCCCGCTCTTTTTCATACTTACCCTGCTCTTTTTCATGTTTGTCCCTCTATTTTTCAAAGAGCTTGAAAATGGTATGGATTCCTTCGTTGCAGCTCAAATGCCACAAATCGTTCACGTCATTAGCTAGCGTTTCTAGGTAACTATTGCATTAGTTGTATACTCTGTATTGATATTTCTCTTTATGGTAGTGTAATAGTGCTTGAGGAACTACATATGGATCTTGAAAAATAATTAGGTTGGTTTTGGATAGTACAAAAGAAATGATCCGGTGCTCTCAGACCACATTATAGGAAACAATGTTGAATGAGCGTCAACCATTAGAAATCATCCCTGTCTAAGTTAGGGCCCACTATGATGTTTGTGAGAAATCCTCCACGTCTAAGTTCATTCATAGGGTCACAAAGACCTAGATGAAGAGGAAAAACAAATTTCATAATGATCCAAAACTTTTGTAACCTCTAAAAGGGTTTCAATGGTAGACATTCAATTCCCCACTACCTTTTATAGTGTGGTCCACTTGATAGCTAGATCTGTCTTATTTTTCACCTCAAGCCTTAATACGAGTTCGCCAAATAGATGGACCGTTTGGATGTAACACATACCTTATAATAGATGGACGGTTTGGATATAACACATACCCCGCCGATTTCCTAGTTTGCCCCACTGATTTGCTAGTTTGCCCCGCTGATTTCTTAGTTTGCCCCGCTGATTTTCTAGTTTGCCCCACTGATTTCCTAATTTGCCTCGCTGATTTCCTAGTTTACCCCGCTGATTTCCTAGTTTACCCCGCTGATTTTTTAGTTTGCCCGCTGATTTTATAGTTTATCCCGCTGATTTTCTAGTTTCCCCCGCTTAATTTCATGTTTGCCCCGCTGATTTTCTAGTTTCCCCCGCTGATTTCCTAGTTTGCCTCGCTGATTTCCTACTTTGCCCCGCTGATTTCCTAGTTTGCCCCGTTGATTTTCTGGTTTGCCCCGTTAATTTCCTAGTTTGCCCCGCTGATTTTCTAGTTTCCCCCGCTCAATTTCATGTATGGCTGAAAGTTGGGCGGTATAACGCCCCGTGTCTTCGGGACCCGAGTATATGACCCGTGCCCCAAAAATCCGAGTGTTAACCTTAAAGGATGGTCAGAAATAATAATTTTCTTTTATCAGAGTAAGCAAATGAGCGTAGTGTGAACAAGTAAGCATAAAGGAAAATTTTATTATCATTCAAATATACAAGAAGCTGCCCATAATGACTTATACAAACCAATGTCTCTGAATTTAACGAGTACATGATTTACGAGATTCAATACATGAAGAATAGCAAAAAACACATAAATATAAGCTGCAAGACCGCACAACTCCTCCAGGCAAATACAGTCATGCACCCCTGGCGTTTATACCCTGCTCCTCATCAAGTCTGAACATGCATATCACTAAAGCCACCTGTACTACCTGTACGGTTGTATATTTGATGGATGAGTGGCCAACTCAGTGTGAATTCCCCTCAAGATTACACATCGCCACATTAGGTAAGCATAGTTATAAAACAGTAAAGCAATCAAACAATAAATGATGCAGTCTTTTTAAATGCGTGGATGCATGAATGCACATCGGCCTGGGAATGCACATCCAGCCGGACTTGGGCTCGTCGTCCTTGCAAATCATCGACCTGGGAAAATCATCCAGTTGGACAGGGTCGATAGTCGGTGGTCTGGGAGCTAGCGAAACGATACCCCGAAGATCTTAAGGGCACGTGCTACAGCATCCAGATTGGCCATCCGTTATCGCCAACATGCTATGGATGCATGATTAGCCAAACCGTTATTAGTCCAGTTACAATCAGCCAATTTAGGTAAGCTCAAGGTCACTACGGGGAGCTCAGAGTCCAGCGTAGGCCGACAGCTCGGGCATAGTGTCCCATACCACCATCCCCGGCTCATGAGACTACCACCTTAGGATGTTTAATGGAAATCCATCGACTAGTGGCCAATCATATTACCGTATATGGGGCTTACCATCGCATGGTTACACAGTATAAAACATCAAACCCATGTAGAAAAAATATCAAATAAAATCACGTAGGGCGAGTATCAAAATATACCACTTAAGGCGAATATCAAAACCATACGATAAAGACCATCCTTAAAAACCATTTGACACAACAACCCTGGATGGTAAGCCCACATTAATGGTTAATTTAAATCATCATTTGATAACCACTAAGCCGAAGATCTATTACTATCACAACCATTCAAGTTACATCCTAAGTATGGATGTACACATATAGGTGGGGGTTTCCCACCGGTGTACCAGTTTAAGTTCCATAAGTAATCCATAAATAATTCACAAGCATGAATAAATATGCAGGATACACATTAAGCATGAAATATACCAATTTACTTTCAACAATTATCACATGTGACTATAAAATGGAGATATCAATTACAAGTTAAAATAAAAACTATAACTTAAGCTAATGGAAAAATGGAAAGCTCAAGGGGAAGAATCATCACCTTATACTTTGAACCACCCACTAATGTTGCTAGGTAGCATGCACGCCCTTATACTTGGATCCTACCATGAATTGTATCATTAGATCCCAACTTAACTCACTATTTATATTTAAAGTATCGACCTGGGGTTTAGATTACTTAGGTCTAGGATTTTATTTTAGAGTTTAGGTCTAAGCTAGGTTCTGAGAACTTAACCTTAGTGTTAATTTAATCACTAGTGTTATAGTTGTCATGAGTTAATAATTATTATGACGACATCAATTAGTACGATTTGATATGAGTTCTACGCACCACCTAGGTGTGAGGTCATAGTCTATGGTTTGAATAATTTATCATAGGGTTTTCAGTGTAAGATCGGGACATTCATTCTAAGGTTTAATCTTAACTTAGATCCTAGGATTTTGATTAGGGGGGTTTGGACCCTAGTTTGTGTGGCCATTAATGTCATTGTTAATGGGAATTATTGATGAATAAAATTTATAAATAAATTAGTTATTAATTTTAGGAATATTACCAATGGCTATTATTATATTAAATTATCTAATACAACTCACGATAAATAATAATATTAATAATTCCAAAACAATTATAAATATTAATAATATACTTAACATTTAGCCAATGTGATACTAACAGTCATTTTGATGAAAATAAATTGTATATTCTAATGTTAGTAATAATATTTTTAAAAATGACAATGTAAATTATTAATATTTTAATAATGTATGAACCAATATCTGTATGGGAAAATTTTCTAATGATTAATCGCATCTGAATTTAATAGTCCTAAAAATGATAATAACAATTACAATGAAAAATTAAATCTGGGAAGAATGGGAACTTACTTAGGATGGGCTCAAACTCGACCCCAGCAAAGCATGTGTGTGGCCCAAGCATGACCTGGCCCTGCTGGACTCGGTCCCAACCGAGTTGACTCGGTTCTAACTGAGTTGACTCGGCGAGTCGAATAATCTCCTCCTCTCTTCTCAACTTCCTTTCCTACTTCTTTCCTCACTCAAGACTCCTCCTTCGGTTAGATCTAGGCTAGGCCTGTGTCTAGCTCGACCCAACTGACTCGGTCAGTGAGTCAGTCAATAACTCAGCCCCAAACTTCCCTTCCCTGCCCCAAATTTCACAATAACCCATTGCATGTCCGTGGTCTTGCACACGTGTCCAATCCAGACTTGAGAAGCGGTACAAAGAGTGGAATTGTGAAATTCCGTGCAAGTTTTTTTTTTTTTTTTTTTTGAATTGTTGTTTAACCAATCTGATTTTGGATCACAACTATCTACAGTAGGGTTCGCAATTTGGACGGTTTGATTTGAGTAAATATACTATTTGATTGCCTGCTTATCAACCATTGCACCTTGGCAGAGTATTAAATGACACTCCCACAGGGCAAAACTGGAACTCATTTATTTACCCTTTCATTTTTGGAAGCGGACTGCATCCTGCCCCGTTCAGCCAAGCCTCTATGGGGCCCACTGTGATGTATGGGTTTCATTCACGCCTTCCATACATTTTATCGTATCATTTTAAGATGTAGACCTAACAATGAGGCAGATATAAGGCTGAAGTGGACCACAATGTATGGATTGAACTTCCACCGTTAAAAACTTCTCATAAGACAGAGAAGTTTTGGATCCATATGATATTTGTGTTTTTCCTTCGTCCAAGTCTTTATGACCTTAGTCCCATCGGTGTGATTATCACCTCTGCTTCCTGTGGTATTGTACACTAGAATTTTGGATATGCCTCATTTTTCAATGAGATTTTTTGGACCATAAATCCCATAATGCTCCCACACTTTAATTTTCAAGACTAAACCATTACGTACAGACACACTATTTGCATACGAAAATACCCTTGTATTCATGGTGGCATTGTGAAACTCCGTCTTGTCCATGGTGGCACCGTCCGCTACTAAAAAAGAGTTAAAGGCCATAGTTAAATACCCATGGCTATGTATAACCGTAGTTATTGGTAGCGTAGCCATTGCTTCATTAGATTCGTAATCATTAGCTCTATAGCTGTGGATCTAATTTGCAGTCATTACTTTTATAGCGAAGATGATTGAGCGAGCCTAACATATAAATTGAGTAAGCCTAACATGAAATTCAACAAGCCTTAAATGAAATTTAGCAAGCTTCATATGAAATTCAATAATCCTAAAGTGAAATTGAACGAGCCTAACATGAAATTCAAAGAGTCTCAAATGAAATTGAGCAAGCTTCACATGAATTTCATGTGAAGCTCGTTCAATTTCATTTGAAGCTCACTCAATTTCAGGTTAAGCTTGCTCAATTTCATTTGAAGTTCGATCGATTTCATGTTAAGCTCGTTTAATTTCATGTTAGGCTCGTTCAATTTCATTTGAAGCTCATTTAATTTTATGTTAGGCTTGCTAAATTATTCGCAATTGTATGTGCTTTTCTCTATAAAACAAATGGCTACGGTTTACATTCGTACCTAAATAGCTAATGGCTACGTATTTGTATAGCTACGGCATGCTGCAAAAAGCTACGGTTATAATCCGTAGCTATAGGACGGTGGCACCGTGGAAGTTTGGAACTCTTTCGTCAGCAAATAGTGTGTCCGTAAATGATCTCATTTTTCAATTATGCCCTCGAACCATCTGGAAAAAAGGATGATCCCAAAAGTGAGGCAGATTCACGGAGCATGATACCAAAAGTAAGTCAGTTTCGAATCTAACGTGGACCGCACCACAGAAACAGTAGCAATTGCACGGTCACAATTAAACATTTCTCGGTGGCCTTTAGATGAAGTTGATATTTTTGTTTTTCCTTCATCTATGTCTTTGTGACCTAATCAACGGTTTGGATGGAAAATAAATATTACAGTTGGCCCTAAGAGGTTTTTAACGGTGAGCGTTCAATCACCTCTGTTTTCTTGTAATGTGTTCCTCTTGAGATTTAGATCTGTCTCAGTTTTTAACTAACGCCTAAAAAAGATACTAAAAAATAAATAAACTGAGTGGATATAACACATACATCATGTTGGGCCTAGAGAACACTGTCCAGTAGCCAGCGCGTTAGTAGGCCATCCGCGTCAGGTATGGTCCACCACCGTAACTTTCAACCTCTTAAAGCCCCATCTACTCATCAGTTGGACCACGCCGTAGAAAATGACATCTAACCGTTGATAAATAAATAAATAAAAATGCAAGTGGGGTTAGATGTGCATGCACTTAATGGGATGGAAGTTGCCAATGTGGACCATAATCTGCGGTCCAACCTGTTTGACCTTGTACTTTTCTTAATCGTTTATTGGTGAATCTACACACCCAAGACGGGCTGAAACATTGATTAAGTGGGCTTTTCATGGAATCGTATACATGGTACAATCCTAACCGTTCAGCGGGAGGATAAGAAATGGACCGTCAGCTCAATTTTAATTTTTTTAAAATTTCAACCGTCATATAACTTCCTGAGACCTCCTCAATTGAGTGGTCAGGACTATCTGAACCGTGCTATTGTGGGTATCATTGGATCGACTGTAGGACCCATCTGATGATCGGCTTCAATCTCGCACGCTCATGGAATGTGTACAAAATTCAGTTACACATGAGAAATATGGAACATGTGCTTGGACAGCAGCATAGTCTATCTCAGATAGCACAACGACGAAAGGAAAAAAAATCAAAAGACGAGTTCCACGTTTTTAACGAACATTTACATGAAACTTCCTGTACTGGTTGGTGATGTGGGCCCTGCAATGATTTATGTGTTTTATTCCTGCCGTCCATTCATTTCCACCTCATTTCAGAGCATTGCTCTCAAAAATGAGGCGGATCCAAATCTCAGGTGGACCACACCGCAGGAAACAGTGGTGATTTGAACAACCACTATTAAAAGCTTATTGGGTGCTGCAAAAGTTTTGAATCAAGCTTATATTTGTGTTTCCCCATCATCCACGACTGTGTAACCTAACCAACAGGTTGGATGGCAAATAAATATTACAGTGGAACATTTTAATGGTGGGTGTTCAATGACCGCTATTTTCATATGGTGTGGTCTACCTGAGATTTCGATCTGCCTCATTTTAGGCTTCATGCCCTAAATTAATGATCCAAAATGGATGAACGGTGTGGATAAAATACATAAATTATGGTGGGCCATCTCTGGTTTTTCTAATCCATTCACCGTGCACAAAAAATATCGGCAGTATATCCATTCTAATAGGAAGCATGGTTAAAAAGGAAAATAAGAGGAGAAAGAGCAAAGACTTCCATTGATAAGATATTAAAGACAGTACCACGACAGGGCCGTTAGATCAATGGTCTGGATGAATCAATCATGACTACGCACCTAAAAAGCATCTCTCCTCTTTTTTGATGGTAACTACCTCTATCAAATGACAAAAAGACCCTTGTCTTTGGAGTTTTCTTTTTTCCCCACACTCACGGATCACTGTTATGGATACATGGTATGAAACCAGTTCAATAAAACGTTGGAGTATTAAAACAAAGAAGAGAAAATTAATTTAAAAAATATATTTCTTCTGCGAAAGATAGTCTTACATCATATATGTAGAGAAGATTTTTGAAGTATTTATAAAGTTCTTCCTTTTATAGCATTTTGGAAAAAAAAAAAAAAAATGCTACATTTTTAGTCCATGCACTCTCATGAGGCTTGCCAAGCGAAAAATAATCCAGCAAAACCAATTAATTGAGCATGTCTGATTATGGTAGGCTTAAATTGGTCAATTTCTTTGAGTCTTTAAGGAGCTTAATTTTACCAAAAATTATTATTTTTAATTAAATGGTTTGTTTTTGTCTGTTGAGTATTGCCCATTTTCTAAGATCGTATCCTTATGTGAGATGTATCTCCTCAAATTCAAACGCACCTCAGCTACATAAATCGGTGTGGGATCATGTATCTTGCCAGGCAATTGTATCCTAAAGGTTAGGCTATCAATGGGCCGGCATCTGGCCAAGCAAAATTGAAATCTTGAATAGACTCTGGCCTGTCGATCCTAGCTTGAATAGTTTAAAATTTGAGCCCAAGCCAAACCCAGGCCTAGCCCGTTGACATTAATTCCTACTAAGGATTTCACACTGGAAGCTTGCTGCATGCACCAATGATTCTACTAAGGAATAAGAACTATTTCAAAGAGAGCAACTTAGTTTTCACCATGCTCTAACAAGAAATTGTATTCATCATCGGCCATCTGCTTGCCCTCACGATCGTCTAAACAAATGCGACATATATATTTCTTTAATTTGTTATTTGTTCAAATATATTCCCATATATCATTGTTTTTAACACAAGGTCCCTCCATCATAAATATTGGACTCCAAAAAAATCTGGCTAATCCAATTTTCAGACCTCCAAATTAACGCGGTGGGCCACCTGAATATGATTGAATTAGCCTGATTTTAGGGGTTTCCAATTTTCTTGGTAGAGTGACCGTGTTGAATAGACTAGATGACATATAGCCACTATGGTAGGCCCACACCTCTACAACTAGTCACCTTCGGGAGGAGGCAAAATAATCAAAATTTCAAAGATTATAAAGGTGTAGTACGTGCTTATGCATCAGTGCATATTACATGTAACCACAACACAGATTTGCATAAGCAGGAGTTCCTATGTTGTAAGATCATAGGTTTGAGAATGTTACATGCCTGAAGTTGCTTATGGTTGAGCCTTCTTGCTTCAAGGTGCAATTAGGAGCTTTCTACAGGTGTATGTTTGTGAGGAGATGCACGGAGTTGTTTGTGGTCATACTGTGGAGTTGTTTCCAATTGTATGCTAGAGCTAACTGTAGTTATAAACGAAGTGCTTGTTGTGAGTTAAATGCAGAATTGTAAGAACCGTGCCATGCATCGGATATGGAGATTAGATAAACTGATGGCGTACCTTATTGAGACGTCACTGTTGTAGGCTGGATGCCGAAGTCTTCCTCTCCTTGCACCCTTGGAAAATCTCTGATGAAAATTCTAGATTCTGTTGATGTGTTGGATTGGGGACCTAGTTCTGTTTTATAGTTGTAGAAGGTTGAGGAGTTTGGAACCCATCAAAACTCCTCTACCTAAGACTCCACATGAATTTGGTAATCCCAGTCCCATTAAAAAACTGTGTATCACAGTTGCAGCACACCACCCCTTACATGATTTTCTGAATGTATCACAACTTAGTGGAGTTCATTGGAACCATGTGTTGTGGATAATAGTGTTTTTGAAAATTTTGAAAATTTTAAGATTCCATACGTAGGTGTATGGAATCTTCAAGATCTACATGATCACCTTGGTCCATCATAATCGGGATTTCATGCTCGTGGCATACATGTATACAAAATCATAATATAAACAACCGTACACTTGATTTTTCTTGTATGGAATCTAGTTAATCCTAACAGGCAGGCCATGAATTCAAATAATAATAATAAAAAGATGGACCACTTATCTTTTTAGATGAAAATAATCGGAGATCCGCTGTTGAATATGCTTTGATACCACTGTAGGAAAGCGCGGAAAGTGAGCCCTCAAGATCTGACGGTCTACACGAGTTTTGGAACCCTCACAAAGCAAAGATTGACACTCCAACGGCCCGCCTATCTACTAAAGCAGATGGATCTATTCACACCTCTGATCCTACGGTATAAGTGGTCAGATCACGATCTATGGATTAGATCGTCTCAAGGACAAGCCAAAATCTCTCTCCATATACACTCGGTATTTCTAATGATTCCATGTGAGAGAGCGCATCCTTTTTTATAGGAAAGAAGGAGAGATCGGATATGATAGGATGAAACCATATCATCCGATCAAATTCTTATCTCCTATCATATTTCAAATTCAAAGTTGAATTTGAAAACTCAACTGAATGGAAAAGGCCAGAAGAAGCCTAAACATGTGGGTCTCATCCACTAGTGATTGCTCACCAGTGGGCCCCACTGGCCTACGTCCAACAATAATACCTTTGCATATGACAAAAGTGTTTGTTAAGGGCACATGTGTGAGCATTGTAGTTATTTTTTTGTCCCTCTTCACCTCTTGTGACACACCCAGCACTAGCACGTGCGCATCCGGTCCTTTGGCACAAGACCCACCTTGATGTTTTTGAGAAATTCACTTCATTTATTTTTTGAGCTTATTTTATGACCTGCAACTAAAAGTCATGTGGATCTAAAACTCAGTTTGGCCGCATGAGAGGAAATAGTGGAGAAATAAATGCCTATCATTGAAACCTTTCTGGTTTTTATATTTCATTCGAACCATTTATAAGGTAATTCCCATATGGATGAACTGAAAGCGAAAAAATCTTATCCTGATACAAAATTTTTGTGGCCATAAGAATGTTTCAACAGTAACCATTTAATCCCCACGGTTTCCTCTCACGTGGCTCAATTGAGTTTTAGATCCATCTGATTTTCCATCACATGACATCAATTGGACTCGAATAACAGATTGATGGGGTGGATTTCGATGGGGTGGATTTCTCACAAACATCATGGTGGGTCCCACCTAGCTTCCGAGTCCAGGAACTTCCCACAAAGGCTTTGGCAGGGAATCGGCGTCCACTACAAAGTGGATATTGTATGGTAGAATGTAGCATATGCATTTTATGGGATATACATAATAAATTTGTGATTTACATTTCCTGTTCGCATCTTTTCAATGATCCAAACCATTTATGTGATGTGAGTTAACATGCCTGGAATATCCAAATCTAAAATGCACCGTTCTATCTTTAACCTCCCTATGTAAAATTTGGTAATTCCCTATTTTAAATTTTACCATTCATATTGATGGTAGATAATTGACGGTTACAATTTCATGATCAGTGTGATTTGGGAAACATGATCCGTCCATAGTGTATCTGACCATTTGGATGGTCTGGATAGCAGTACATGAGTATAAGGTGCAAGGAGTGTGAATCACCACCATATGGGACACCGTTTCCTTGGAGTGCACCCCACTTGATGGGTGGTTCAGATCACGCAGGATGTGTGCTTCTCTATGGCGTTTTACCATAAGCGAAAATTCGAAGTGGATTGCCAATGGCAACATGTGTCCCAAGCTCTATGGCGCACATCAGGATGTACGTATTTTATCCACACCGTTCATTCGTTTTTAGCAGCTCATTTTAAGGCATGAACCCAATTGCAGATCTAAAGCTCAAGTGGACCATAATGAGGATTGAATGCCCACCGTTGAAAACTTTATGGGCCCTACCGTGATGTTTTATTTTCCATCCAATATGTTCATTGTGTTAAGCAGACCTAGATGAAGGGAAACACAAATATAAGTTTGATATATATATATATATATATATATATATATATATATATATATATATATATATATATATATATATATATATATATATATATATAAAACTTTTGTAAGTTTTCTACGGTGAGCGTTGAATCTAAGGGGACAACGTGAGCGTTCAATCTCCACTTTTTTTGTGGTGTGGTCCACTTGAGTTTTGGATCCGCATCATGTTTTTGACTCATATGCTAAAATGAGCTAGAAAAATAGATGGACAGCATGGATAAAACACATACATAATCTATTAATGAGAGGAGAAGTGCGTAGAATAATACGGGATAGTCTAGAGGGAGGAATTCACAATGACCAAAAAGTAGTGGGGGCGTTTTTACAATTACCCCAGGAGAAATGCATCAAAAACTTCCTCTCATATATTTTGGATAGCAACCATCACCTACTTTCATTCATTTTCATTCCAGCATGGCCATTTTTTAAAAAATAAAATAAAATCCATCCTTAACGGTCCAAGGTGACCTTACCCTCATGACTTTTTGGTCCATTTCCAATCATACCATTCTAAAGAAATATTTATAAAAATGAGATTGGGAGGTATTAGAAAAGAATCTCACACTTACCAATTTAATATACATGGGTGCTATGTAAGTCATGTACAAATGTGGTGGTGCACATGTGCTGTGTTTGGACCATATGTATAATGGGTGCACGTGTTGATTATTTGGTTAGTGGAATATTTATTAGGAAGTGAGATATCTATTGGCTAATTAAAAACCAACTATCATATTTCAGCAAGCAATTGTTTACTAATCAAGTAATAGGTTTGCTCAGCCGATATAATTTTTTCAACAAACACCTGTTAACTAATCAAGGAATAGGATTGCCCAGCCATATGATTTTGGAGCTTTGAGTCCATGATAGTTATTCATATATTTTAGTAGGTCTAATGTCACTGAATGTATACTTGTCTGCGATGTGAAAGTGCTTGTGTATCAAGCATGAAACTATGTTGAAAAATCAAATGAATTTATGGGGATTTTTACCAAAATGATCCTAAGGTTTGATCATTACTAGTGTTTAACCTCACTTTTACTCTTTCTTTTTTTTTTTTTGGTATATTTTGAAATATTGCAGGAACGAAAATTACCTATATTCTTAGGATTTTTCGAAAAATAAAGATAGTCATTTTCAAAAGTGTGGAATGAATCCCATTAAATTGTAATTGGACCCACCTCACAGGATATATAATCTACTCATTTTATTTCCCGGTTCTAGAAACACAAAAGTATTGAGTTAAGTTTGATTGAAGATCTCTATGGCCTACAAAATTCATTAATGTTCGGCATTCATTATCAATTGTTTCATTTAGTATAGTCTATCTGTGATGAGTTTTTCCTCATTTATAGGTCTATATTCTAAAATTAAAACCCCAATTAAATGGATGGCATGGACATCACTAATGACAACCCATGGGCCACACAAAAGCAATCCACATGGCCTTTGCGAGGCGAAGACACCATTGGGGACTCATTTTTATAAAATGGTTTTTTTTTTTTTTTTCTTTCTTTCTTTCCAGAGGAGAATTACCACCTACTCTGATTATTTGAACTATTGACTGTGGGACCACCTCACTCTCTGGCCAACCTCCGCTAACCGCCCCGTATTGTCTTCACTTCCTATGATATATATTTTTTTAAAAAATAATAATTTGGCAGGGTATTAGTTATAAGATAGTTATGTGAGCTTGATATTGGGAGAATGATTAAAGTTTTGGGAGTTTGATGTATTAACATTCCTAGTTTGATGGGAGTTTAATATTAACATTTTTTTAAAAATAAAATTTGTTTTCATTCGAATTTGATGGGAGCAGTCCATTGAAAATATTAACATTTATATCAACGATCCTATTGGAATTGCACAATGGTGATCTTTATGCATTATAATAACAATCTTACTGAAAATGCACAGCGGTGGCCCTTGTAAATTAAAATGATGATTCCTATGCACAACGACAATCCTTATGCATAGGGGAGATCTTGAGCACAACGACAATCCTTATGCATTATAAAGTTGTTGTGAATTTTTAGCAGATTGTCGGTGTGATTTTTTAACGGGATTGTCGTTGAAATTCACAAGGATCACCAAACAATTGATACGGGTCCCACAATGAAGAGGAAGTACATCAGTGATTTGCTGGAGTTTGTGCTAGCCCTATATAAACTACCTTCCAACTGTTGAAACCACTGGTGGTCCCCCTCTCTGAAAAAAGACCTTCAGAAAACAAAAATGGGCTGTTGACGACATTTTGCACCGCAAAAGGGCTTTCAGACAACTTTTATGGGGTTTCACAGGTCGTCATGAGTGAAATCCAGACTGCTTATTTTATTTGAGTTTTAATTTTAAGGCGTGGACCAATGAATGAGGAAAAATCATATCACCAGTGGATCACAATAAGAAAAAAATTCATGAATGAACGCCTAATCTTATATACATTTGTGGGCTACAAAGGGCTTTTATCATGCTAAAATCAACTCATTTTATAGGTCTAAATTAAATTTGGTTGAATGAAATGAGTGGATCATATTTCATATGGAGTAGACCCAATAATAATTTAATGGACCCACTCTACACTCCGGTACGAGACGCTCTTAATTTGTCATGCATTTAAACATTGTACGAATGCCAAGCTTGTAATAGGGAAACGGATTGGCCACTCCCCCTGCCACCAGCCCCGTGGCTAGTGGTCGGTGCTCTGTGGGCCCCTCTATGATGTATGTGTTTCATCCATTCCGTTCATCCATTTTTACAAATCATTTTAGGGCTTGTTCCAAAAAATGAGAGGAATTTAAATCTCAGGTGGACCACACCACAAATAAAAAAAAATATTGATTGGATATCCACAATTAAAATTCTCCTAAGGCCCACTATTTATTTGACATCTAATATGTGATTAGGTCATACAGGCCCAGATGAAGGGAAAAAGGCAAAAATCAGCTTGATCCAAAACTTTTATGGCCCCCAAAAGGTTTCTAATGGTCTACGCTCATTCAACATTGTTTCCTGTAATGTGGTCCACTTGAGATTTGGATATACCTCATTTTTGGTCTCATGCCATAAAATGATCCGGAAAAATATATGGACGGCATGGATGAAACACATACATCATGGTAGGGCCCACCAACCACCGACCACCAGCCATTGGCGGGTGGCAGGGGGAGTAGCCAATCCGTTCCTTGTAATAGGGCCTTTTTTTCCCCATAAACTTTCCAAAAGCTGCCAGATTCTTCAAAATAAAGGAATAGAAAGTTAAGCCAAACACTAGCTAAGGCATGGTTAGGAAGCCCACATCCAGGTAATTGACGCAGGGATGAACGTGATAAGGATAATTACTCCGAATCCACGGAGCTTCTCTAGACTCCTCACAGAGACTTCTCGAATCCACGAGGAAAGAAAGCAGAAAAATAGAAATAAATTCTAAGAAATTCAAAATTGATTAATTGATGACTAAAAATGAGTTCAAAACCCTTTAAATAGGGGTAACAAGCAATGGGAAAGAAATAAGAATCAAACTACAACTACAACTCCTAAAAACTGCGACTTACTATAAATAGTAAACTTACTATTTATAGACGGCCATGATGTCTACTAGTGAGAAAGGTTTTCGGCCAAAAATAGTAAGTGTCCTATTTGGCTTCACCAAACCGTTCTCCTAATTATTCTAAGCTCTTTTCACGTTGGGCGCAACTCCTAAAGCCCGACGGATGAAGAGTTATAACCAAACTAAAACTTACTATTTATAGTAAAAACGAAATTAAAATAGGGAAATGACCATCGATCCAGGGGTTTTTCGCAATTTCGAGTGTCGCAACCCTGCATTGCAGGGTTGGTTGACTAAAGTAGCTCGTTCTACCCCAAAATCATATATTTTACGTTAGCTAACTCATTCCGAATTGCAAGATACGCTCGATCTAAGGTCTAACGGTCTGGATCACTTCTGTCGTCGACCATGCCTTTTCTGATCCATCTTGGCTATGAATGTAACGCCATGAAAATCGGGGGTCGAGCATAAACTCAACTCCCAAGTTCCAACGCATCACTTATGCAACAAAATGAATGATGATTAAATGTTATCTTTATTAGTGTAGTGAACATGAGTGAGATTAAGCCAAAACAACATATCATACTCCAGAGACAGTTAAATTATAAGCGGAAGACTGTGATAGATAGAAAAATATATAAACTATAGTAAGTCTCCAGAGTGTGATAAGATTACTAGGTTAATGAATTACAAGTATAATTTCAAAATATACCAAGTTGTGGAAGTGTAATGTCTTCTATCCCAAATACCATAGCCCCGTCAATGCAATTTCAGGTCTTCATAGACCTGTCAGAGAGTTACATGTAGGAGAACTCCTCCTCAACATCATAATAGTAGTCCGGCTCTGCTTCATAAGCATCGCCATCACCTACAGCTAAGACAATCTGGTTGGTGTTGCAAGCACCGTCCCGTAACGTGAGAGTGAGTGATCAACTCAGTGGAACAATAAAGCATAAGTTAACATGTTATCAAAACAATAAAAAAGTAATGATAAAGCAGTACAATCAAACAATTTTAAATACTCTTATTAATGTAAGTATGAATGCAGTCATGATGTATGCCCTCACCGACATACTCCCTCATGCGACACCATCTTACGTTCGCGGCATGCTTGCATTCCTCAGTGCTCCACATCTTCCAGGCACATGCAATGCGATGATGAGCATGATTACCGAGTTGTTATTAGTCCATTTCAAATAGCAGGATTGGGAAACTAAGGTACTTCCCTTGTATCATTCCCAAACATGATCCATTCTAGGGTCGTCAAACCTAGATAATCTCATACGATAATGTGGTTCTAGGGGCGCAGAAAGGTCATTGTCGAAAACATTACACGCAATTGTTACACCACTCCCCATCACCTTTTAACGGTTCATCAAGAATTGATACATGCCTAGTTCATACTCTATTCACTGCGGCAAAATTCGTCGCCTCACCGCAAATTTAGAGTATACTCGAGGTCACTACAAAGGGCTGTCAGGGTTGTTACACGCATTCGTTGCACCACTCCCCCATCACCTTATCAATGTAGGCCGACAGCACGAATATAGTGTCCCATACTACCATAATCGGCTCACGAGTCTGGTTGTTCAATGGACACTACGGGGAGGCACATGGCCCCAGCGTATGCCGACAGCTCGACCACGGTGTCTCATACCACCATGCCCGACTCATGAGTTTTAGCGGATCGAGGTACCATGGTTTAAGGGATTTCATTGGTAAGTTTGGTACCCTAGGTTCAAACAGTGGTGTCCAAACATGGTGAACATACATTAGACAGATTGGGTTACTTAACGAGCCAGACTAGCATGAACGCATAACCAGCTGAACGACATGAAGTGCATAAGCACTTCGCATGGCCTAACCACTGCCGCCAACTGAAGTATGACTCGGGTTTGTCAGACACATCCTACGTGGCGAAATGAATCTCAACCATGAACTCAAGTCTGTTACTGATTGTCTGGACTATAATTATAGTCTTAATCACATTCAATTACAGAACAGTTAAAGCAGTAATGGATCAAGATTTCAAATCATACAATCAAATATCCAATATTGTCGCTTAGAAGTCGCTGTGGTATCGTTGCAGGAACGCGTTGCACCACTCCCCCATCACCCTTCATGGATTTTATGGAATACAACTTAAACATGTGAAGTAATCAGAGCAGAATTAAATAAACAAGTAATTTAAACATATTAACAAGCATGTTATAAAACACAATGCAAACAAGAAATCCAAACACATACGTTTCATAAAACAGTAAGCGATTAAACAAAATAACTTACATGAAGGAAATCATACACATCACTAAGGTAGTTGAGAATCTTATCTTAACACCTTTATACACTACAATTTACTAACTACTACTCATCCAGACATTTCAACAAACAATTTAGACTACATACATCAACATACATGACGTATGTTGATCACATAGGTATTAGGCTAAATCCTTTCACTAGGGAGTTGCCCCAATTATTACTCGTGTGCACCCACGACGGGTAATCATGGCAAGCATGAATTCAAGTTCCATATTCATTTGAACATTTTCACAAACACTTAGGCTACACAATTTAACATGTTGGCCGTCGCATGATTTAGGGCAAATCCTTTCGCCAAACGGGTATCGCCAATACAACAATCAATATATCCATTACAATTAGTCATGACGAGCACGAATGAGAATTCTATACTCATTCAGTCATTTTCACAAATACTTAGAATACACTATTTCAACATACATAGTGTATATTAGCAAAACATGTATTAGGACGAGTCCTTTCGCCAAATAAGTATTTTACACATATATAATATGTTCATACAGCAAATAATCATGGCAAATATATTTTCAAAATTTATACGTATACGGTACTTTCTACAAATACCTAGAATATGTAAAATTCCATATTCTTCGTCTGTAATCGAAACGAAAAACAGACAATACTTTGTACATGTGCAATTGCATGCAGATCATGCTTCTATCATTATCTGACATTGAAAGCATTGAAAACTATAACTTATACACCTAAAGTCCGCACCTTTTGTCGTAGAATCGTAACGAATACGATAGGTTTGCTAAGCTTCCGTATTCGGCAGTTTAGTAACCAATAGAATGAAATAGGTTAGATATTTCATAGCCTACAACCTTAACAACCCCAAAATAGATTAAGGTTATAGTTTCTTACCTAGAAATGACGCCGGAATCACTGGGAAAGCGATTAGATAGGGGTGGTTGTGCTTGCACAGCGGCAGGGTAGAGCATCAGGGAGATCCTCCCGCTTCTCTCACACTTTCCCTCTCTCTTTTCTCTCTTCTATCTCAAATTCGTATGGTTGAATGAGAGAAGGTTTTAAGGTCCTTATATAGCCTAAAAATTCACTGAAATAGACTTCAGGTCAAGGTATACTTAGGTTATAACTAAAGTGGTCCAGTTTCAGCTCAACGAAGGACTTCTGGCAGCCCCCCTTGAGCCAAAGGGCAGACTTAAGCTCACTAACACTGGATCTAGGTATGACTAAGTTTTCGTTTCAGTCGGGATTCTAGATCGCAAATGGCGGACCAGTTTCAGTTCAACGGTCAGTGGCTCTCGATCGGAGATTCCAAGTACATGGATATGTTTGGAGAAATATCCCTAATCCGAGGGTGTAATTTGGCCTGATTCTGACGGTCAGGTTGTTTAATATTGACCCGTAAGCGACAAGTCTCAGATTTATTTATTTTGAATTTAATTTAGAATTATTTTCACATTTCTCACACTCCCCGCTCCGAGCTCAAGCGAAGAGCGCTGAGACATTATCTGGATTTGATTTCCGAGATGGTTGTCAAGCCCAGCAAGGCAGTCCTAATTCCTTAACTTCGTGTTAATCGGACTTCCGACGTGCGGTCCAGATCTGATACAGAGTTTCGAGATGCTCCCGAGAGCAGCCAGGTAATGAGATTGATCCCAAATTTTAGGGTAATGTAGCGTCAACGGTTCTACAAGTTTTGAGTCTTGCAGATCGTATTTAAAGCGATTGGTGCTAGTTTCACAGGTACTCTAGTTTAACACTAGCTAATTCTCGCCTAATTTCTAAAGAATTTAGTCCTGTATGATTTCTGTCTGAGGTAGTACTTAGTCCTTTGTAGTTTGTATATAGAGTGATCCAAGTTATAATACTTAGTTAGTTTAAGATAGTGTCTAGGGTGAAAGTACTTAAAAAAATTGAAAGAACAAGGTGGTGAAGGGTGGGATTTGTGAAGGAAATGGGTTCAAAAGCGGCTTTAGACTTTGGGATTGAGTTCTGATAGGTTAATAAGGTGTTAGGATCGACCCATTGCCTAAGGACGTCTAATTCCAGATTGGCAAAAATCTGAGATGTTACAATCTACCCCCCTTAAAACAAAATTTCGTCCCCGAAATTGCCTAAGGGTAATAAGGAAAGATTTACTTATTTCTTTTGCCTAAGTTTTATTGATTTTGAGTTTCTACGCGTGGTAGGGTATATACTAGCCTGGTTCATTTTAGTCTACCCCCCTTAAAATAAAATTTCTTTATCCATTTCTCATTTCCTGATGGTTTGCTACAATGGATTTCTTTCCCTATTTGGAGTCTTGACGACGATTCCCAACAATTTAAAGTAAGATAGTTGTTTTCAATGTTTGATCAACACGGAGAGACAGTTGTAGTGGGCTTGATCCCGATACATCGATCATCTACCTGACCAGGGTAGAAGGCTCGTCGTATCCCTTCTTAGTCCTGGTGGCTCCTAGTCTTCTGCTCGGTCAAGCAGTGAGTCCATTGGTAGTCGCCCAGGATTGAGAATTGGGTCAAGCTGCGAATACTTCACGGTTGTATATGTCAGTAACTCCGTAGTCCGATCACTCTAAAAACGTAGGGAATGTCCATCATTGAAAGGTTCAAATGTCCTATTTATAAGGATGCCCTTCAGGTCTTGGTCTAAGAAAATCCTCATCTCATTCTATGTCCGAGATAGGGTAGCTCATCCTATTTAGTGACCTATCTTTACGTATTACTGGGAGTAATTTCTTTCGATCCTGGGCCAGTGGGGCAAGGGCCAACCATGCTTCCGCTGCGCCCATGAACGAATAGACGTGTATACCTACTTAACTCGACTGAGTTCATAACTTGTCTACCCCTCTTAAAATTGTTTCTATCCTCAGGGTTCAAGAATTTGTACATCGATCTGTATGTCAGAACGAGTTGAAATTTGAGACCTATCTTTGGTATGACATGGGAAGCGATTTAGCAATACATTGATCTTCTTTTTATCGATGATGCGTATTATGACATTGGTACCAATGATTATAGAAAGGACCTAAAGATGATGGATATTGTGGTTGATTTCAGGGACAGGTGTGAGTTTGTGGCAAGATGCCTAATTCTACCAAGGAGTTTTGTCACGGTCCAGACTTATCCTATTTAATCATGTCTAGCTTAACAGGCAGGCTATCTTCCTACGTTCATATGCACAATATGTATGCCAACATGGCATGTGATTCGGGACCGAATTTCTAACTGTTTGTTACCCATTTGGGAAATTTCTTGGGCCTAAAAAGAAAATCTCTATTGGCTATATGTCCTTAACACTCATCAAAGACGAATTACGAAACTTTTAGTTGTAAGTGGTAGGGCCAACACAGAAGGAAAGTTGTGTAGTAGGTCTGAGTCGGTTAAGCCGAATAACTACGTCTATGATTTAATTGGCTTAGCATAATTAATTAGTCATTTACCTTCATTAGCCTAACCAGTAGTCTAGTCTTAATTTAGGAGTAGCGGTAATCCACTGGTTGTAGTTCAAGGTCTATGCTTATGCCCAAACTAGAATGTAACTACGCTCGAGCACTTCATACATGACCACACCAACTAAGGAGGTCCTAGGGTTCACCTTATCAATCTATTGAATTTCCCCTAATGTTAAGTCGTTCGTATCTAAGAACACCACTCTAGGTCCAAAATTCCAAGGGCCTATTTGGCCGGTGGTCTTAAGTTGTATTAAATGGGCTTGCCTTGCTAATCCCACCTCGGGATTGGGAGTGGCTTGTTTGGTAGGAGGGTGGGTGGGGATTCATTTTAGAAAGTGAGCCTTGTGTTGGAAAGTGTGAGATGGGATTTCCAAACCCCATGATGATGAATTTCTAAGTGTAATTGGAAGGAAATCTCGGAATATACTTTTTATTGCATACATTCCAAACATGACATTAGAAAATATGGGATACACCCAATCTAGGGACCATACCTAACACATACATTTTACATACATTTATTGTTACTTTTACAATTCTAGCCACCTTAATCTTACCTAATGCAATTGGCCGAACGAGCCCTAAACGTCCTAACATTCGGAGGTTATGAAAGTTATGGGACAAAAAATATGGATTTTGTGTTCATATGGGCGTGAAATGGTGAGGCCAAGAGGAGTAATGGTGGAGGGGTGGAAGGAGTTCACAATTGTCGCGTACAACTCTAACTTGCCAAACATTTGACACATTCCATCAACATGAAAACACAAAGATCCTAACGTAGGAGCTGGAACTTTTGATTCTCCATGAGTTTGAACCTCAACAGGGATTGTAAAGGCCCCAAAAGACAGGGTTTGAAGAAAGGAAATGAAGAAATAGGATGGGTTGAGAGCTTACATGGTTTTGAGCTTCAAATGGGGGGTGTGGGAGCTTAAATGAGGAAAAACAGAAAGGGTAGAGGATAAGTGCTGGTGTGAACGATGGAGGGGTGTGGGTTTTAACAGAAAACAGTGAAATAGGCGATTGAAAGGGAGGTTTGAGAGAGGAAACAACAACTTGGAGGAGAAAAGAGAGCTTGGAGGGGTGATTTGTGAAGGAAGTAGGTGTTTGGGGTAGTTTCGATGTACGAGACACACATCAGGAGGGTCCCACAACCTCCAAACTCGATCGGCCCGACCGGCCGGGCCCAAAACCCGGCGAGGCCTCGCCGACCGGGCGAGGGCCTCGCCACCCACTGGACTGGTTGGCAATGTCTCGCCATTTGGACGAGGTCGTCGTGATCCCTAAGCCCCAAAAAAGTATGAGTCCCACCCTGGGTCCCCCCGGAGGTGCTCCGTTTGGCCCTCGACTCCGTTTCGAGCCGTATCGGGGCCAAATTGCAAACCAAAATAATTTTATGTGACATGTAGCATATTATTTTGGGGTAGGAGGCGCTAATCTATCCAACTAACCCATTTATTTCACGAGATTCCATAATTTGAATGGTCAAAAGTCCAATTTCTACATATATTTACTATTTATAGCAAATTTTTGTTTAAGTATTATTCTTCATCATTTATACGTTAAGAATTATGTCTAGTATAAAAGGACTTAGAAAAAGTTGAAGAATGAGGTGGTGAACGGAGAGAATTTGAAGGAATTGGATAAAAGGGGTTTTAGGCTTTGAGATGAAGTGTAAAGTGTTGTGGTTGACCCACAACCTGAAGACATTCGTTTCTAGGGAACGACTTAAACCTGTCGACTGATTGTCTAGAAGTGCTTCGGGATCGTTTCGTGTGATCATGGGTGTGTACGGGCCCAATCTCAGTGGTCGATTTCGGTCGGTTTCGCCGTTCGGCGAATTTCTCTACATTTCGTCACTCCCTCCTAAGTCAGAGTGCATCAGAGTGCGTCGTGTGACCATAACCCAGGTCCGGTTTAATCCAAATCCTGCTCTGATACCATCTTGTAATGCCCTGAAAATCGGGGGTCGAGCATAAACTCAACTTCCGAGTTCCAACGCATCACTTTTTTTTTTGAAAGATCACAGATTTGTATGAAAAACAGGAAAAGACAAAAAGGAGGAGAGGGGAAGCTGAGAAAGCAAGCCCATCTAAGCTCCAAGAAACATAAAATTACAACCCTTAAGACTGTCAACAGCTGTGGCCCATTCAATAATCATACGCTTGGCCTTACTAGCTACATTATCGGTGGAGTGCACCCTATCCTGAAAACATCTTTCATTCCTTTCTACCCAAACACTCCACCAAATAGCGATTATAGCTATTCTCCATATCCACTTTTTCTCGCTTTTCTAATCTGATCCCATGCCAAGCTTTTAACGAGAGAATCCTTGAATCGAGAAGCACCGATCTATCTTAGAATCGGAAGAGAAATTCAGCCCATATGAGATTGATAAAAGGACAATGAATGAGCAAATGATCCACGTTTCTTCTTGCTCCATGCACAGCAGACACACGTTTACCAAGATCATGCCCCTTTTTATGAGATTGTCAAGCTGTAAGGATTTTCTTCCTAGTAACTAGCCACCCAAAAGAAACAAACTTGGGAGGGATAGGTAATTTTCGAGATATAGCCGATCCGAGGGTCTCGAAGAGGAAGGAGGAGTCCGCCATACGATTGAATAGCGATTAACCGAGAAAAGACTGGATTTTTCTAGCTTCCAAATTATTTTATCTTCTTTGGACAAAGTCGGACCGCTCTGAAGATGCGATCGATAGCGACACATACTCAAAGATTTCCCAGTCTCGAAGATTTCTTCGCGTAGTCCACATTCCACACTTGTTTTCCTTCCTTGGTTAGAGAAGAAATAATTGACTGTAGCTGTTTGATAAGGACTGAGGAGAAAAATGTTTCGAAACTCCTCTTTCAACGGCAAGTCCCCTATCCATAAATCTTCCCAAAATCTGATTTTATCCCCCTTACCAATCTCATAGCCGATCCATTTGAACACCTTCCTTTGTAAGGAGACAATATCCCTCCATAGGGCAGAAGCCCTATAATTGGAAGAATTTTTTGTCCACCAACCACCATCTGAGCAGCCGTACTTGCTTTTAATAACCTTGTTCCAAAGAGCATCTTTCTCGGATCCTAACCTCCATATCCACTTACCTAGGAGGGCACGATTCATGATTTTGAGATCTTTTATCCCAGCACCACCTTCCTGATAATTTTTGCACACTTGCTTCCAATCGACCAGATGAAACTTCTTCTTCTCCTCCTTACCTTGCCAAAGAAAGTTTCGCCTAAGCTTTTCGAGTCTTGTCAAAACTGAAGACGGACATTTAAATAAAGACATGAAATATAGGGGGAGATTAGAAAGGGCGGCCTTGATAAGAGTGAGTCTCCCTCCCCTAGATAAATATCTGCATTTCCAGGAAGCAAGATACTTCTCAAATCTATCAACAACCTTATCCCATAAATACTTAGGGGGTCTGCCAATGCATAGGGGCAGCCCAACAAAAGTGATCGGAAAGGAAGCCGTTGAGCATTGAAACTCTTCCGCGAAACTCCTCACCTCTTCTTCGTCCATATTGACTCCAAGCATCTTGGATTTTGACATGTTAACTCTAAGGCCCGATACAGCTTCAAAACAGCGAATAGACGTGCGCAAATTAATAACCTTGACCATATTGGCTTCGCTGAAAAGAAGCGTGTCATCCGCAAACTGGATATGAGAAATCGGAGTGGCCATCCCTTGCACGGCAATACCGCTTAAAATTCCAGCTTGTTGACCTTTTTGTAGCATTCTCGAAAGGGCTTCACCAACAATGAGAAATAAGAAAGGAGAGAGAGGGTCGCCTTGCCGCAAGCCTCTAGAGCTTTTGAAAAAGCCTTTAGGAGAGCCATTGAGGAGAATTGAGAAATAAGCCGAACCCACACATTCTTTTATCCACCCTCTCCATTTGACTCCGAACCCCATCCTTCTTAGCATATATTGCAAAAAGCCCCAATCCACATGATCGTAGGCCTTTTCAATATCCAAATTGCAGATAATGCCTTTCTTTCCTGAGATATGACTAGAATGCAGGCATTCATTAGCTATAAGAGCACAGTCGAGAATTTGTCTTCCTTGGATAAATGCACTTTGAGTTTCAGATATGATCTTCCCAATAACCTTCTTTAAACTAGAAGCTAAGACCTTAGCCAGAATCTTATAAGGGCCTCTTAAAAGACTGATGGGCCGAAAATCTTTGAAAGAGGAAGCGCCCGGAATTTTTGGGATAAGAGCTATGAATGAAGCTCCTAGACCTTTAGAAAGCCTACCTCTTTCGAAAAATTCATTAAAATAGCTCATTACATCCCCTTGAATAACATCCCAAAATTTTTGAAAGAACATCAGAGGAAAACCATCAGGCCCAGGAGCCTTCTCAGCACTCAGGGAATCTACGGCAAGCTTCACCTCTTTGAGACTAAAGGGGGCTTCAAGGAAAGTAGCATCTTCAACTGAAAGGCTGTTTACTTGAAGATTGTCGAGATTTGGTCTCTTCCAATCTTCTTTCTTGAGGAACGAACTATAAAACGAGATGGCCTCTTCCACAATCATCTCTTTGTTCTCGGTAACGACGCCATCAACGACTATACTACTTATCTTGTTGTGTCTTGCACGCATACTGGCAATGCCGTGGAAAAATTTTGTATTCTTGTCACCTTCCTTGATCCATTTTTCCCACGATCTCTGTTTCCAGAAAACTTCTTTTTGAAGAGCTCTTGCTGACAGGGATTGGATGAGATGAATTCTTCTAGCGAGGATTTCTGAAGACATCACTCCACTTTCAGCTCCTAAATCAATCAATTGAAGCTCTGCTAGAATCGAATCTGTTTCTGCTTCACTAGCATTCTGGACTTGCTGCCTCCAATCTTTGATTTTTTCTTTCAGAAATCTGAGTTTATTACATAACTTATAACCAGCAAAACCGTCAACTTGACAATCATTCCACCAGTCAACAACTTTCTGGTGGAACCCCTCAATCTTAAGCCACGAAATCTCAAACCTGAACGGTTTCGGACCCCAGTTCTACTCTTCAACTGAAAGACATATCGGACAATGATCAGACGTAGTTCTCGGGAGGGCTGTTTGAAGGCAGGAAGGAAAAACTTCCAGCCAATCCGGGGAAACCAAAAAACGGTCCAATCTAGAGGAGATTGGATTCATTCTGCAGTTAGTCCAAGTGAATTTTGAACCATGAAGAGGCAGATCTACTAACTCTTGCTCGTCAATCCAGCTTGAAAAAGCTCGCATTCCTGAAGAGACTCTTCTGCCATTCGATTTATCTTCAGCATATCTAGTTATATTAAAGTCTCCTACAAAACAGCACGACCCAGAAAAGTTCTGTCTAACAGAATTCAGCTCCTCCCAAAAATCTTTCCTCCTGGCCGCAATGACTGGGCCATAAATAGAAGAAATCAGGCAAGCAAAGTCTGAAAAATTGTCTTGCAGAATAATCAAAACCGAATAATCTCCAACCCAACTATTCTGGAGCAACCACTGAGAAGAATTCCAGGCAATAAGAATACCTCCTGCATTCCCAATTGCTTCACGTCACACCCATTTGACATCAGCAACTTTCCAAAGGGATCCCAATAAAAACTCTGAAAAATGATTGACTTTAGTTTCCTGAAAACAAACTACATCTGCCTTACTTCTGTCGCAGGTTTCCTTAATGAGCCTTCTTTTCTGCCTCAACCCCACTCCTCTGACATTCCAAGAAAGAATCTTCATTGGGAAACTGGTCTGCCCCGATTACCCTGACACCCTATATGAATCTTGCTCTGAGTAGACGTACCTGAACTGAGGGCCAGCCGTTGAAGCTCTCTGTCGCTGCACGATTTAGAAAGACGTCTCCTGGGAGATTTTTGAGCTGATAAAGGTCTCCCTCGATTCTCAACACATTGAAACAACGCTATGTAATCTTCGGGTCGATCCCCAAATGATAGCCCAATGGATCTGCCAACGTGACCTATGGCATCTTGAATCCATTTCTTATTTCCAATGGTTTCGATAAGCTCAGCCCTCTGATCATCGGGTTTTGAACTCTGGACCTGAGGGCCCATCTGATCTGCTGAAGTCTCAACGCAGATCTGCAGCGGTTCAACCTCTATAATCCCTTGACCTAAATCTTCGTGGAATAGAATCGATAGAGCCTGATCGTTAAAACCTTCCTTTGGAAAAGGGGAAGAAGAAGGAGAAACCGTAGATATCGGATTGTCAGAGAAATATGAGTCGTTGTCGTACTCGGAACCCGCTTCATCTTCACTGGTCGGAGTAGACATAGGAAGCTGAGTGTCGCGTCTTTCCTCCTCGATCGCTCTTTTCGGCTCTTGCACAACCTTTCGACCTCGATTTGAAGTTATTGAAAGTTTTACTAGTCGACGGTCTTGACCGAGATCGCGTAGTAGGGGCGGTCGATATTATCGGACCCGCGGAGACCCGAGTGGGACCCACTTTCAGGACCCGACTCGACTGATAGGGAGCGAGGCTTTCCCGACCCTTCAATCGCCTTCCCGATGTTGCCACGTATATCCGTAGGCTGCCCTGAATAAAAGTCATCTGCCTCTCTCGCATGCGCTGCAACCTCACTGACACGTGGAGACGATATTGCAACCTCACTGACACGTGGAGACGATTATTGCACAAGCTCGAATCAAAATCTCGCGAGACGATATTGCAGTTTAAAAAACTGATAGCAGTAGCTTCTGATACACGCGTCAGTCCCTGTGGCGTGTTGTGGACGCTATCAGTAAGAGTATTAGCTGGCGGGATGAGACTTCGGTATGGTGTTCCGACGGAGCAAGGAGCACGAGTGTAATCCTGCACTGTCGTCTTCTCTGCCGGAATAGTCTCTGCAACTTTGCTTCTCCACAGGTCTCCCCACCTTGGAATTAGATCATCTTTCATCTCCCTTTGGATTGGCAGAAAGATTTTCCTATTATCTGCCGTGACGTGGATATGTGGAGGAATAAATTCCCCCTTTTTTCTTCTTACACGGACTCTAATGACACCCATCTCTTCTCCTGATATCGTTTTGGAATCTAATTCAATAAAAGATCCTAAGCACGAAGCTACTTCCATGAAGAAATCGACATACCATAATTCCAGAGGAATGACCCAAATGAGAAACCAGACATCTTCCATCCCAAAAATGGAAAAATCATCCCATCTCTGAATCCGAACTACCGGGCCATCCGTAAATAAAGCGCCAGCCATGAGAAGAAAATCTGGGTTGACTCCTGAACTGACTGTAAGCCAAAGCTCATTGTAGCCAATAGGTTTGATGGAATAATTTTCCGGTTTCATGTTACAGCAGTCCTCTATCCATCTCCTCACTTGAGGAATGGAAGAGCCTTCTTTAGCTATCACCACCATCGAGTCTTGAAGTTCCCCCTTACCTCTATCCAGACGATCTCGCAAAAAGTTCAGAATGTATTCCGATTGAAGCGAATCCAGACCATGATCGGGATTTTTATTTTTCTCTTTGTTGTTTATTTGATTAGAGCTATCTGATTGTTGCGAGGGACTGATAGAGTTTAGGAGTGCTTCCTTAAATGATCCTCCTGATTTTTGAATAATCCTATCTTGCCTCTCCTGCCTCCCTTGATTCTGCACTTTTGAAAAATTCATTACACTGTTGTTCGACAATTTTCTGGGGATTCCCTTCCTAACATTACGTTCAGGGCCATATCTAGCTCTTTGGACAGTATTTTGTCCCCTCCAAAGCTTTGGCCATGGAGCATTTCGACAAACCATGGCAAGTTCTGGGTTCGAAACCCATTCTTACCAAGGAAAATCCTCTCAGAATCGCCGCTTTTTCTATCCCTGGGCATCACCACGTCCATTAGAGCTCCCGCACGTCCGAACACTCTTGAGATATTGATGGGGAGCCATCCCGCAGGGTAGCCCTTGATGAAGAGAGTTGGATAAGAATCGTAGGATCTGCTCTGAGAAACGATCTTTGTACCTTTACCTTTGAGCCGTTTAACCTGCTGCCATTCCCCTGAGTTTGTCTTGTTGTTACTCTGGTTCCCGTCGTCGGTATCTATCTTATCCCGTATTTCACCTGATACCACTCTCTCCTCTCCGGAAATCTCACCTCTTTCCTTTCTCGATCTAACCGGAGTGAGGCAGTCGTCGCCGTGAACGACCTCGTCGATGCTGCTGTCCATTCAAGCCTCGTCGTGAACGACCTCAACAAGGGTCACCGTGAACGACCTCGTAAGGGTCGCCGTGAACGACCTCGTTGATGGTTTTTGTTTTCTGCATTCACATGCGCGACGAAGCCCTTACTTCCTTGAAGTGTGGTTCCAACACATCACTTATGCAACAAAATGAATGATGATTGAATGTTGTCTTTGTTAGTGTAGTGAACATGAGTGAGATTAAGCCAAAACAGCATATCATACTCCAGAGACAGTTAAATTGTAAGCGGAAGACTGTGATAGATAGAAAAATATATAAACTATAATAAGTCTCCAGAGTGTGATAAGATTACTAGGTTAATGAATTACAAGTATAATTTCAAAATATACCAAGTTGTGGAAGTGTAATGTCTTCTAACCCAAATATCATAGCCCCGTCATTGCAATTTCAGGTCTTCATAGACCTGTCAGAGAGTTACATGTAGGAGAACTCCTCCTCAACATCATAATAGTAGTCCGGCTCTGCTTCATAAGCATCGCCATCACCTGCAGCTAAGACAATCTAATTGGTGTTGCAAGCACCATCCCGTAACGTGGGAGTGAGTGATCAACTCAGTGAAACAATAAAGCATAGGTTAACATGTTATCAAAACAGTCAAGCAGTAATGATAAAGCAGTATAATCAAACAATTTTAAATACTCTTATTAATGTAAGTATGAATGCAGTCATGATGTATGCCCTCACCGACATACTCCCTCATGCGACACCATCTTACGTTTGCGGATGCTTGCATTCCTCAGTGCTCCACATCTTCCAGGCACATGCAATGCGATGATGAGCATGATTACCGAGTTGTTATTAGTCCATTTCAAACAGCAGGATTGGGAAACTAAGGTACCTCCCTTGTATCATTCTCAAACATGATCCATTCTAGGGTCGTCAAACCTAGATAATCTCATACGATAATGTGGTTCTAGGGCGCTGCAAAGGCTGTCAGGGCTGTTACACGTAATTGTTATACCACTTCCCCATCACCTTTTTAACGGTTCATCAGTAAATTGATACATGCCTAGTTCATACTCTATTCACTGCGGCAAAACTCGTCGTCTCACCGCAAATTCAAAGTATGCTCGAGGTCACTATAAAGGGCTGTCAGGGCTGTTACACGCATTCGTTGCACCACTCCCCCATCACCTTATCAATGTAGGCCGACAACATGAATATAGTGTCCCATACCACCATAATCGGCTCACGAGTCTGGTTGTTCAATGGACACTACGGGGAGGCACGTGGCCCCAGCGTAGGCCGACAGCTCCACCACAGTGTCCCATACCACCATGCCTGGCTCATGAGTCTTAGCGGATCGAGGTACTATGGTTAACGAGATTTCACTGGTAAGTTTGGTACCCTAGGTTCAAACAGTGGCGTCCAAACATGGTGAACATACATTAGACAGATCGGGTTACTTGACGAGCCAGACTAGCACGAACGCACAACCAACTGAACGGCATGAAGTGCATAAGCACTTCGCATGGCCTAACCACTGCTGCCAACCGAAGTACGACTCGGGTTCGTCAGACACATCTTATGTGGCGAAATGAATCTCAACCATGAACTCAAGTATGTTACCGATTGTCTAGACTATAATCATAGTCTTAATCACATTCAATTACAGAACAGTTAAAGCAGTAATGGATCAAGATTTCAAATCATACAATCAAATATCTAATATTGTCCGCTTAGGGCTGTCAGGGCTGTTGCACGGAAACGTTGCACCACTCCCATCACCCTTCACGGATTTTATGGAATACAACTTAAACATGTAAAGTAATCAAAGCAGAATTAAATAAACAAGTAATTTAAACATATTAACAAGCATGTTATAAAACACAATGCAAACAGAAAATTCAAACACATACGTTTCATAAAACAGTAAGTGATTAAACAAAATAACTTACATGAAGAAAATCATACACATCACTAAGGTAGTTGATAATCTTATCTCAACACCTTTATACACTACAATTTACTAACTACTACTCATCCAGACATTTCAACAAACAATTTATACTACATACATCAACATACACGACGTATGTTGATCACATAGGTATTAGGCCAAATCCTTTCACTAGGAAGTTGCCCCAATTATTACTCGTGTGCACCCACGACGGGTAATCATGGCAAGCATGAATCCAAGTTCCATATTCATTTGAACATTTTCACAAACACTTGGGCTACACAATTTAACACGTTGGCCGTGGCGTGATTTAGGGAAAATCCTTTCGCCAAAGGGGTATCGCCAATACAACAATCAATATATCCATTACAATTAGTCATGGTGAGCACGAAAGAGAATTCTATACTCATTCAGTCATTTTCATAAACACTTAGAATACACTATTTCAACATATATAGTGTATATTAGCAAAACATGTATTAGGGCGAATCCTTTCGCCAAACAAGTATTTTACATATATATATAATATGTTCATACAGCAAATAATCATGGCAAACACATTTTCAAAATTTATATGTATACGGTACTTTCTATAAATACCTAGAATATGTAAAATTCCATATTCTTCGTCTTTAATCGAAACGGAAAGCAGACAACACTTTGTACATGTGCAATTGCATACAGATCATGATTCTATCATTATCTGACATTGAAAGCGTTGAAAACCATAACCTATACACCTAAAGTCCGCACCTTTTGTCGTAGAATCGTAACGAATATGATAGGTTTGCTAAGCTTCCGTATTCGGTAGTTTGGTAACCTATAGAATGAAATAGGTTAGATATTTCATAGCCTACAACCTTAACAGCCCCAAAATAGATTAGGGTTAGGATTTCTTACCTAGAAATGACGCCGGAATCACCGAAAAAGCGATTAGATAGGGGTGGTTGTGCTTGCACAGTGGCAGGGTAGAGCATCAGAGAGATCCTCCCACTTCTCTCACACTCTCTCTCTCTTTTCTCTCTTCTCTCTCAAATTCGTATGGCTGAAAGAGAGAGGGTTTTAAGGTCCTTATATAGTCTAAAAACTCACTGAAATAGACTTCAGGTCAAGGTATACTTAGGTTATAACCAAAGTGGTTCAGTTTCAGCTCAACGGAGGACTTCTGGCAGCCCTCCTTGAGCCAAAGGCCAGACTTAAGATCACTAACACTGGATGTAGGTATGGCTAAGTTTTCGTTTTAGTCGGGATTCCAGATCGCAAATGGCGGACCAGTTTCAGTTCAACGGTCAGTGGCTCTCGATCGGAGATTCCGAGTACATGGATATGTTTGGGAAAATATCCCTGATCCGATGGTGTAATTTGGAATGATTCTGACGGTCAGGTTGCTTAATACTGACCCGTAAGCGACAAGTCTCAGATTTATTTATTTTGAATTTAATTTAGAATTATTTTCATATTTCTCACACTCCCCGCTCCGAGCTCAAGCGAATAGCGCTGGGACACTATCTGGATTTGATTTCCGAGATAGTTGTTAAGCCCAGCAAGGCGGTCTTAATTCCTTAACTTCGTGTTAATCGGACTTCCGATGTACGGTCCAGATCTGATACGGAGTTTCGAGATGCTCCCGAGAGCAGCCGGGTAATGAGATTGATCCCAGATTTTAGGGTAATGTAGCTCAACGGTTCTACAAGTTTTGAGTCTTGCAGATCGTATTTAAAGCGATTAGTGCTAGTTTCACAGGTACTCTAGTTTAACACTAGCTAATTCTCGCCTAATTTTTAAAGGATTTAGTCCCGTATGATTTCTGTCTAAGGTGGTACTTAGTCCTTTGTAGTTTGTATATAGAGTGATCCAAGTTATAATACTTAGCTAGTTTAAGATAGTGTCTAAGGTGAAAGTACTTAGAAAAATTGAAAGAACAAGGTGGTGAAGGGTGAGATTTGTGAAGGAAATGGGTTCAAAAGCGACTTTAGACTTTGGGATTGAGTTCTGACAGGTTAATAAGGTGTTAGAATCGACCCATTGCCTAAGGACGTCTAATTCCAGATTGACAAAAATTCGGGATGTTACAATGAAACTGTCCGTGACCCGCTCTACATCAATAATGCTCTCTAAGGTCCACTATGATCTATGAATTTTATCCATGTTGTCTGTCTATTTTGAAAGACCATTTTTGAGAAGCACATCAAAGGCTTAAGTGAAGGACAAGGTGGGAATTCAAGAGCTACATAAATTATGGTGAAGTTGATATTTGTGTTTTCCTTTTGTCTAGGTCACTATGACCTTATAAATTAGATGAAAAATAAAAATTACAGCAAGCCCTACGAAAATTTCAGTGGTTGAGCATCATTACTATTATGGGGAAATCTGAATAGGGTCAAACAGGGTTGGTCCTGGGCCATCCAACCCAATTAGTAGGGTCTCAGAAGGAGAACATCATGTCAGGCGCAAACGGATTTTTAGACGACGACCCTAGGTCGGGTAAGACGAGCTTTCATCCTCGCCCTCATCTTCATCATCATCTTCATCTTCATCCGAAGAAGGATGGCCGAGCCGGGGGCTCGTCTTCATCCTCATCCCCATCTTCATCCGAATAAGGATGGCCGAGCCGGGGGTATGTCCTCGTCCTCATCCTCATCCGAAGAAGGTTGGCCGAACCAGGGGCTTGTCCTCGTCCTTATCCTCATCTTTATCTGAAGAAAGTTGGCCGAGCCGAGGGCTCGTCCTCGTTATCATCATCATCTTCATCCGAAGAAGGTTAGCCGAGCCGGGAGCTCGTCCTCGTCCTTATTCTCATCTTCATCCGAAGAAAGTTAGTCGAGCCAGAATCTCGTCCTCGTCATTATCCTCATCTTCATCCGAAGAAGGATGGCCGAGTCGGGAGCTCGTCCTCATTCTCATCCTTCGACCTAGAGGCCGAGGGCTAAACTCTGAATATTCACGCCTAGCAGACTCCGACACCGACAACTCGACTATGAATTTCGGCCACAAGTACTTTGCCTCGGACCCAGATAGGACGAGGCCCGAGCTGGAAAACCAGCTTCAATATGGACGTGGCCGAAGGTCACACCTGGAGATACGCTCCATTTAATACACAATGCGCTACACGATCTAAAGTTTGTAGAGTATCTCTATGATTGCAATATTCGCTTGATTGAGTAAATCATGTCGAGATTGACGGACACGATCCGCCCGTCCCACAGGTATAAATACCAGGGGACCCCATTGTAACAAGTACGCAATATCTCACACCCTCTCTCTACATTACGCAACTTAGACCCAGATTTCTTAGCCTGACTTAGGCATAAGAGGGTCCTCCGGCTCTACTTTGCTCACCCTTTCTGTGTAGGACCAGAGTTCGTGCCGAGTTCGCAGCATTAAGTGGAGGGTGGTCCAGATTTTAACCTCAACGATTATCATTGCTCCTTCCTATAGTGTGGTCCATTTGAGCATTGAATTTGCCTATTTTTATCCTAAGAATCTAAAATGATTGGAAAAATAAAAAAATAAAAAATGAATGAATGGCTTAGACACGGTGGGCCTCACAGAGCCCCTTCCTAGACCACAGTGGGCTCCATACACAACCAACGGTAGGCATCCCATCACAACTCTTCTTTTCAGGTGGACCACATGATCCCATGTGAGTGGAAGTCCCACCGTTAAAATCATTCAAATTATGTAGGGTCTACCGTCTTGTGTATACGATATCCATTCCACTCATTTGACGCACCATATTAAGATGACTGGAATATTCCTGAAAAACATGAATTCCATGAACCCTATGGCTACACCCTGTGGAATCAAAGTTTAAGGCATGATTTTGCAGCTGTTCCAATAACGTGGTCTGCTTATAAGTCTTTGATTTGACTGGATTTTAGGATACATGATGAAAATGTGACGGCACAACATATGTACGGGGTGGATTTAATGCATGTCTGCTTTACATAGCGAACAGCTGACGCAAGGCACGCCTCGGCGCCGCCTATAAAAGCCAAGAGCTAGTAACGGGATTTTTGATGAAGGGGCGTTGTGGACAGTTTTCTAAAACCAAGGGTCATGCCGCCGCGGGAATGAAAATAATCTTTTGGGGCCTGTTTGGCCGTGCAGGGTGGATAGGATTAGGTTGTATTAGAATGGCTTGGAAGGAGCAATTCCGGAATTTGGCCGGGCGTGCCAGCGATCCACTGACATTATCATCATTACCTTAAAATCTACCCAATCCCGCTTAATCCAATCTATTTTGCTTGGGACATGTTTAGTTAGACGGAGCAATCCCAGGATTGGCTGATGTTGAGGTCAAAATCTGGTCAGCCCTCTTCCCCTCTTCACACACTCCGAGCAAGCGTCGGACCAGGAATCCTGCACATAAACCGTAAGCAATGGAGACCCTGGCTAAGCCGGGAGACCCTCCGATGCCTAAGTCAGGACAACAGAATCTGGGTCTAAGTTTAGGAGAAAGGGGAGAGTGTCAGATGTTGCGTACCTGTTCTTATGGGATGATGTAATATTTATACCTTTTCATCGCTCGATTCGCATCCGATAATCTCGGCACGATCGGTGGGGTTCGTGGATCATGGAGATATTGCCCTAATCCGAAGATCATGTCCTACGATGTGCGTATCTGCGGGCGAGATAATAGCGCATACCTATACATGACAGTTTCTCCACTTAGCGCGTGGGACCTTTATCCTCGGAAATGCCTCGGCTCGGCCAGACCGAAGACGACGATATCGTTCCGAGCTGATGGTTGGTTATGTCAACCCGAGCCGAACCTTGATCCGTTCGCAAGTAATACAGCTAGCCCTTCTCAGTGTCATGATGGATGCTTACTTGGAGTCGGTCGTATAACTCGAATATTTTCTCTTCCGACTGCTCTTGGAAAGAAAGTGATCAAGAGTGGGAGCTTCGTCCATCTTAATCCACCTTCCTATTATTATGCCAAGGCTCGGACTCTCCGCTCGGAGTGATGGACCGTCGATCCCTCCGATTGTAGTCGTCTCGGATCTTCCCATAACAGCTGACATAATCTCAGGATTTGCCAGGCGAGCCAAACATACTCGGTTCTGAATTCCCTGAATATAGGGATCATATGGGATTGCCCGCAGTCCACTGACACAGCTATCATTACTTGGCATCCACCCTATTACAATCCAATCCCATGGGATGGGCCCGTCCAAACACGCCCTCGGGGGCAATTGAATTCCAACGGAGGGGTTTTTCGCCCTTCTCCCTTATCACAAAAGAGGGAAGCGTATTCAGACGCGGATTGCATACGTATCAGAGAGGTCTTCTGTCGTCGCTCTGTGGCCCCCACCATTATGTATTTTTATCCTCACCGTCCATCATTTTGCAAACTCATTTTAGGGCATGATTCCGAAAATGATGCACAGCTAAATCTCAAGTGGACCACACTGCATGGAAACAGCGGTGATTGAACACTCACCGATAAAAACTTCCTGAGGACTACAAAAGTTTCGGATCAAGATGATATTCGTTTTTTCACCTTCATCCATGTCCGTGTAACCTAATCAACAGGTTGGATGGTAAAAAAACATTACACCGGGCCCTAGAAAGTTTCTAATGGTAGGCGTTCAATCACTACTTTTTCTCCTGTGGTGTGGTCTACGTAAGATTTAAATCTATCTAGTTTTGGGTGCAAGGATATAAAATGAGTTGAAAAAATGGATGGACGGTGTGGATATAACATATACATCAATTTGTGGGCCACGTAGCACCGACCAGGAGCGATGTGGTTATTGGCAGGGTCCGGCCAGTGGATTTGGTGGGGTGGATGGAGAGCATTGAAAACGTGCTTTGATTGCCCGAAAAAGGTGCGGCCCTCTTTTGCGTCACTTCTCTCGTGAGCCTCGAGATGTTTCATTCGCAAGAGGCCCTCCTTTTGAAATAAGCCTCCGCTTCGGCATGAAATATCCACTGTGCCACTATTCCGAAATGGATGCTTGCTACGCATTGTTCAAGAATAGGTTTTCAACTATAGCTGTTGGATCGTTGGATCTGAGATCGTATTTCAATTATCTGAACCATTTACGTGATGCAACTCACCGTTAATGAACAATAACTGAAAAAAGAATCTCACTTTTGAAGATTTCTACCTTCGGTCGTTTAACTCTTTTCTATTTGAATGAGGATTGTACCTTAGCCCTTGCTTTATGGGCCAGTGATCGAAAATTTTGGATCTTAAAATTTCGGGAATTTTATAGGGAATCATCACCAGTAAATCATCATATGAACTGTATAGATCACTAAATATGAGCCTAATCCAGAAAATTAGTCCATCATACGAACCATATAGGTCAAGGGCCTTAAGATAAAATACTCATTTCAGAAGTAGCTTATCTTATCTCTACTTATTAAAAGTATCAGCACCTCCTCTTTTTAGTCTCTCTTTATGTATCTCTGCCGCCACGTACTGCAATGATGCAACTCTAGCTTCTAGGCTTTGGCTTTTTTGAACAACACAAACCGGTTATTAGATACGGCTCCTTGGGAATGTCAAAAGAAACTTTGATTTAACTCATTAAGTATATAAATGTTATTTTTGACTGTTCATATTCAAAGCAAAATAGTTAAATTTTCTAAACCCTGAAATAAACTAATAGAAGCTTTTTTATTTATTGTATTTCCATTATAGAAAGTGAAACTTGTTATATGAACGGTTTGGATCATAGGAAGATGGCCATATTCGAAGATTAAAGTTCCTTCGTATATGCATTTCAATTTGTAGTATGCATGTATTAGAGGAGAAACTCCCGAGGTAAATCAGTGACCGAGTCCTATGGAAACTCGATGTCTCAAAGTGGGAACCAGGAAGCGTGTGATACGTAATCCCTCATCATTCCACGGTTTCCCGTCTTTCAATGAGGGAGGATTGGGTACTCCCGTAATTAGGACTAGCCAAAATGGACTTTACTTTGGAGTGCTTTGTGGCCACTATGATTCATTTTAGAGAATTTGACCACTGTAGACACCACCTTTTACCCATCATCTTTACAAGGCAATAGACCATTCCGTATGGACACGCTATTAGCAGATGAAGGTGCATTTATTAACCACAGCTACGGATTGTAACGGTAGCCATAGGTGTTTAGCCACCATGACTGCAAGGATATTTTCACTCGCAAATAGTGTGTCCGTACAGAATGATCTAATTTGGTACAGTAAAGTTTGGGAGCGCTTTAAAAAGACACTGGGTAAAAGGTGGTGTCTACAGTGGTCAATTTCTCTTCTTCCTACGGGGTGTCTGTTTTTTTGGGGTTCGGTGAATACACAGCGAAATGGGTCATGATGACCTATTCGCACGTTTGACAGATGATCTGATATGACAGTCGGATGAAAAATGTGAAATCTCAACTTTAGAGGAGATTTCCAAGAAAAATCTACGGGGAACTCTAGGTAGGACTCTAACGTTAGACAAGACTGATATAGCTCTCGCTAGTTCATAAGAGTATTGGATAGAGTGCACCACTTTCTATATAACATTATTAAAAAAATGAATCATATCCTTAGATCATCTGGACCGCACCATAAATAGCTGCAATGATAATGATTTTCACTATTAAAAAGTTTGTAGGGCCCACCATAATGTTCAATCCCTCACTGGCTTTTGCAGTGTGGTCCACTTGATAGGTAGATTTATCTAATTTTTCGTCTCAAGCCTAAGAGGCGCTTGGCAAATGAATGGATGATTTAGATATAATACATACCTTGTGATCAGACCCACAGAAGTTGTTGACGTTAATGAATGGACAGTAGACCACCAGAGTTCCATCGATCCGTTAATTTCCACCCATGCATTTTCTGCCATTTCTAAAAGCGAGAATAACATCTTCTCTACTTTTTGCAAAATATCCAAGTGAGTGACATTGGCCATGATAAATTGATAACTGAACGAGCTTTTATGCGTTTTTGCAAAATATTCAAATAGCAGTTTCTCTACATTTCCCTACATTTTGCAAAATATTCAAACGAATTCCAAAAACAAGGAATTAGCTTTTAAATAATAAGTAAACTGAAGACTTGAGTGACCACACCCTAGGGGCGTGTTTGGCCCGTCAAAATCCACGGTAATTCAGGGAATGGGATTGCATTCCAGCCATCATTGCTGGATGTTAGGGTTGTCCTGGTATTGCTGAAAACATGGATCTCCAGTGATCCTGTTTGGATGACCCAGTGATTTTAGAGTTCCATGGGTGCCCGTGTAATGTCACGTTTGGATGGCCCAAGTGATTTCCGAATTTCATGGGAGTCGTGCCTGGTCACACTTTAGGTTGTTGGTGGGATTCATTGGAAAACATGGTAGATGATGAAAACGGATTGGCTACTCCCCATGCCACCAGCCCAGTGGCTCGTGGTCGGTGCTCTGTGCGAACCACCATGACGTATGTGTTTCATCCACTCGGTTCATCTATTTTTACAGATCATTTTAGAATTTATCTCAAAAGTGAGAGGGATATAAATCTCAGGTGGACCACACCACAGGAAAACAATAGTGATTGGATATCCACCATTAAAATCCTCCTAAGGCCCACTGTACTGTTTATTTGACATCCAATCTGTTGATTAGTTCATACTGTCCCAGATGAAGGCAAAAACAAATATCAGCTTGATCCATAACTTTTATAGCCCCTAAAAGGATTTTAACAGTCGACGCTCATTCAACACCGTTTCCTGTAATGTAGTCCACTTGAGATTGGAATATAACTCATTTTTTCCTGTAATCAACAGTCGACGCTTAGTCATCTGTTGATTAGGTCATACTGTCCCAGATGAAGGCAAAAACAAATATCAGCTTGATCCATAACTTTTATAGCCCCTAAAAGGATTTTAACAGTCGACGCTCATTCAACACTGTTTCCTGTAATGTAGTCCACTTGAGATTGGAATATAACTCATTTTTTCTCTCATACCATAAAATGATCTGTAAAAATAGATGGACGGCATGGATGAAACACATACATCATGGTGGGGCGTAGTGAAGATGGTGGAGCGTCGACTCGACCCGAATCCAGCAACTGTACGCGGGATATGCTGCTGGAGGAGAGATGTATTTGATTTTCTCTCCAAATCCCTCTTTCGAACCCAGGGATGAGCTCCAGTATGGCTGCTGCGTGGGGTGTGCTTCCCAATGCCTCCTATAAACATGGGATTGAAAGGTCGGTTTGGCTGTGATTGCTGGGTCCACCGATCCAAACGCTGATGGTGGATTGAACGGTGGATGTGAGAATCCCATCCGACCTAATCCCGCATAATACCGTGCGCCAAACGCACCCTAGGAAGCAAGAGTGCCAATGACCTCTATTATCAAAATATTTATAAGGTCTATGGTGATATATATTTGCCATCTAACCAGTTCATAAAGTCACATGGACTTAAATGAAATTAAGCCTTCCATAGCTCAAGAAAAGCTTTTTAGAACTCCCCATTATTTTTTGTAGTGTGATGAACTTTAGCATGCTTCATTTCAAGGTGCCGCTTTGATAAAACATATGTCATGGTAGCCCTGAGGGGATCGTTCGTCTCTAGCCGGGTCCTGGTTGTTTCTAATATCCATCCTTTTCAACCTGGACAGGTGGACCCATGAACTGCTGATCCTGACCAATGAACTATTGTGTCCCTCCTTGGATGGACCTTTATGACAGAAAAGGAATACAAAACCAGCCAAAGTTCAATAGGAAAGGATTCGAATACCTCTACAATGGACCTCAGAAGATCAGTGGTGTGGATGATCTCATCGGATCAATGGTTGGGATTACTAAATGCTCCGATTATTAGAATTTGAAGTGTGAATATACTCTAGAGCAAAACTATTAGGGCCTGTTTGGTTTGTGGAATTGAATAGTATTGAATTGTATCAGATGGGAGTAACATCGTTATTGCATAATGATCGGATGTATGAAAATACCATAGTATCATGGCCATCTAATCCCAATTATAGGGATAAAAATTTTTCCATGGAAAATCACAAGATTAAGAAAAATCATGTTTGACAGACCATAGAGTTATAATCAACAAGCCAAACTCACATCGGATTTTGTTCACTTGTACATATATATAATCAGAATGTCATTAGCAAACAATATATATGAATGGACGGCATAGATAAGAGCATGCATCAATGTGGGGCCTACAAGTATAGTAAATTTCAAAATTCACATAATTCCTGCATCGATGGATGAAATTGCACGGGACCAAATGCAATTCTATCCCACTCAATCCACGATTCAGCTCCGCGGGCACCGCACGTGGTTAATGGTAAGGCTTCTGGCTAATTGTATAGCCCCACCGGACCAAATTGACGTACCTCGTTAGAGGGAGCTCAAGCTCTATACAAGTCGTCTCTTTTATATTTAATATTTTCTTTGGTCATTTCCAATGTTGAATAAGAAAGCCGATGAAAGGCAAAATGATAATAATAATAATAATAAAAGGAAAGGAGCGAGAGAGAAAATAACTTTGTAAGACATTTCATTTTAAAATACTACGACTCTTTTCTCCGAATTTGGCTGGGTCCGCTGATAGGACACAATGGAAACATTTCAAGGGTCCACTGTGACGTGTACATGCTATCCAAACCGTTCATGAGGTCATTCCCACTTAAGATAAGCTAAAAGCTCCTTATAAAAAACTTCTTTAACCCCACGAATATTTCAATGGTGAGTGTTCAGTCCCCACAACTTCCCATCATGTGGCCAATTTCAATTTTGGAATTACCTTATATTTTTATATCATATTCTAAAATGAAGAGTTAAAGCGGATGTACCGGATGGATTTTTTACAAACGTGTCAGTGGGCCCTATGTACCATCCTTCTCCTTCCTACTGTCCGGGTAGCAGAGTAACAGACGCGTGGTGCGTAGGACGCGGATTGTGTCCTACCCCGGCCCTGACGGTAATCCGTCAGGTCACGGCTCTGTGGGGTCCACCGTGATGTAAAGGTTTTATCCATGACGTCCATCTATATTCACAGATAATTTTAGGTTAAAAACCCGAAAACAAGATAGAACCAGGGCTTAAGTGGACCACAAAGTAGGGATTAAACATCTACCGTTAAAAACTTTTTGGGAGCCGGAGAAGTTTCGGATCAAGATGATACTTGCGTTTTCACTTTATCCAGTTCTACTACATTACCTGTAAAACAATCATCCTGGTGGCCCTTAGAAAGGTTTCAGCGATGGGTGTCATTATCACTGCCGCTTCCTTTGGTGTGGTCCACTGGAGCTGTGGACCTGCCTTATTTTTAAGACAGTGCCTTAAAATGATATGATAAAAGCGAGGATGAACGGCTCGGTGATCTGTGGGGCCCACCATGATGTAAGTGTTTTATCCATGCCGTTCATTGTTTTTCTCAGATCATTTTAAAATATGGTTCATAAAATGATGCAGGTCCAGTTCTTAAGTGGACCACAAAGTGAGGATTTAACGTTCACCATTAAAAACTTCTCGAGAGCTGGAGAAGTTTTGGATCAAGCTGATATTTGTGTTTTGTCTTCATCCACGTCTTCATGACCTTGTTAATAGGTTGGATAGTAAAAAACATCACCGTAGACCTTAGAAAGGTTTCAACGGTGAGTGTCATATCACTGCAGCTTCCTTTGATGCGGTCCACTGGAGGTGTGGATGTGCTTCAATTTTTGTTTCATATTGTAAAATAATCTTATAAAAGAGATTAATGGAGTGGATAAAACACTTACATCACTGTGGGCCCCAAAGATCCCTGCACGGACGGTACCGTCCGGGCGGGGGTAGGACGCAATCCGCGTCCGTGGTAAACCACTAAATCACGGTGGCCCTACGTAGCCCTGCCCGCGACGGGATTACCGTCCGGGCGGCCGCTTGCGGATGCGTACGGTACTTCCCTCGAGAGAACACTCTTCCTAGAAGCGTACATATATATATATATATATATACATATATATATATATATACATATATATATATATATATATATATATCCTCTCGTACACACGCAGAACGGGAAAAGGAGAGAGAGGTTACTCTGATCTTGGCCGGATTTTTGGAGAAGGTCGACGAAAATGGAGGAGGTAGATCATCTTGCTCATGAAAGGAACAAGGCACAGTTCGATGTGGAAGCCATGAAGATCGTGTGGGCGGGTTCTCGCCATGCCTATGAAGTCTCTGATCGGATTGCTCGCCTCGTCGCTAGCGATCCTGTGAGCTTCTCTTTCTCTCTCGTTTTTTTTCTTCCTTCGAAATTGATTTCCTTGATTCCTAACTACCATTCGGCATCTGGGTGTTGATTGAATTCGTGGTTTTGTTTGTGCTTCCTTCTTTTTGATTACTTCTTGATTGATTTACATTTCCTTGTTTATATGTTTTTCTTCAAGTTTGAATTTCACTAGGGATTCTCATGGGCGGTGGATTGAGTTAGGTTTACTAGGGTTTGATGATGTTTTGGATGTTTGAGGAGAATTCGGTTGTCTTTGAATCGTTAATGTTTGAAATTATATCAGATGAGTTGAATTAGAAAGAGGGAAAAGAGTCTCCAAGGTTGGATCTTTCACATATGAGCGTGCAGTATTGTGTGCCTTTGGCGCTCTTCATTAAAAGGCAGCAAGCCGTCCACGGTATACTGTTGCAATTCTTCTGACGATCGGAGCCATCTGATTTTGCCTGTTGAGTCTGGGATGTGTATCATTTTCTTACTGACTACCCATTTGATGGCCACCAATTAGACCATCAAGAGTGTCCGATCTGTGTGATTTTCAGGTTATGTTTCATCCATGATGGGACTGATTATTTGGATGGTCTTGATTGACATTCACTAATGTCATGTTGTGGTGAATGGGTTGCCACTGTTTCACAAACAGTAGCTCACATGCTCCATTCTCTGCCCTTCACATTTAGATTTGAACCATGAGTTCTGTATGATAAGTGACTTGATTAACTGATAGTTCTGACCACAACGACGTCTTCTTCTTTTGATTCTAGGCCTTTCGTAAGGATGACAGAGCAATGATGAGTCGGAAGGAGTTGTTTAAAAACACCCTAAGAAAAGCATCCTATGCATGGAAGCGGATCATTGAACTTCGTCTCTCGGGTATGTCTTGATTGTTGAGAACGATAATGTAAACATATGATCACAAACATTGTTTGGTAGTCACTGTGCAGTGTTGCAAGCTCAGGGTTGGTTTTAGTCATACCTTGAACTATGGTGTGATCCTTTTTCCATTATACGCAATCTAACTATTAAAATCTCTTTAACAGAAGAAGAGGCTAGGAGTTTAAGATTTTACTTGGACGAGCCTGCTTATACAGATCTACACTGGGTGAGTAATTTTTGCATGTTTTCTTAGTCGTATTGAAATGTTTTGAATGTAACTAAAGCGTTAAACCCCAGTTTCATGCTCTTGTTTTTGGTTAGTGGGGTGAAGTATTAGGTTCTTTTTCTCATATACCAAAGTAGTTACTAGCTCCCTAACTGGGCATTTTTTTTCTTGGATTTGAGATGTTTGATAACCCTTATCTTACAACACAAGATATCATGCCAGAAATTCAATTTGAGTAAATCTACATGCATATATACAATAATACATATATTAATACATATGTAGAATCTGTAATACCCGCTATACCTGCAGTTGATTTCCTTTCCATCATTCTTCTTGTAGGGCATGTTTATACCTGCCATCAAAGGACAAGGCACTGAGGAGCAGCAGCAGAAGTGGTTACCTTTGGCGCAAAAGATGCAGATAATTGGCTGCTATGCACAAACTGAACTTGGGCATGGTTCAAATGTCCAAGGGCTTGAAACAACAGCTACATTTGATCCGAAATCTGATGAATTTATCATTCACAGCCCGACTCTAACTTCAAGCAAAGTGAGTAATGGAGTTTATAGGTCTGGAATCTGTAATAACGAAGGATACTTGTTGTCATGAATACTCTTTCAAACAGTTCGTTTTTTGGTTATTTTCTTTGATGCTTTGGAGCTAATTTCTGATGAATGTAACTGCTCACTTTGTAGTAGTTGCAGGTATGTTTTGACGGCTATTTACCATCCGTTGATAATCTCTACTTGGTTTTCTGTGAACAATCAACCTATATTAGTTTCACATCTAGTTGTATCTTTTTATTGGCATCGAGATGACATTTTTCTCCACGAGATTTTATGACACTCTTTTTGTATTTCTATGAATAGTGGTGGCCTGGTGGCCTGGGTAAAGCTTCAACACATGCAGTTGTCTATGCTCGTCTTATCACGGATGGCCGAGAGCATGGGGTTCATGGTAATGTTCTGGCTCCTTTTTTAAAGCCTTGTGTGGTATGTCTTCCCCTTCTGAAATGAATATGTGAAATTGTTTTGCTTACAGGTTTCATAGTCCAGTTACGAAGTTTAGATGATCACTCACCTCTTCCTGGTATTACCGTTGGTGATATCGGGATGAAATTTGGAAATGGAGCATACAACACTATGGATAATGGTGTCCTTCGGTTTGATCACGTCCGCATACCGAGGAGTCAAATGTTAATGCGGTTTGTTCAATCATCCCTTCTCTCATGCTAACACTTGCATCCTTGCAGATTTTATTTTTTCTTTTTCCTTTTTCTTTTCCATGTTGGATCCTAGAAAGGAACTTTGTCATGGATCCTGTCTGTTGCTGTTTCTTTGATGTAGCTTTGAGTTAAATTTATTATTATTATTATTATTATTTTAAAGTAACCCAAAACTTTAATTCATACAGCATCAGATGAATTACTTTTATAAATCAGGTAGTCTGCTTGAGCGTGAACCTCGTATTCCTCTAAAGTTCTCTATTCTTTTTCTTTACTTTTTTTTTATTGCTTTAATTGCGCAAGTCAAGAATAAATAGGTCCAATCTTTAGAGGAAATTATCTCCTAAAGTTGTCCTACAAATGCTGCAGGGTATCTCAGGTCACAAGAGAAGGGAAGTATATGCAATCTGATGTTCCAAGGCAGCTGGTTTATGGGACCATGGTGTATGTACGCCAAACCATTGTGCAAGATGCTTCATGTGCTTTGTCTAGAGCAGTTTGTATTGCTGTTAGATATAGTGCTGTTCGAAGACAATTTGGTTCACAGGATGGTGGTCCAGAGACCCAGGTATTATATGATTTTTTTTTCCCCCAGATTAGTAAATATTTGAATTGCTACTTAAAAAAAAAGAAAGAAAAGAAAAGAAAAAAAAAAAAAAAGAGAAAGGAAAAGAATTGCACTGGTTTGCAGACAAATTAGTAATTTTTTTTTTCATTAGTAGTGATCGTTGCATGCAGCATTGTACTTGAGATCAAAGTGTGAAGTATCTTTGGATTTCTAACCTGAAAACCATATTGCAACAATGGATTTCATTCCCAATATTTGGACTTGATGACATGTGATGTTTGATTGAGTTTCTGCCTTTGCGAATACTCTGTAGTCTCTACACAACATTTTCTCTTACAATTTGAGTGCCACTTGATATACTCAAGGGTTCTACCCCGTTTCCCACTGTTACTGATTTCTCATGTAGTCTCTAATGCATTCTTAAGATAATCCCTACGGTCTTCAAATGATTCTTTTATATGTATCATTTTCATTCTCATTGAATTCTCTTATTTGCTTCAAAGAATAAGTATTTGATTTACCATTCAAAGAAAGAAAAAGGAAAAAGAAAAAAAAAAAAAAGGGATAAATGTTTGATATTATTGTCTTCACACTGTTTACACCTTCTATGATTATGGGTATTGATCATGTTCCTTTTGGTTCTAGGTGATTGATTACAAAACTCAGCAAAGCAGGCTCTTCCCATTGCTGGCTTCGGCCTATGCTTTCAGGTTTGTTGGTGAGTGGTTGAAATGGCTGTACACGGATGTGACACAAAGATTGCAAGCAAATGATTTCTCAACATTGCCTGAGGCTCATGCATGCACTGCTGGTTTGAAGTCTTTGACAACCACTGCGACTGCTGTATGTAACTGAGTCCCCTTGCAGTATGCAATTAGTCTAAAAGTCTGGTTGGTTTAAATCACTATTTGTTTACTGCTACTGTTTTCTACTTTAGTTTGATAATTTTGTTACCTCAGTATTCTGTCCAATAGAAGTGCTAGGGCCTTAGTCCACTGTCCATTTGGTTGTTTTTGTGCTGGTATTTTCTTTTCTGACTTGTTCGATGTGACTTTGAATTTGGTTTCTCATTATGGATACATACATTGTTTTTTCCTGAGTGGCAGACAGATTTTTATTAAGAAAAGATTAAGGCTGTTCAAAAAAAAAAGAAAAAAAGAAAGAAAAGAGAGGCCTGCAGGCTGAATAAAAGCTTGAAACAAAACAAGCCCATCAAATAAGATGGCAAAGCCACTTGAGGAGGGAATAATTACACACCCGCCCTTTCTGCCCAAGAAAAACAAGGTGTTTGATACTGAGAATAATGTCAGGGACTGATGCACAAATTCTATTGAATGTGCGATTGTTACGTTCGTTGCAAATGCCCAACAAAATACAGCTCCCATATTAGCTCGCGAATCTTGCAAGGGTGACGAATCCTCCTTGCTGCTAATAAATGTTGGGTGGAATGAGGCATGGTCCTGGCCATGTTAAACTGAAGAAGCACCCATCCCCAGATCATATGTGTAAAGTGACAGTGCATGAGGAGATGGTTGACTGATTCCCCATGCTAAAAGCGCAAACAAAAAGCATTAATGATGATCATATAACAGCGCCGTAATTGGTCCACCATAGGAATGTGATCGCGCCTCAAACAGGTTCCTTCTAAATGCTGGACACCAAACTATATGATTCCCCACCCTTTGGTAGCACCCCACCACTTTGGCGTCGTTGGATTTTGCCAAAAGAAATAGGCGGAGGAAAACACTCCTCAATGCTGCATTTCCACACCGTCGTGCCAAAAGCTTGTAGAGCTGCCATTGCCAACCTCCACTGTTACTTGCATAACTTTTTCCTCCATTGACGAAATACCTTTCTAACATCCCGAGGCTCTATATTAACTAGACGTTGGTGTGAATCTGTCATCATCCTGACTTCTACTTGTCCACCAAAACCCTCCAAAAAGCATTATTTTCTGTAGCAAACTGCCAATCCACTTACATAAAAATGCCACATTTGTCACCTTCAATGGCATTAGGGTCGCACTGCCTTCGGTTGTAGGTCTACACATCTCCTTCCATCCCAACAAATGGAACTTGTGCTTTGCTTTGGCGTCCTGCCATAGATGCATATTTAATTCCAGGGATCTATCAATTTTAAACTCCTTTCAAATTCTAAAGTTAAAAGTTAACAAGTGGTTGCCTAATATTGTAGCGTATGATATATTTTACTGAATGGAGATATTATCTTAATGAGTAATAAATATCATGACCTATGATAGCCAGATACTGATAGGTACACTGATATAGGAATGTGTATACGACTCTCCATTTCTCAAAGTCAAGGATATGGATATGAGTAGATCATTCTTAACATGCCATTCGTATTCATCGTTTTTACCAGAAACATTTGATCCATTTTGTTAATTTTTAGTTTGTGAAACGAGGTGATGTCTTTTTTTTTTCTTTCTTTTTTGCTTGCTTCTGGAGCATGCTTAATTCAGTGAATTATCAATACTTATGGAGTTTCTACGATATGATAGCAATACAACAAGATTGTTGGGATTCAAAAACAACAAGCCTAATATAATAGGATTCAATTAAAAATCTATAGTAGGCTTGGGTGTGAGCGGTACCAGCATTGGTAGCATGTCATGCGTGATAAGAGGAGTCAATGTGGGCAAGTCCTGATTTGAACCAATGATTTTTGCAGTTGTCATCTTATGCTAGTAGTGAGAAGTCTTATGAAGAAGACATTAGTTATTGTTGCTAATGAAAGATCATACCCCACGTATGACTGTGGGGACAATGACAGTTTTTTACTTCACCCTAAATGGAATCAATTTCTTGAGTTAGGTGTTATACCCAAAGTCGTGGCTCCGGCTTCATGGCTATTTTTTGGTTTTAAAAGAAAAAAAACTTTATCATCATGAATATCTCACCACCATTTATTTTTAGACCTAGTGGGTGTTCCTGCACAATCAGTACACAATTTTATATCGAGTCACCCATGATCTGTGTTAAGGATGATGCCAAAGGTTTAAACTTTGAAACACCATACTTAATTTGGGTACTAAGTTTTGCTTAGGCTCCAAATTTCCATTTATTTGCTATTCCAACTTCAATAGCTTCTTCCTTCTTAATAGCATTAAGAGTGTGACTTGTGAGTGCTAGCTTCAGGTGCAATTCTTCAGTTATTTTTAGCTCCGATGATTTTCTCTGCCACTTTATTCTATGTTATTAACTTCAATTTTTACTAATGTAAATTCTGTATTTTCATGAACCATCTGTTTTGTTTGCAGGATGGGATTGAAGAATGTCGAAAACTGTGTGGCGGCCATGGTTATCTGTGTAGCAGTGGGCTTCCTGAGTTACTTGCTGTATATGTCCCTGCCTGTACATATGAAGGAGATAACATCGTTCTTCTTTTGCAGGTTAGTGAATTATGTCTTGTGCAGATTAGTGAATTATGTGTTGATGAGATACTAAAATTTGTCTTGTCGCTTACCTTGGGTTTTGGTTGCGCCAAATATTATGAGATTTCATGATTAATCAGTCTAATTTGGTGCAAAGTATCTGGAAATTTCACGATTTTGTTGCATGCATGAATTATGGAATTGTGGGCATTTCTTGACTTAAAAGAGTGTTAGTTCTCTTCAATCTGTTTCTTCGTGGATACCTATTCAAAGCTTTTGCATGTGTCTTTGGATACTATTATGTTTACCTCTAGGTACTCTAACAGTTTTTTTGGCAACATGAGTTGTTCTGATTCTAATTCCGTGAATTTTCTTCACTTGAATGTCATAAAAAGATGGTTTTGGTTTGCCTGGGAGTCCAATTAGTTACCCAAGTTTCCATACTTGGGAATCTTTGATTTTGTTTTACAAATGGGTTGCATTTCTCCACTGCTTCGTTACAATCAGCAAGAATTCTGCTACTTTATTCATTTATTTGACCATAAAGTATATTTTCCCTAGAAAAATGAACACAGTTCATTTCTCTTTTATATGTTTCTACCGTTTCATTTCTTTATTATTGCCATGCCAGAGGTGGCAATTTTTTGAGTCTAGAATGGAATGAAAGATCGGTTTTCAGTAAATTGTTTCCTAAATTCTCTTCTTATAGGAAGATCTGGAATTACCAATAGGCATGCAACATTTTCCTTTAGAAGGGCACATGTTTTGTAAGAGGCATGTCTTGCTGCCAAATAATTTGTTTCTTAAAGCTTACCAATGTCAAAGTTAGCCTTAAAGTGACTCTACTATTATAGCTGTGAACATAATGATTTGAAGGAGAAATGCTATGCATGCTTTCTCACATGAGGTTGAGGGTTATCTTTGCGGCAAATGTGTGTGCATGACAGGGCTATTCATCAGGTGGGTCTCGCCATCAACATGCCTCACCCCAGAGTTTGATCCATTCATTTTTTGGGCCATTTACACATGTTGCATATGGACCATTGGTCGTGTTTTTCCTATATGTCCACTTTTCTCATACATGTGACCCGCCTGATGAGTGGACCTACTTTTTGGGCTTGGGCATATTAATGGTGGGGTGCATTTGATGAATGGCCGGGATCTTGCACAAACATTCCATGTGCCACGTAGGCATGTCTTGGCACCAAGGTATTCCATAACCGTAATGGTGGTGGTAATGGCCAACAGCGTTGCCTTTACGATACAGGGTGTAACGGCTATTACGGGAGCTGTTACGGCCTCCTTTTTTTCTTAAAAAAAATAAAAAAAATCCGAAAAACTTGTATTGGCCCCATAACAGTCCATTACAGGGCGTCGTTATGGCCTTTACAATTGGTGTAACGGGCCATAACAGGTGCCGTGACGGTCTTTACGAGTCATTTTTCCGTAACGACCGTTGTGGCCTTTATGACCCCATAACTTGTAACAGTTGCCACTGTTACCTTTTCGTAACGGCCTTTACAGCACACCATGCTGGGCACACTTTGATTTGGATGACTGCTTGACTATCCAGATCATTGCTCAATTTGAAATGCCACTCTGCTGAAATTTTGTTTATGGGCAAGAAACAAAGGTGGCTCATGAAGCAATATCTTAATTGCTTATCATGAAATTAAACAGGGTTTTGCAATGAGGGTCCTGATGCCAAATGGGGAGATGTTTCAGCCTTCAGGCCCATGATTCTATTTTGCTGTTATTCTTTAATCGACCCTTTGCAAAGGGCAGCTTTATTCCTTTCATTTTAATAATTAAATGTTTGGTGGCAACCACACAATCAAGGGTAGCCTTTTAACTGTTGTTTTTCATATGTGTCGGTTTTTATGTTGGATAGGGAAAACAAATGACCAATTAAAAGTGTAGAATTTTTTATTTTTTATTTTTACATGTGTGGATGGCATTTTTCTCTGGTTGATATTGTTGTATTTGAACTGATGATACAAAACAAATGTTCTATGTGCTTCAAATCTAAGCATTCAATCTGTTCATTGTCCCTGTGCTGTGTATTTTTATTTGGGAATTTAGCTGGGTTTTATCTACTTGTAAAATTCCTTTACTCAATCATGAAGTTCCAGTCTATGATTGTGTTTTTTTATTTTGAAAATATGAATTTTTGGTCTGACATTTCTACTAAATCACCTCTTTCATGGAATAGAAAGCTCTGGTTTGATGCCATCGAACTAAATATTATCATTTGTAGGTTGCAAGGTTTCTCATGAAGACTGTTTCTCAGCTGGGATCTGGAAAAGAGCCTGTTGGGACCACATCATATATGCGTCGAGTGCAACACTTAATGCAATGTACTTGTGACGCCCGTAGAGGTATGCCTATATTGAAATTGCTCCCCTTTAAAGAAGAAATATCATTAGAATTTTATGTCGGATTTAGTATTTTGGCATATATAAATATTATCAGTGTTTTAAATAGCGGTAGCGTATTGCGTAGCGTTCAACCCTCCGTAGCGTGTAGCGAAATAGCGTAGCGTGTAGCGTAAGCTACACAATACTTCTATTTTTTAATTAAAAAAAATATTATATATATATATATATATAAATATTAAATAGTAAGAAAAAAACAAAATATTTTGGCATTTTGAGTTAGCAATTTATCCATAATTTAATTGGTAAATTTTAAGTTAATACATGTCTCGTGTACAATTTTTTTAAGGGCCCGAATTAGGTAGGACTCATATTGTGAAGTGTAGCACACGAGTGTCAAAGTTTTTAGACCCCACTCGTGATGAATGTGTTATATCCACACCGCCCATCCATTTTGCCAAATAATTTTAGGGCATGAGCCCAAAAATGAGGCAGATCCAAAGCTCAGGTGGACCGCACCATAGGAAACAATGATAATTAAACGACTATCATTAAAAATTTATCGGGGCTACAAGAGTTTTAGATCAAGTGACATGTGTGTTTTCCTTCATCCATGTTAGTGTGATCCTATTAATAGGTTAGATGGAAAATAAACATTTGGACCCTAAAAATTTTTAATGGTGAGCATTTTATAACCACTATTTCTATGTTGTGGCCCACCGAGATTTGGATCTTATTAATTTTTTGAATCATAATCTAAAATGATGTGGCAAAATGGATAGACGGCATGGATAAAATACATACAGTATGGTGGGCCCATGTGGCACATATACATTTTATTAAAATTTTGCAGCGTTTGCGTAACGCCCACCAGTACCTTCATTTGACGCACAAAAGTCCTATGGGTCTGATCATGAGGTATGTGTTATATCTAAACCATCTATTCATTTGAAGAGCTGTCTTAAGGCTTGACACGAAAAATAATACAGATCTAATTATCAAGTGGACCACACTGCAAGCAAAGTGGGGATTGAACGTCTACCATTGAAACCCTTTTTGGGATTACAGAACTTCTGGATTAATATGAAATTTGTTTTGACTCTTCATTCAGGTCTTTTTGACCTTTTGAACAGATTGGATGGAAAATAAACTGTTATGGTGGGCCTACGAATTTTTTAACGGTGAAAAATCATCATCTCGCTACTATTTTTGGTGTGGTCCAGACGATCTTTGGAAACGATTAATTTTTTGGCTAATGCTCTAAAATGATATTTAAAAATAGATGGACGGTGTAGATATAATAAATACATCGCTGTGGAGCCCATGTAACTTTGATCTCATTTGAACCGTTCGTACAACTCGGAGCTCGAGGAGTGTCAGCGCTCGTCTTCGCGTGACACGTACCTACAGCAGCTATACCTACAGCAGCTATTCAAATAGCTTCCGATTTCAAAAGAAAAAAAACGGGAGAGGGAAACCGAAAAGAAAAAGAGGGAAAGAAGAGGGAAGGAGAGAGGGAGAGAGAGGGAGGGAGAGAGAAGAAGAAGAAGAAGGAGGAGGCGGCCCGGGCCGCAGCCGCAGCCGCAGCCGCAGCCGCAACAGCAACCGCAGCCGCAGCCGCAACCGCAACCGCAGCCGCAGCTGCAGCAGGGTGAGAAGAAGAAGAAGAGGAAGAAGAAGAAGAAGAAGAAGGAGAAGAAGAAGAAGAAGAAGAAGAAGAAAAGAAAAGAAAAAAAGGTACGCTTTTTTTTTTTTTTTTTTACCAATTTTTTTTTTTTTTTTTTTTTTTTTTTTTAACGCTATTTTATACGCTACGTAGCGTTTTTTGTACGCTACGCTACGTAGCGTACGCTACACGCTACGCTACCACGCTATTTAATACACTGAATATTATCTTGCTGAAAAAAACTCCTAAATTATTTTTGAATTTCTGTTGCTTGTAATGTCCTTCTTTTCTTACATCATACCTTTGATTCACACCCTACTTGCACATTTTTTTCCTCTGTAAGTACATCGTGTTAATACTCATATGTTCACACCCTACTTGCACATTTTTTTTCCTCTGTAAGTACATCATGTTAGTACTCATATGTTCAGCTGAATGATGTTTTCTTCTTCTTCTTCTTCTTATTATTTTTTTAAATGCAGCTGAGGATTGGTTGAAACCTGCCATCATATTGGAGGCGTTTGAGGCAAGGTCTGTTAGGCTAGCTATTGCTTGTGCTCAAAATATAGGCGAGTCACTGAATCCGGAAGAAGGTACTTGCTTTTATGTTCTCCAAATGCAGATAGCACCTTTTTTTCACTATTTCTTCCAACAAGCAAACATGTATCTTTCTTCTTGTATCATTTGGTTGAGATGCATGGAGACTTATGTAATGTTGATTTTTACTCTTCCATACCCGTTTTTTGGCTGTCCTTTTAAAGCTGTTAAAATGCAGAAAAACTGTGTATCATTGCCATTCTGACAGATTTTCTTCCCCAAATTTTATTCCACCATTTATCAATATAGAATCGTCACTTTTCAAAATAAATAAATAAATAAATAAATTATTGCACTATTTGCCTATAGTTCCCTTGCATTGTAGGCATCTGCCCAACAGTTCAAGTTAGGTTAGATGTCCACGGTTTTATGTAGTTTAATTCATTACCAACTCTCAATTACCTCTTCCTTTTGAGCTTCACGGATCTTGTGTTCTGTTGTTTTCGATACTGTGATTAATATGGTGGGCTGTTTTCAGTCTCTACTTACACCTTACTTTTGTGTTCAGGGTTTTCCGAAATATCTGCTGATTTATCGGAGGCAGCAATAGCTCACTGCCAATTAATCGTCGTTTCCAAGTAAGTTGCCCACATCCATATTGTTACACATTCCTTCTCTTCATACATGGTGCTGGAGGACCACACTATTGTGTCCATCACCTTCTTTTGTTTAACTTATCAGCCACTTGCTTTCTCATGTGGAAACCTGTTATCAGGTTTGCCAGTACTTTAACAGGCCATGTACCCAAAAATCATGTCAATCTGACTACTTTAAACAATCTATTGGAGGACTTTAAGGGAAAGAAAATAGATCATTACAGAAAAATTCTGCAATCTGACTATCTTAGGGTGAGGATTGTCTAATCCATGTGAATTTTGGACCATCGCCTCTCCAAATTAAGGTATGCATGATGGTAGTTTGCCACATGTATGGAAAACAAGTTACTGATAAGTTAAGCCAAAAAAGTGGAAAATTTCTATGTTTCCACTGTGCTGGCTTGATCTCTTGAACTGCATTCATGAGAAAAAATCACTAACAGTCTGATCTCTGACGAGCCCCTCAGTATCTCGATGACTGAAACCTGATTTGGTATCGGGCAGGATTCATAGTCTTCTGTTGTGGTCCTGGAGCTTTCTATACAATATTCCAGTTTTCCTGTGAAAGTTTGAATTAGCTGCTGTCATGAAATCCACATTAGCAACCCTTCAAGTTTTTTTTTTTTTTTTTTTAATAATTCTTGTGAAAGAAATAGAGCAAGCCACCACTAGCCATGCGGGTCAGCTCTTGCATTGATCGACTCTTTTTCCCTTCAATGACTGTTTGTTTTAGCAGTTGTGGGACCCACTTTTAACTTGGTCCATCACATATGCATCATTCACCTCCACGTGGGTTTGAGAGAACTTGCCCTTGAGTTCATTGCTGAATTCCACCACAAATTTGCATCTAGATAACCCGCAAAAGTGTGCCTGCCAGTGTTACACCACTGTCAAACAGAGTAAAACCTAAGGAACATTATCAGTCTTTTTCAATGTCCAAGAACACTACTGAGCTGCTCTTTGAATTAGTCATCGAATGGCATATTCTGTTTCAGGTTCATTGAGAAGGTGCAACAAGACGTCCTTGGAAAGGGTGTCAAAGAACAGCTACAAGCCCTCTGCAACGTCTATGCACTCTCTTTGCTTCACAAGCATTTGGGTGAATTCCTCTCAACTGGATGCATCACCCCAAAGCAAGCCACACTTGCCAATGAGCAGCTGAGATCTCTATACACCCAGGTCTGTATAAAATGTTTCTCTCTATCTGGGAGGAATTATCGGACCCTGATTCATCACAGCATGAATACTGTACTGATATGTGTGCAACATACAGACAAGGGCTCTTCCAGAATGTTGTTCCTCATCGTGAATGTTGATCTAATGGGCCCCATTGTGGATGGGGAAATGCCCAAAACTCTCCCAGATAGGAAGATCTCCATCATGGTCAACAAAATGATGGTTGAGAGAAACATCCAGCAATGTTTGGGAAGAAATGCCTCATCTAATCTGGAAGAATTTTGTGCCATAAACCTCCTCTTGGAGCCCAACGATCTGGATCCCTGAATCATGGGCAGAATGGGCACATAGGAATAGTATTCATGTCCTGATGCATTGCGACTAAGTTATTCCAAAGCCATTATGTGACGGCTCATTACATAAATGGTAACGATGGTAACCGTTATGTTACAGGACTGTAATGGCTATAACGGCCATTACTTCAAAAATAGCCAGTAACAGTCTGTTAAGGAGCCAAAACAAAATTTTCTTTTTCAAAAAGAACAAATAAAAAAGAAAAAAGAGAGGCTGTAACAGCTATTACAGGGGCCATGCCTAGCTCTATGGAAGGCCTTTTCAGTGCCTGTCATGCCGGTATGCCAGTGAGCAGCGTTAGGGAAGAAGTGTAGGCTGGTTATGCTTGCTGCCTTGTGGACCATTTGGGTGGAGCGGAATAACTACTGTTTCAGGAATATCAGTAGCCCCCCATGGCAGCAGTCTCTAAGGTCTTCTCCCTGTCAAGGGACTGGACTGGGACCCTCTTTAGGATGTTTTTCCTGTGATTTTATTTTGTTTTTCTTTTGTATTCTCTGCCTTTCAAAAAAAAAAAAAAACCCGTTAATGCATGTATTGTAATGGTAATGGTGGTGGCCATACCATTGTGGAATACCTTGATGGCACCTCTAGCCATTCCTCCCCATCATGAAGCCCTTCTTTCAACTAGCCACTTTAACTTTATGGTGTGTTGGCAGGTCCGCCCGAATGCTGTGGCCCTTGTTGATGCATTCAACTACACTGACCATTACCTAGGTTCGACTCTCGGCTGTTATGATGGAAATGTATACCCGAAGCTCTATGAACAGGCATGGAAGGATCCCCTCAACGATTCAGTTGTGGCTGATGGTTATCAGGAATATATCCGTCCTCTGCTGAAGCAACAACTGAAGATATCAAGACTCTAATTGCGGTTCCAATTCAGCAGTTGAACCCCCACCATTTGTTATGCATTTATAAATATAATTGCCTTCCTTTTATCAGTAGTTTATGATTAAGTGTTAGTAGCTAATAATCTTAGTGCTGTGCAAACAAGATTGGGTAGATTCAGTAAAGATCTTGTTTTATAGTTGTTACACAGTATCTTTCAACTCAGAAGATTTTATCGTTATTGTTGGCTCTCTGCTCTAAATTTGGCAAACAGATTATTTGTATGGTCTAGTCCTATGCAAAAATATTGCTATTTTTAGTTATCTAAGAAATGTTCAGGTATGATCGGCTACCTATAGTAGCATGTTTTCACTTATTATAAGTTTTGCTCGATTTGTGCTTTCTCCTGCAGGACCATAAATTTTGTGGGGCCGAAGGTTTTAACTAATTGATTTTTTATCAACCTTCTGTCTTTTCTACTGTTGATTTTGGCCACCTATTTGGATCCTTAGGAAAGGTGTAGTAAGGGCTGTGGTCCATCTACAATGGGCCCAAGGATTTAACCATGTTGGAGTTTGTCATAAATGGTGTGACCAGCAAACCATTGAGCCAGCCCATGGATTGTTGCAAGAAGTCAAATCACCAAAAAAACTTCCCGTGGGGATAATGTGTATATTGAAATGTGGCCAATACAAATTTCCATGGAAATCTTCAAATGGTATTGAATACTGAGGAATTCTTTCCTCACGCCCGTCTTCATTTCATGTGGAATGAAGACAAAAATAGCCAGCTATCTAAAAGCTGCACTAGCAAACCTTGCTAACCGTTGCGACCTCTTTGGCTCATATGGTCAGATCCGTGGCTTGCAAACCTCTTGTTTTTTTGGTAGGGGATTTGCGAAATCCTTTAACTTCCGCCCCACGAAACCCAGAAAACTAAGGCTGCAAATCCACCATGGAACGAGAGACTTTTTTTCAAAGCAATGGAAGTTATTCCATTTCCATTGCAATACATGCTACCAAATCTTCGGATTTGTGGTTCGATTCCCAAAGAGTGGAAATTGAATTTTTCTAAATCCAAATCCTATGCAAATCCATTATCCCAAACAAGGCCTCAGGGAATAACAAATCCTATGCATATCCAGATGCCGGCCTCTGTCCGTCTCTCTCAAGTCTGCAGCCACTTTCAATACATGACTCACATGACTTGCATTGTCAAGCGGTCTTATGTGTTCATGCAACCTTGCACCATACTACACAACCATAGAAATGCAACTTTGGAACCGAACAAACATGACAGCGTTTTCACTTCCATATACTTGTTGAAACAGTGGTTTCTGCACAACTCTGGATTTCCATACCTTTTGTTCCTTGTTCTGATTTCTGAGACATGCCCATAGAGCCCATACAAATAAAGGGGTCCCCGTTCCTCTACAGCACTTTAGATTAAGCTTATTCTACAACTATTATTCAATTGTTTTATATAGGTGTTCGCCGTAGGAATCACGGATATATAATGTTTACACTCGCCAATCATGGGATGCCACGTGGTAGCTTTAAAGGGAGGAGTTAGATATATGTATATAAAGCAAGAGTCTTATCAAGGATTAAGCAATTGAATCCGAATTAGGTTTTCTTTGATAAAATGTTGTGTTATGCACATACTAACTTCACATGTGGCCCACCTGATTTCTAGTTTAGCTGATCATCATGGTGGGGTGAACCTATCGGATAGGTTGGATGTACCCACAATACTTTTAATATAAAATACGTAATCAGATACCGAGGAGTTTAAATGTGGAAATCCTTATTTTATCTGTTCTTATTTTGCTGATTTATTCCCATCAGGGTAGTATGCTACTGAGCTCATAGACTCGGTCGAGAGCGGATTAGGTGAGACCCCGGCCTCACCCAAGATGGTGCGGCCCTTACCGTGGGGTTGCCATGGGGCCCACCTTGATGTATGTATTATGTATCCACGCCGTACATCTATTTTTCCAGATCATTTTAGGGCATTATGCCTAAAATGAAGCAGATCCAATAATCAGGTGGACCATACCATAAAAAACAGTGGTGATTGACCATTAATGTGCTATAGGCACGTGAATTCAACAAGTGGTCGTTCATCATTGGGTCCTGGCTCAAAAATTAGGTTGGGGGAGATAGCTAATGTGTAGAAGGTAAAAAGTCTTAAATCTTTTGACCAATGGTCCACATTCGGTGTACACGCATGGCCCAACTGATGACCAGGCTGCAGGTATCAACTAGGGTGCACTCTATGAACAGGCCTGATCTCATGGTCATAGTTCTAAAATCGGAACGGTCCATGTGATGCAGCATTCCATGAAACCTTTGGGGCCCAACTTTCACTTTGATCCAGAACTTTGGTCGGCCATGAAAAGAGAAAACAGTTTCCTCCCTTGATTTTCATCTCTCTTTTCTATAACCCACTAGAATATCAGTGTGAAGATTGGTACTCAGGGGGTGTTTGGTGCATGGGTTTAAAGGGGATTGGGTGGGAGTGGGTTCTATTATCTCATGGATGATTGCAATGTCATGATTGTTGCAGATGAGGTATGGGTTGTGATGCCCTTTCTTAGAATCGGCGCCTGAGCAGAGGATTTATGCAATCCTGCTTAGGTTTGTGTGGGCGTTATTATACCATTGATTTCTATGGTGTGGTCATATAAAATATGGATCCATCTCATTTTTGGGACTAGCCATAAAATGATGTCGCAAAACGAATGTATGGTGTGGATATAAAACATACATCGTAATGGGGTCCACATAACTGGGTGACGTCAACGCACAACTGGGAGGAGGTGGTTTGTGGCCATGCGGTTTAGCTTGTGTCGGGTGGCTAGTGGTTGGTGCTATGTGGACCCCACCATAATGTATTGTTTTATCCACGCCGTCCATCCATTTTGAAATATAATTTTAGGGCTTGATCTTAAAAATGAGTAGATATAAATCTCAGGTGGACCACACCATGGGAAAACAGTAGCGATAGAATTCCACCATTAAAAACCTCCTAAGGCCAACTGTAATGGTTATTTGACATCTAACTGGTTGACTTGGTCATAAAGACTTGGATGAAGGGAAAAAATATATATCAGCGTGATCCAAAACTTTTGTGCTCCTAAGAAGTTTTTAATGGTGGCCGTTCAATCATCACTGTGCGGTCCACTTGAGATTTGGATCAAACTCATTTTTGGGCTCATCCTATAAAATGATCTGGAAGAATGGGTGGATGGCATGGATGAAACACATACATCATAGTGGGGCTCACAGAGCACTGACTGGTAGTGCTAGGGTGAGTAACTAATCCGTTTCCAGACGCGCCACATTTTCATGGCTTCCCTTCCAAACATGAAGTAGGATGGCGTGCAAGTCGTGGGATTACACGATAATCACTGACACCGTGTAATTATTACATTTTCTTAATTCCATCCCACTTAAACCCATCTAATGGATGAAATTGCATCCGGTCTCGTGCCAATTCCACTCAATGTATGGGAAGATTGGAAAAGCTTGGAATTAGATTAGATAGAATTGCATTGGTCCCGTGCCAATTCCACTCAATGTTAGCAAGTTGGGTAGGTCCCACCATGATGCGTGGGCTATATCCACACCGTCCACTCATTTTTTGAGATCATTTTAGAGCATGGGCCAAAAAATAGGTAGATCTAAAGCTCAAGTGGACCGCACCTTAGAAAGGTAGACAGTCTCGGGGAAGATGTTGTAGCTTTGAGTGGCCACCGTGATGTTTTTTACGGTCTTATCCACACCGTCTATTCATTTTTTTTTTTTTCATTATTTTAAGCTATTAGCTCAAAAATGTGGCAAATTCAAGACAGATGTAGGCTACACAATGGGGATTAAACCCTTACCGTTGAAAAATTCATAGGGGCATTACTCTCACCACTGTTTTCTATGGTGGGGTCCACCACAGCCTTGGATCTACCTCATTCTTTGGACCATATCCTAAAATAATATCTCCAAATGTATGGACGGTGGGGATACAACACATACATCATGTGGGGCATGCAGAACTTCGTGACGTCACTTCAGTAGCGACTTTGGTTACTCAACCTCCGTCAGCATCCAATCCGCGTCAGCTACTCAACTTTCGTCGGGACACGGATTTTCTGCGAAAGCCTCTGGCAGGAAGTTCTTGCGCAAGGATGCTAGGTGGGGCCCACTACCATGTTTTTGGAAAATATACTCTGGTCATCCGTTTTGCAAGCTAATTTTAGAACAAGTGACAAAAATTGAGGTGGATCTAAGACTCGTCTAGGCTACACGGGAGGAAATAGTAGGGATTCAATGAGAATTGTTGAAACATTTTTATGACCATAAAAGCTTTTTTTTTCAGGATTTTTTTTTTAATTTTTTTAATTTTTAATTTTTGTATTTTCACTTCATCCTTGTGTTAATGACCTTATAAACGGTTTTGATGGCATATAAACATTAAGGTGGAGCCCAGGCATGTTTCAACGGTAGGTATTTATTTCCCCAATTTTTCCTCTCGTGTGGTCCAATTTAGTTTTGGATCCACCTCGTTTTTGGTTGATTTCCTAAAATGAGCTCGAAAAACGGATGAACCGAGTATATTTCCCAAAAACATGGTGGTGGCCCCACCCAACATCCTTGCGCAGGAACTTGATGTGGAAGGCTTTCGCAGGAAATCAAATCCGTCCTTAATGACGCACGCAGTTTGCAAAGTTTATTGGAAATCTAGATGGGGCCCACCATGATGTTTTTGAGAAATCTACCATGTCCATCCATTTTTCTTTATCATTTCAGGGCATTATTCCAAAATTGAGGCAGATCCAAATCTCAAGTGGACCACACCACAGGAAGCAACGATGATAATGATTCTCACCGTTAAATATTTTTTAGGTCCCACCGTGATATTTATTTGACATCCAACCTGTAGATTAGGTCATACAAACCTGGATGATGGAAAAAAAAAAAAAAAAAAAAAACAAATATCAGCTTGATTCAAAATTTTGGTAGCCCTAGGAAGTTTTTAATGATGAGAATTTAATCAACACTATGTGGCCCACTTGATAATTTGATCTACCTCAGTTTTGGATTTATAAAAATTATTTTTAAAAATGTTTGGACGACGTAGATTTATCACTAACATCTTGGTAGGACCCACCTAGCATCCAGTAGAAGAATTTTATGCGAAAAGGCTTCCGCTGCATCCCTTCGGAGAGTTACAGAATAGGGTGAAGAGGCGTGAGAGAGAAGGAAACTCGCTCTTTCAAGCTCGCATCATCTAGACTGTCTACCTTATCTAACGATTGATAAGGAGGTTCGCACGTAATGACGTGCGAACCAGTATGTAGTTGAGCATTCCGCTATATATATATATGTGTGTGTGTGTGTGTGTGTGTGGGAAAAGGTACAATGCGTTGATTTTAATGCCCCATGAGGTCGAGCTGTGTGGGCCCCATCGTGATGCATTTCGAACATCTACCCCATCAGTCAGATGCACCATTCCAACGTGAGTCTAGGTCTCAAAAATCAAGTCAATCCATGACTTGTGTGGGCCACACCACATACAGAAGTGGGGAGGGACCGTGCACCATTAAAACATTCATAACCATTTTTGAGGGCCCACCGAGATGTATTTTGCAAATCCAGCCCATCCATTATGTGTGTCCCACTTGAATGAGGGTTCAGACCAAGTTTCAGGCGCATGCAAAACTCAGGTGGGCACCACCAAGTGCTTTTATATGTTTTAACGGTGTCTTCACATAATTTTAGATGGTATGGCCCACCTGAGTTCCGTATACGGCTGATTTTTGGGATATCCCATAATTTAAAGGGGAGCCATCAAATGCACAGTGTTGATGGTCGAAACGCATCACGGTGGGGCCCACACAGCTCGACCTCATGGGAGCTTATCGTACACTCGAGCTCATTGTACCTTTTCCCTATATATATATATATATATATATATATATATATATATATATATATATATATATATATATATGGGAAAAGGTACGCTCGAGCGCATAGTACCTTATCGTGGGTATTCCATCTCCATCATTCTTCTGGTGTGGCCAATCTGTTTTAAAGGTATGGCTGATTTTTATTCCTTATGCCTGGCATTAAGGTAGACGTTAAAGTCCCTTGTATACATTGATACATCATCTTTTGATGGCTTAAACTTTTGAAGTAACTGGTTGTTTGACATGAAATCCGGGCTGAACTAGTGATGTGGTGGGGGCGTAGATGCTATTTAAGTAATGAACTCAGGTGGGCCACACAATCAGGGAACAATACCCGTGCATTTAATCGGCTTGATTTTTTTAGCCTATGAGGCGAACATAAGACGAAGCAGCAGACAAACGCTGATCGTGATTGGGTGGGCACCCATATGACGCTAGCATAATCCAGGCCAAACATCAGTGGGTCCCATCATCGATGGGCCATGACCGAAATATTGAACTGATTGGACTGTTATATTTTGTTTTAAAATATATTAAAATTTGAATTTTCAAATTTTCGGTGATTTCCCTCCACATTTGAAAAGTTGTGGTACTTTCGTGTTGTGGGTTTAGTCCCACATCGAATTTGACAAAGTAAACTATCTTGTATATAAGATAGTATTTTTGCCTAGGGCTGGTGCCCCTTTCAGGGGGCATGTGAATTTGGTCCTGTGGGGGGGCTATGCCAATAGCTCTAATCTATGCCATTGACACACACCTTGTGCTGTACAGCGCCGAGCCGAGCCGAGCCATGCCGTGCCGTCTTGAAAGTCTTAAAGCGAGTCCGAGTCCGTGTGCGCGTGCGCGACGCGACGGGACGGGACCGGACTGGCCGAGCTGGGCGCGGGTGCGGGTGCGGGTGCGGTGTGAGTGTACTCGCTTGTGTGTGTGTGTATGGGTACTCGCGGGACTTTATTTGCGAGAGTGTACTCGCACTTGCGCCTTTTCGTTTTAAACCAGAGAGATGCATCCCTTCCGGTTGGTCGCACCTGTTGGGTTTAAACCCAACGGACCTAACCTTTTGTAAAGGGTGTTTATACACCACTTCGGAGTCTATATAAAGACTTCCGATTCCAGTTTCTAAATACGAAAATCTTGTCTTATAAAACTCTCTCGATCACTGATTTTTAAGCATTTTATTCTTGAGTTCATCATTTGAGTCAACTCAAGACTTTCGGATTAAAGCGCAATTGGTTCGAGCCAGGTGTCTGAGTGAGTGCACCGCTGGGACCGGGTCATAGTCGTTGTATCCTGGAGGTCGATTGCTCTGGTAACCTGTTGCACTTGGGACACTGTCCAAGGGGAGCAAATTCGATTTCAAGCCGAGTGACTCAGTCACGCCTCGACTCAATACAATAAGTTCTTTTTTTTTTCTCAAAACTTTTATTTTCTTTTTTGGTTCTCGATTTTAAAGTCTATTTAATTCAACCAAATATTCCAACAATCTTGAAATCGAATTTGTTGAATTATATAGATTATGGCTACAGTAACTGTAAATGCTTCTTCTGAGTTAGCCAAAATCGAACCGTTCGCTGGACAATGCTTTAAACGGTGGAAACAGAAACTGATGTTCACTTTGACCACCCTGAAAGTTTCATACATATTATCTGAATCATTTATTATAGATCCAACAAATCAAACTGAAGTAACAGATGAAAATAATTGTAAAAATTATATTCTCAATTCTTTATCCAACGAATTATATGATGTGTATGCTTCTTACGCATCCGCTAGAGACATATGGACTACTTTGGAAAAGAAATATATATTGGAAGATGCAGGCGCTAAGAAACATGCAATTGCTAATTTCCTTCATTATGAATGACAGATGATAAACCTGTCACAAATCAAATTCATGATTTTTAAAGTCTAGTTCACGAACTATCGACAGAAGGAATTAAGTTGGATGAAGTATTTCTGTCAGGAGCGATAATAGAAAAACTACCGCCCTCTTGAAAAGAATATAAGAATAGAATGAAACATAAAAAGAACGGTGTTTCTTTGAAAACCACTATCGTATATATACGAATAGAGGAGGCCAATAGAATCAGGGACCAAAAAGAAAATGGAAATGAGATAGATTCAAAGGCGAATCTTGTGGAATCAAGTCGGGCAAATAATAAGAAAAATGACAACTATCATAACTGTGGCAAACCTGGACATTACTCAAATGAATGCAGGCTCAAAAAGAAGAATGCAAATAATCAATTCAAGAAAAAGGGAAACTGCTACAACTGTGGAAAGCCTGGGCATCATATTAATAAAACCTGCAGGCTTAAGAAAAACAAAGATAAGCCGCAGGCTAATCTTACAGAAACAGGCAATGAGTCTGACATGATAGTAGCTGTGGTGTCAGAAGTCTTCCTGATAAACAACTTGGAGTGGGTACTAGACACTGGTGCAACTAGGCACGTGTGCAAGGATCGTAGCATGTTTACCTCGTACGAAGTATTAGGAGATGATGAACAGGTGTTCATGGGTAATGCTAGAACGTCTCCAGATGTAGGGAAAGGGAAAGTACTTCTGAAACTCACTTCTGGAAAGACTCTGCTGTTGAATGATGTTCTACATGTGCCCGACATTAGACGGAACTTGGTCTCTGGTTCGCTCCTCAATAAGGCTGGTGTTAAGTTAGTATTTGATCCAGATAAGCTTGTAATGACCAAGAATGGAACTTTTGTTGGTAAAGGATACTGTAGTGATGGTTTATTCATTGTAAATGTATCAAATGATAATAATAAGAAGGCATCTAGTTCTGTTTATATCGTTGAACCTTTTTATCTATGGCATAGTAGATTAGGTCATGTGAATAAAGTATCTTTAAAGAAAATGAAAAGATTAGGTTTATTACCTAATATATCTAATGAAGAATTCGAAAAATGTGAAACATGTGTAGAATCAAAATTCATTAGAAAATCTTTTAAACGAATAGAAAGATCATCTGTTCTATTAGAGTTAATACACAGTGACTTAGGTGATTTTAGAAATCACATGTCTAGAGGTGGAAAAAGATATTACATAACTTTTGTAGATGACTACTCTAGGTTCACTAGAGTCTATCTGTTAATGAACAAAGATGAAGCTTTAGATGTTTTTTCTAAATACAAAATTGAAGTTGAAAATCAATTAAATATAAAAATTAAAAGACTTAAAACAGATAGAGGAGGAGAATATGAATCTTCTCAGTTTAGAGAATTATGTGAAAAGAATGTAATAGTTCACGAAACTACAACTCCTTATACACCAGAACAGAATGTAATAGCAGAACGTAAGAATAGAACCCTAAAAGAGATGATGAATGCCATGTTAAACAGTTCGGGCTTACCCTCAAATATGTGGGGAGAAGCAATTCTATCTGCTTGTTATATCCTAAATAGGATTCCTTTTAAATCTTCTGAACAAACACCTTATGAACTTTGGAAGAATTATGTTCCTAGTTACAAATATATTAAAGTGTGGGAGTGTCTTGCTAAAGTAGGATTGCCTGAAACTAAGAAAAGAAAATTAGGTCCTAAAACGACTAACTGTGTATTTATAGGTTACGCACAAAACAGTGCAGCCTATAGGTTTCTAGTTTTAAAAACTAAGAACAATATTCCGGATCGTAATACAATTATAGAAGCTAGGGATGCAGAGTTCTTTGAGAACGTATTCCCTATGAAATCTAAATCTATAGGAATAGATGAAGTCAATGAATCAGATATTGCGTCTACTAGTAAAAATGTTTACGAGAAAGTAGTAGAAGAGATACAACTAAGAAAAAGTAATAGGGTTAGAAGAGAAACTAACTTAGGAGATGGTTTTTTCACATTCTTAGTAGAAGATGATCCTACAACCTATACAGAAGCTATCAATTCTCCAGATGCAACCTTTTGGAAGGAAGCAATAAATGATGAGTTGGAATCTATAATATCTAATAATACTTGAGAACTTGTAGACCTACCTCCTGGAAACAAACCAATAGGCTGTAAATGGGTGTTTAGAAAGAAACTAAAACCAGATGGAACTATTGATAAGTTTAAGGCTAGGTTGGTAGCAAAAGGCTTTAAACAAAAGGAAGGAATAGATTACTTTGATACATATTCCCCTGTAACTAAAATTACATCAATCAGGGTATTAATAGCGATAGCCTCCATATATAAACTGGTGGCACACCAGATGGACGTTAAGACGGCTTTCCTAAATGGAGACCTAGAAGAAGAAATATATATGGAGCAACCTGAGGGTTATAAGATATCAGGTAAAGAAAACAAAGTATGTAAACTAATTAAATCACTATACGGTTTAAAACAAGCTCCTAAACAATGGCATGAAAAGTTTGATGGTGTTTTAAAATCAAATGGTTATTATATAAATGATGTAGATAGATGTGTATATAGTAAAATTTCTGGAAATGATTATGTTATTATATGCCTTTATGTTGATGACATGCTTATTTTTGGAACTAATATTAAATTAGTTAATGCAACTAAGAAATTCTTGTCATGTAAGTTTGACATGAAAGACTTAGGAGAAGTTAGTGTAATCTTGGGTATTGAAGTAACCAGAAAAAATAGTGTTATTATATTATCACAATCTCATTACATTGAGAAGATATTGAGAAAGTTTAACCATTTTGACTGTTTACCTGTCAGTACTCCTTATGATTATAGTGTGACTCTCATAAAAAATAAAGAAAATAGTGTGTCTCAGTTGGAGTATTCCAGAATAATTGGTAGCCTTATGTATCTAACAAACTGCACTAGACCAGACATAGCTTTTGCAGTAGGAAGACTAAGTAGATATACACATAATCCTGGAAAAGAACATTGGAATGCCTTGTCTAGGATTTTGAGATACCTAAAAGCGATGTACGGCCTATGGTTTACATTATAATGGTTATCTTCTTTGTATTAGAAGGATATAGTGATGCTAACTTGGATCATTGATTCATATGAGACAAAATCTACAAGTGGATATGTCTTTACTTTGGGTGGAGGAGCGAGTCTCTTGAAGTCTACCAAGCGGACATGCATCGCTCGGTCTACTATGGAATCGAGTTTATTGCCTTAGAAAAGAAATTTGGATCGAAAGTAGAATGGCTTAGAAATCTCTTAGCTGATATACCATTATGGCCAAAGCCTGTATCGGCCGTGTCTATTCATTATGACTGTCAAGCAGCTATAGCAAAAGCAAAGAGTAAAATATATAATGGAAAAAGCAGGCATATTAGACTCAGACACAACATGGTGAAACACATGTTGCGTGATGGAGTCATATCTATTGACTTTGTGAGGTTAGAAAAGAATCTAGCAGATCCTCTGACAAAAGGACTATCTAAAAGGTTAGTCAATGATACATCGAAGGGAATGAGGCTGAGCCTAATATATGAGCTGCCAGTGTCGGCAACCCAACCTATACAAGTGGAGATCCCATGAGATAAGTTCAATGGGTAAACAACAAGACACGAGGTAGACGATTGCACTGAGTTGTATGAGCCCCTTCTATGGTGTACAGTGCGAGCAGCAACGCAGAAGGATGAGTTGTTAGAACTCTTAATGAATCCATAGCCATATATTTGGTGGTGTATACAGTTGTTGCATACACTTAATGGAATTCACTTATATGGGTGTGGAGGTGGAGGCCGCTTCCTATGAGAATCTGGGCGAATTCTCTAAAGCACTCATGAAATCCAGGTAATGGTGTATGGCCAAAACGCACTGAACCGTATAATCACTTGCAGAGGAAGAGTTGTATGAGTGGCATGTACTTGCGATCTACATTAAAAGGATTCAAGTTCAAGACTATGGTGTCACCTGATTCCTGTAGACCTGTCTTGCTTACTCTAATGTCGGTTCAAGTCTATGGTGACACCGGCACCATTGCACAACTATTACGCTTTAATCCGAAAGAGTTTTATTTTAAAACATGTGGGGGATTGTTATATTTTATTTTAAAATATTATTAAAATTTGAATTTTTAAATTTTCGGTGATTTCCCTCCACATTTGAAAAGTTGTGGTACTTTTGTGTTGTGGGTTTAGTCCCACATCGGATTTGACAAAGTAAACTATCTTGTATATAAGATAGTATTTTTGCCTAGGGCTTGTGCCCCTTTCAGGGGGCATGTGAATTTGGTCCTGTGGGGGGGCTATGCCAATAGCTCTAATCTATGCCATTGACCACACACGCGCGCGTGCGCCCCGAGCCGAGCCGAGCGGAGTCCGAGTCTGTGTGCGTGTGCGCGTGCGCGTGCGCGACGCGACGCGACGTGACGGGACGGGACGGGCCGGGCTGGGCGTGGGCGCGAGCGCGGGTGCGGGTGCAGGTGCGATGTGAGTGTACTCGCTTGTGTGTGTGTGTGGGTACTCGCGGGACTTTATTTGCGATAGTGTACTCGCACTTGCGACTTTTCGTTTTAAACCAGAGAGATGCATCCCTTCTGGTTGGTCGCACCTGTTGGGTTTAAACCCAACGGACCTAACCTTTTGTAAAGGGTGTTTATACACCACTTCGGAGTCTATATAAAGACTTCCGATTCCAGTTTCTAAATACGAAAATACTGTCTTATAAAACTCTCTCTGATATAGATTTTTAAGCATTTTATTATTGAGTTCATCGCTGAGTCAACTCAGCACTTTCGGATTAAACTGCAAGTGGTTCGAGCCCGTGTACAGTGAGTGCACCGCTGGGACCGGGTCATAGTCGTTGTATCCTGGAGGTCGATTGCTCTGGTAACCTGTTGCACTTGGGACGCTGTCCAAGGGGAGCAAATTCGATTTCAAGCCGAGTGACTCAATCACGCCTCGATTCAATACAATAAGTTCTTTTTTTTCTCAAAACTTTTATTTTCTTTTTTGGTTCTCGATTTTAAAGTCTATTTAATTCAACCAAATATTCCAACATGGACAGCCGAATCACGCCATAATGAGGAGACGTGGCTAATGCTCTTCACACTGTCGAATGCCTTACCCCAGGAAGTTCCTGCGCTGGGATCCTAGCCGGGCCCCACCGTGATGTTTATGAGAAATCCACCCCGTCCATACCTTTTAAATTCTCATTTTAGGACATGTGACCAAAAATGAACTGGATATAAGACTCAAGTGGGCCACACAAGTAGATATTGAACAACCATCGTTGAAACATTCGTGTGGCCACAAAAGTTTTGTATAATGCTAAGTTTTTGTGTTTTCAGTTCATCCCAGTGGTATTGGCCATATAAACGGTTTGGATGTCATATAAACATCAAGGTAGAGCCCAGGAAGGTTTCAACGGTAGCCATTTCATTCCCCAGTTTTCTCTCTCGTGTAGCCCACTTTAGTCTTCGATCAGGCTAAATTTTTTATCAAATGTCCTAGAATGATCTCACAAAACAGATATACAGGGTAGATTTCTCATAAACATCACTGTGGGCCCCACCTAAGATGCCAGCGCAGGAACTTCCTGCGAAAACACGGGCCTGCATCACAGAAATTCGTAGTTGACGTACAAGCGTGGCTGGCCAGGCACAGCACTGACGGCAGAGATTTACCCAGGCCCACCCCATTATTAAAAACCTAGGACCAGACCCAGTACATCCCTGCCTGGTAGCTACAAACCAACCCCCCTCATTCGCAAAACTACCATAGATCTAAAACTCGGTGACTCGACACTAAAATCTCCCGAGCGAACTTGGTTTGCCAAGATATTAAACTGAGTCAACTCACTGACTGCTAAATTCGAACGGAGCCTTCGAGTTTACCTGACCCGAGTAGACATCAGCTCGAGTCGAGTTTTCGAGTTTGAACTATGCACAATACTAGCCCGAAAATGTTAGAAAAGAAAGGTTTGCCTTAAGAGAGGTAGGTGCGGTGATATATTTTCCCACTTTTCTGGTTAAACCATGCCTGTATGCTTATAGAGGGCAAGGAATCTCTCTTTAACAATTAGAAAACGACTCTCTGAAAGGGTAGAAACGGACAAAAGAATTAAGAGAAAAACCTTTAAACTTAAAAATAAAAAACAACTTATAAATATCAAGCACATGCACTTCACCTCACTAGACCATGACTAGATATGCGCTTGTGAAAAATGACATATAACACACACACCACATGCACCTCAAAGCATAATTCTAAAATGGGCTCAAGCTCAAATGTGAGACTTTTTTTTTTTTTTTTTTTGGAAATATCAAGGAGTTAAAATTCTTTTCCTTAACCAATGTGGGATACGAGTTCGAGGGGACTCTTTCACGGAGTTAGTGAGGCGACTCAACAAACAGAAAGCGGGGAGGCGGCTACAGTACTTGTGACCCTAAAACATGTATACCAACTGAATGAAGGGTTTAGGAAGTGGACGCGGATTGCGTCCTACCCCGCCCAGATGGTAATATGTCTAGGCAGGGCTCTGTGGAGCCCACTGTGATGTAAGTGTTTTATTCATGCCATTTATCGGTTTTCTCATATCATTATAAATTATGATCCAAAAAATGTGGCAGTTTAACGTCTTAATTGATCCACAAAGTGGGGATTGAACTTCCACTGTTAAAAAGTTCTTGAGAGCTGGAGAAGTTTCAGATCAAGCTTATATTTGTGTTTTCACTACATCCACGTCTACATGACCTTATTAATAGGTTGGATGGTAAAAAAAAAAAACATCACAGTAGCCCTTAGAAAGGTTTCAACGGTGGTTGTCATTATCACTGCAGCTTCCTTTGGTGTGGTCCACTGGAGTTGTGGCCCTACCTCATTTTTAGGATCATATTATAAAATGGTCTGATAAAAGCAATAAACAGTGTGAATAAAACACTTACATCACAGTAGGCCTCATAGAGCCCTGCCTGGACGGATTACCGTCCGGATGGGAGTAGGACGCAATCCGCGTCCTTAGGAAATATCTTCCTATCACGTAAAGCGGCACTCAAGTGACGAGACTTCATGCCAGAAAAACCTATAGATTATTTACCTACGGGTCTAAGGGATTTGATGAAATTATAGATCTTTGGCTTTTAAGTATTCACCTCCTTCCCTTGTCAGGCCTTTTCGTCGAGAGAGTCCGGTGTTATTCGAGTTCCTGCTGTAAGCCGAAGCCTAAGATAATAAATGATGGTTCTTTATTACTTCACACAACCCACTTTGCGCCATTGCTCTCTTCACTCGACTATTCTACATACATCCACAGGAGTTGTGGACCTACCTCATTTTTAGGACCATATCATAAAATGGTCTGATAAAAGTAATAAACAGCGTGGATAAAACACTTACATCACAGTGGCCCCACAGAGCCCTGCCGGGACGGATTACCGTCCCGATGGGGGTAGGACGCAATCTGTGTCCTTAAGAAGTATCTTCCCACTGCCCCTATCACAAAAAGCGGCACTCAAGTGACGAGACTTCAGGCTAGAAAAAACTATAGATTATTTACCTACGGGTCTAAGGGATGAAATGAAATTATAGATCTTTGGCTTTGTGGTCTTATTCAAGTTTCTTTTATAAGCCAAAGCCTAATATAAGCCTAATATAATAAATGATGGTTATTTATTACTTCACACAATCCACTTTGCGCCATTGCTCTCCTCACTCCGACTATTCTACATACCGGCCAGAGAGAGAGAGAGCAGTGTGATGGGCTCTAAAATAAAATTTTATTAAAACACTAGTTTGTTTTGAAAAATACAAAACAATAGCTTTGACTGTGCACCATGTGATCCCATCTTTCAGATGTCATTCAAACATTATTAAGTGCCTGAAAGCCATTTTCCAATACTAGGACCGCAAAGGATCTTGACTTCCTCTGTCACTAAACAGGTTAATATGGATTTATACCTTGCCTAGATTCCGTGGAATTTAGACAGTTGAAGTTATGTCATTGTGTGCCACTTGTGTCTTTGTTGAAGGGTTGGTGTAGTCCACAACACCTGTTTTACACGGCAAAACACAAAGGTTTTGTGGGGCCATATATGTAAAATCCACTGTCCATCTTGTGAGAACCCTTGTATTAATCGTACATATGGGAACAATGTAAATTTGTTTATGTTTGGCTGATGACCCCAACACTAACCTCTGTGAGCCCCGCTATGATGTATGTGTTTTATCCAAGCCATCCATCCATTTTGACAGCTCATTTTAGAGCATTAACCTAAAAATGAAGCAGATACGAAGCTCAAGTGGACCACACCATAGAAAACAGTGGGGATTGAACTCTTACCGTTGAAAACTTCTTGAGAGGACATAGAAGGTTTAGATCAATCCGATATTTGTATTTTACCTTCATCCAGGACATAGAAGGTGGACCATCTAGACGCCACCACATGTACCAGTCTCAAAGACAGGTGCAATGTCCAGGCCGTCCACAGGTGGTTTGACACTTCGACTGTCCAGATTTTCAACAAAAAACCAGGTTGGTCCCTTCATTATACGAGTGGCGATGTCAGAAAACGGTGGACGGCTTAGAAAACTTGGACTGATTTTTCTCAACCGTACATTTGTATCGAAAACTATGGGCCGACCTGACTCTTGGACCAGGACATCAACGTGGTGGGCCCGTCGTGATGGACGGATTGGGTATTTCTCCTGTCTAACAGGATGGCGATGTGGTGGAACGCAGATGCTGTTTAAGTAATGAACTCAGGTGGACCACACCATCAGGGAACAACGAGGAGGGGAGCGCCCACCATAGTAACTGCCAGATTGTATGTAGGGCCCAAAGTGTTGGTGTATGTGACATCCAATCCAGTCATCAGACGGGCCCCATCAAGATGAAGGGACACAAAAAAAATCAGGCCGTTCCATTAATCAGGTGAGCCACCACACTACGTGATTTTAAAGGTTGTGTTTTACATCGTTCCCACACCCGTGCATTGAATCGGCCTGATTTTTTGTGCTATAAGGCCAACATATAACGATGCATAAAGGCCATGAGTTGATCGTGATTTGGTGGGCACCCATATGACGCCCGAATAATCCAGGCCAATCATCAGTGGGGCCCATCATGGATGGGCCATGACTGAAAAATCCAAATGATTGGACAGCCAAATAATAATTCTGTGGGCCATCTCACGCCACAATGAGGAGACGTGGCTAATGCTCTTCAAATATAGTGGGTGTAACATGGGCTTATATCACAAAAATTCGTAGCTGACGTAGGCCAGGCCAAGCACGGCAGAGATTTTCCCAGATCCACGTCATTATTAAATACCTAGGACCAGACCCAGTACATCCCAGCCTGGTAGCTACGAACCAACGCCCATCATTAGCCCAGTAACATAGTTCTAAAACTCGTTCACTCGACTCGAAACTCACCCGAGTCAACTCGTTTCATCAATATATCAAGCTGATCGAACTTGTTGAGTCAGCTCACCGACTGCTAGATTCGAACCTACCTCTCATAGAAATGTCAATGTCCCTACCAACATAGAACAACCTAAGTTTCTGAATACCATGGCTGGGTTTTTTGTACTTATAACCTCAATATTTAATTTAACTCAAATACTGAGTCGAGTCGAGTCGAGTAAAGACTTAATCGAGTCATCAATTTACCTGACCTGAAAGACTGGCTTGAGTCGAGTTTTCGAGTTTGATCTATGTACAGAACTAGCCCGAAAATGTTAAATAAATCGGGCCTAGTCTAATTAGTCATTGGGCATGAAAACGAGGACTGGTTTTAGTGGATCAGGAGACTCGGCCTCAATTTGGCCCATGTTTTAAAAAATTGTCCAATGTCACCGGTATCATCGAGTCATATCAGTTTCCATCTTAAATGAAATGAGTCACCACACCGATACAAAACCAAATTGGCATCGGGTTGGACCGAGTTAGTGCTAGGTAGTATCGGTTTCTATCCCGAGGTGAGTCACATGATGCAATGCTAATCCATTATATTTAGGCCCTAGCTTGGCCACTTGCTCTTTAATCCATTATGGAGAAAATTGAATTGACAAGCCATAAGAGACATGTAGCAAGGCAATGCTCTCGAGCCACCGATATGTCTATTACCAGAGAAGTTGAGATGGGCATAGAACCCATTGGCCAAGTAAAATGGGTCAACCAAGTTCAGTAAATTTATCAAACAACCCGATCATTTCGACCCAACTATCTTATGTGGCCAATCTCGAACACCGACTCCGACCTAGGATGCCGACCTCAACCTCCAATACCAACTTCAGCATCAGATACTAACATCAACCAGCTCGGAGATATCCAGGGAGAATCTCATGTCGTATAACAACAGGATTGATTCAACAAGAACTTAATCAAAAATAATGTCGATCGAAGTAAAATTGAAGATGTTCTCAAGAATAGATTCCTACTTCAATACAAGATTTTTCAGTGTATGTAGTAAATCCACTTAGATATGCAGATTTCCTGAAAAACCTATAAATATATCACCTGCATGAGGAAATAAGTACACATAAAAAATCCCAACTCCAACCACAATTATTTTAAGTTTAGTTACTGGACTTGAGCATTGAAAGGTTGCCTGCTACAACCGGCGCTGCAGTGTTCATCATATTTTCATTAAAGTACATGTATCCAATGATTTACAGGAAGAGTTACAGTATCAACCAGTTTCAAACAATAAAAGGTCTGATAGGTGTCCATTGCTCTACTTGTTGATAGGAGATTAAACGAAAGAAACGGACAACATGTCATCGCTTAGCCGACAAACAAATCTAATTAGAATAACCGGTATCTTCTAATTTCTAAATGTCTCAATCTAATGTCTCTGAGAGTCTACGCAATCATGTGCATGACATAAGATTCTACCCTCTAATCAGATTGGTTTTTCTTTTATTCTACATTTTGATTTTATAGATCATCACGTGGAAAGAGTTGCAAATTTCTTTACATTTTCTTTAACACCGATTAGGCGATGTGGACCGGGATCTAACTCACTTCAAGAGGTAGGCCCCACACTGGCGACAGGCCACCGGCATTCCTCTTTTCCTGCAAAAATCATCCTAACCGATCAAGAAACCGACTTTAATGTAAACTGTCGATCGCGCCATGATTGTAATGGTCCACAGTCATACATATCTCTTGAATAGTTCTGATCCTACAAGAACATGGCCCAACTGAGAGACTACCAATGCATTGAACTAATCGACTAGATGTCTTACATGTATACTTGGATAAATGAGCAACCCATTAATTGAATGGCCAGGATTATCTACCACTCATAGTATGGCCCACCAATCATATAATTAGAATTCCATTACAACTTGAATCTTAGTTTATTCACACAAATGCACAGACATCTTACAACTCTCTATTTTTAGTTGTATTTGGCAATTCGGATTTTCAATCTTGGGAAATTTGGAAATTATATTTAACGGTCCATATGTTAGATCTTTTTTTTTTTTTTTTTTTTTTTTTGTTAGCTTGTAAGTACACCAGTTGACACATCACTGTCTGCCACCACCACTAGAAATAGATACCAAGACCTCAGTGTTGAAACGAGGTATCTTTCACTCGGTCTACCACTTGAGCTATGGATCAGGGTGCAGTCTATATGTTAGACCTTAAAAGAGAGGAGGAGAAAGCAATTATGGCAGCTTGTGAATATTAAAAATCTAGAATTTTGCACCCTACATTTTTTCTTAGATTTCAGACGGACCCTTTTGAAGATTTTCAATTCTCAATTTTGAGGGTGCAAACATGATTTGAATTGAAATTGCTGACTATAAAGCATGCACCAACAAAATGGTGTGTAATTGACACAAAACAGTTGGTAATTTTTCATTTGATTAAGATGTCTAAACCATCGGTTCGGGGGGCCATGGGCCCATCAAAGGCCTAAAATAAGCTTCAATTAAGGGAAAGAGATGAGATTTTGTGGGTGAGCTTCCCTTGTCAATGAGATTCTTGAAGGCATTTCAATATCTAGGTTTCATGCATAAGTCCAAAGCTCCAACCTTTTTATTAATTTGAGTTGAAATGTGTCAAGATAATATAATCCTGAAGATAACATCAGTGAAGTCGACGTGAGATATGTATTGGAAGGGAGGTGGGATGTGAGCCGTTGGCTCCAACGGTGATCGTGATGGAATCCCGGGAAAATTGCACACCTTGCATGAGTTCAACGACCAATAACCGACATCAACGGCAGGGTTGATGGATTGGAAAGTTCTCTTTCCGGGAAAAACGGTCAATTAATATTGTGGGACCCACTTAAAACTGATGCACACATCATATTGAGAGTTGAAATGTACGACTTTTCTCACTTACATGGAGAAATAACCACTGACTGATTCCTGGCTTGGCTCAATAACAACGATGCGGATGATCTGGTCACCAGATCTTGGTGGGATTTGATTGGGCCAAGTCCCTTTATCAGAAATGGGCCCACAGACAAAGTGAACGTGTTTGAAAGTTACTCCATCATTCTTATCTCTGACAGCCGCGTGTGGTCCAATCAAATTCTACCACTTGGTCCATTCGGTCATGAGGGAGTCACCATACACTCAGCTTCCATTAACAACAGGCCGCTCTGTTAACTATCAACTATACTGATTGGATTCGGGTCTTACTCCTCTAATGCATCTCATTTTAAGGATCCATACCTGGATGGATCCAATGGGTCCTACCCATTGCATGCCCATTAGGGTTTTGGTCCTTAGTTTTGAGTGAGTTCAAGTTGGATCTAGGTCAAATAAGGCCATTTATATGGTGTGGGCCACCCAATGGATGGTGTGGATTGCAGATACGTGTGTCCCTTGGACACATGGTAGTGTGTAAATGGGCTATTCTTACATGTATTTGGCTTAGCAAACCTTATTTGCTAGCTTGATTAATGTTATTACGGGGTCCAAAATGGTGGACCCAAACTCCTTACTCTTGCTCCAGTGGTAGACTGTGATGAGTTTCAACATCCGGTCAAGGTTCGAGTATCTGGTGAAATCCCACCACGGTATGAGTGGAGTGTGAAGAAAATAAATAAATAAATAAATAAAATAAAATAAAATAAAATTCTACATGGTTCTAAAAAATTGGAGCTGGATCCATAAAAATCGGGTCGGGTCCATTTGGGTACCTTCCGGCGAGGGTACCTACAAACAGCCGCAAACGGCCGCCACCTGATCGGAAGAACCGCCTGATTCTTGGGCCAGGGCTTCCACACATCGGGGCCTTCCAACATGTAGGATATGTAGACCATTGATATGGGTTGTACCCTATATCACTAAATGTGGCACACGTATGCAAGATCTAGACCCTTCATATCTAGTGCCCTGCTGTTGATGGGCCATAAGCCAAAATTCACAATGGTTGGATGATATTAGTTACTGAGGATTACGGCCCGTTGAATTCACCCATTGGTTGGACTTTTCCCTAATCCCTCACCTCTGCTCATGAAAACCCCAGTAGTCCATTATCCAGAAGGTAGGGCGTAAATTGGATCGGGTCCGAGTCCAAGGATCCGATTGCTAATATGATGAACTCGTCAGCTTTTATGTGCCTTGATCCGACTTGAGTAATAAACAGAATTGGAACCCGTTTGGAACCAGATGTAGTTCGGACGGATTGGACCCGGATCCGGATCTTGGGGTTGTACTAATAATCGGGTCAGATTCCAGTCGACCCTGTCTTGATCCCATTTTGTACTTTTCCTTTCTTCATTATCCTATGCCATCCACACGCTGCACACGTGACACGATGGCACACAAGTTTGACATGGGCCACAACGGTGTAGATCCAAACGAATGGCTTGAAATCCATACATTTGTGACCCACATGATCAGTAGACTGGCCTGATTTTCTGGCCAGTATATCTTGACAGTATGGTCCGCCTAATGGATGGCTTGGATGTTCATCCTAAGTCCCAGCACTTGCGTATAACGGGACCTTGATCAGCAAATCCAATCAATCAGCTTAAGTCATGCTAGTTTCCCCAGCTCGCTAGTCGAGCCAAAAGATCATGCAAATGCGGATGGTTTATCGATGTAGGTAAGTTGAAAGAGGTTCAGCAATCCAGATGGATGATGTGATGACTATGAAATGGCCCATGCACTGACAATCCCAAGATTAGAAGATCCTAGCTATAGAATCTCTTGCCTTTTGTTTGTTGTATTGGACATCAACTTCCTTTGTTGGCCACCTATCGAGAAGTTCAGACCTTTTCCATCTGAGAGATTTTTGTGAGCCCCATAGTATCACTGATATGGAGAGGCCGGTTCCTATGCAGCGTTTGTAGAATCAGCTTATTCGACACAGCAGTGTGTGGGGCCCACCATAATTTTTTCATGGAATCCAATCCGTCCATCACGTGAAACCCATCATGATTTCGTTGAAATCCGAAATTCTGGCTTATCCAAAACTCAGGTGGACCACAGCATGTAAAATCATGCCTAAAATCTCTAAAATCAAGTGACGTGGCCTACGTGAGACTTTTAACGGTCTGATACTTGGGCTCTCTATTCATCCTGGTGGGATGCATCTTCTGAATGGATTGGATGGAATTTCAAAACACATCCGGGCCCACATGATCTTGAAGGTACTGTTAGTGATTGGCATTCCCTTCCCAACTTTTCCCTTTCGTGTTACCTGTCTGTACTCTGGGTGGGCCTGATTTTTGGGATGAAGGGTGAACGTGAAGGGGCGACACTTATGGACGGATTGGATGTTGGAAGTACAATGAGTGGGCCCCACACAACACTTAATCGATCGTATAAGCCTATTCAAAACAAATGTTATAGGGAAACATAATGTACAATAATTCTGTTGAAAAGCTTGGCATATGGGTTTTCCTCTATAAATAGCTGAGCCCTGGGATCAACCATCGAAGCAAGCACCCACATACATCCACTGATATTGTGATTGTATCATAAGTAGTGGTGCACTAGTGTAGACTACTCATGGCTCTTCACACATCTTTCATGACCTCTTTCTTTCTCTCTTCTTTTCTTACCTTAGTTTCTCTCTCTCACTTGTGTTTTTGCTTCAATACCAAACATCTTGGTTTGTCGGCCACCGGGTCCGACTGGTCACCGGCCGGTGCGACATGGTACGGCAGTCCTAATGGAGCTGGAAGTGATGGTAATGTGGTGTGTTTTTTTGTGTGTAAGATTCGGGATGGCCAGCATGTGTTGCCACATTGGGGCCCACATGACCAGTGATCTGATGATCGGAACCATCCATGTTGTGGACAATGCTTTATATGCGGTATCGTTAGAAATTTTCGTTAAACAAATGATTCTGATCATTTCTATGTGTAGATGAATGTATTGACACTGAAAAGATCACCTGATTCATTTTTCTGTGGCTCACATTCAACTCCAAAATCCAAAGGCAAAGATCACTTTCGAAGCCGGTCATTGCACCATAGCTTACAGTAGTACCAAGATGGACATTTCCAATCATCTGATCATCTCTGCATGTGGGCTCCACAGGGTGACATATGCTGGAAATCCTCCATAAAAGTTTCTGTGCAGACACGTGGTGTGTATTTGTAGATCTGAACCACTTGTGGATGGTTGATTGGACGGTCCTAATTAATGCCTGGGTTGGTCAGAAAAAAAAATGACCACCACCCATTTTTGGGCCATGGCCGTATATCATGGGGTATGCAAGATACATAGTTCCCATCTTTGCGCACATTTGCCACGTGTTCCAATAGGAAGCCATGTGATAACATGTACGGCAATTGGAATGGCTGGTCTATTAGTTATACTTAGACAATATATTATTAAAATGTAATAACGGTATAAGTGGGTGTAGGTGGAGCATGTGGTTATGGAAATGCAGTAGAGCAGGCTCCTTTCTCTTCTTTAATCGCCGCGGGAAGTCCTTCGCTTTTTAAATCTGGCAAGGGATGTGGAGCTTGTTATCAGGTAGTCCTCCATCTACGAAAGGATTATTAAATCTATGCCTTGTGGTATTAATATCAGGTATTATAGATAAGTTACTCAACATGGACGTGTGGGCCCGCCTTGGTGTAAGGTTGCAACACCGTGAAAATTGGGCACTCCAAAATAGGCCCATCCAATAATCACTTGGCTGTATTTGAAGGAAGTGATTTGTGTCCAAACCCTGCCTGGACGATAATTGTAGTAGGGGTTCTGTGAGGCCCACTGCAATGTATGATTTTATCTGCATTGTCCATGGATTTCTCAGTGATCATTTGATGGTATGAGGTAAAAATGAGGTAATTCCAAAGCTCAAGTGGACCATGCAAAATGAAGTAGCATTATCCCCTAGGAGCCATCAGGATGATTATTTGCCATCCAACCTCATCATAAAAGGTTGTATACACCTGGATGAACCGAAAACACAAATATCAGCTTGATCCAAAACTTTTAATACTATCAAGAAGTTTTTAATGGTTGATATTCAATCCCCACTGTGTGGTCCATTTGAGCCTTAGATTTGCTTCATATCTAAGCTCATACCCTAAAATGATTTGGCAAAATGGATGGATGGTGTGGATAAAACCCATACATTACAGTGGGTCCTATAGATCTCTATTGGACGGACTATAGTATGTAGTAAGCACAATCAGCTTCATATTTGAAGGGTTTTTGGGTTATTATTCATTATTTTCTATAAGGTAGTCCATATAATAATTGTATATCTTAATTTTCTCTTTTTAAATTAATATTTTAAGACATCCAACTTTTATGACCATGATCATGAAATAATTAGGTTAAATGTCATAAACACGCACATGCAGCCCAGGCGCAGCATTCGTAGACTAAGCTATTCTACATGACCTTCCATGAAAACGATGGCACAAGTTCTTGATAGGATTTTTCATCATACGTCCAAACGGCCTGTAGATTGATTTACGTGCCAGGGTATGTATAGCCCCACGCATTTACACACCAGGCAAGCGTGTTGGTAAGGCACGTGTACAGATTCAAGCAATGCATCTTGTGGACCATCTAACCCAAAAATCAGGCCAGTTCACTTAATTGGCTGGCTTGCAGTATATGAAATGGACGGCTAAAAACAAGTGTTATCAAGCCGTCCGTTATTCGTAGCTCACTTGATGAGTTGACCTGCCTGTTTTTTGCCAGACGACCTTGACAGTGTGGCTAACCAGGTGGGCCTCTTTGATCTTTTGCAAGTGTTACATGGGTGCATCTTTTACTCCGTTTATGGCAGTTATATATACGCGTGTGGGCATAGCAAACCTCTTACTCCCGACCATCTATCATTAGATTTCCAATGGGGTTGAGTATTTTAGATTGTGTCGGTGGGCCGGTTGATTATTTTATTTATTAACGAATGATGACATGCAACCACTGCACACTGGCTTATCTTGCCTCGTGGTTTTTCTTGCATATGGTAGGACATCTGAGCCATTCCACAGGTAGCCCCATCTTGATGATTACCTGAAATGGAAAACATCCACTCGTTAGGTGGGCCATGCCATTGAAATCAATGGACACCGAGATCTTACTCAATGTAGACTTTTGGCCCACCTGATGAGTGGATCAGTAGGATCTACGGCCAAATGATCTTTAGTGACGAGACCATCATTGGCATGGCTTGGATGTCCTACACGTCAGAGAGGCGTGACTATATTCAGCTGAGTATATTGTAGTTGCATGTGATCTGTCCTCTCACGTCATGTCTGCTTCCCAATTTCATTTCAAGATACAAGCTTCATTTCAAGATACATGGACTACCTGAAATATTTTTAAGATAGATTTTGGAGGCCTGTTCCTGTAGAAGTCTTTGGAATAAAACCTTTGTTTGTTTGTTTTTATTTATTTAAAGCTACTGGCCTTTCAGATGCAGGCTATTTCTTCTTACTTTTTTCTTGGAGGCCTGTTTGGATTTGTGAAAAAATTAAAATAATAATAATAAAGAAAATGTGTTTTCTGCTGTTATTTCTAAGAAACAGTAAGAAATGAAAAGTATTTCTTTTTATATATTGGTTTTTAATAAGAATTTTTTCTTGATTTCTAAATTTATTGTTTGGAATAATAATAATAATAATTTTCCTTGCACAAGGAAGGTGACAAGTAAGGATGAATTGTGACATGTGTTACATTGTCGCATGTGGCATATAGGCACACGCAAGACATTAGCACGTGTGGGATGGCTGAAAATGTATTGATATACATGTAATACAATAATGTGTAATGCTTTAAGATGAATGATGACACATGGTGTAGATGTGGCACATTGGTACATGTGAGGCACTTGAAAATGAAAGATAGTACATTTGAAGTACTCAAAGATAATAAGTTGCACATGTGTGGCACTTAGAAGAAGGTCGGTTATATATGTAACTATCATGTTGTGCATTTATTTTTTTCTAAAAGGATCATTTTCTTATTTTCCTTCATTTTTTGAAAATGATGTTTCTTACATTTGTGTATAAAAACGAGATGCAATATTTTTTAAAAAAATTAGTGAAATTTGAAAATAACATTTCCAAAAAAAAAATAATTACAAAAATAAGTAATAAAAATTTCATTTCTTCCATTTATATTTCAACAAACTTAAACCGGCCCTTTGTGTTTCATCATCTCATCATCATCTAAGCCTTATCTCAATTACCTATTATTTTAAATTTATACTATTCTAAATACCCATTATTAGTAAATTTCTATCTCTAGTTTAATTATTAAATAACGAGTCAAGTCGAATCAAGTCCTCTGGTCGACCCAACCGATTGAATATTGAATTTTTAAGTTTTTCAACTTGCATGGCCCACCTGGGTATAAGGGTCCTATTCCACCAACCTCGATCCGTGGCCCTACATGCCTCTATAAGGAAGATATTTTAATGATCAAAGGCTTAAAATAATTTAATTTAATAATTTTGTTGTGTATCCTCTATTTACAATAAATCTCATGACATAAATAATTTGATCATCCAAACATGATTTGAATCCAACGAATGAAGTATTGGTGGATGGAAACTGCTTACAAGTATCTTTAAACCATCCAAATCTTTTTTGATAATAGTAGCACAATTGACTAATAGATTACACCAATGGGTCAGTTCATGGCATTCATCATTGTCGTGGGCTGGGACGCGGACAGCGGACCTAGATTTCAAGCCCAGTTCCAGTTCTCAGCCCAAACCCCGGGCCTATAGGGTTGGGCTCGCCTTGCCAGACCGGACTGGCCAACCATTGATACCCTGGAACTAGGTTCCTCTACAAGAAGTTGTAGAGGAACCTCTAAAAGAAGTTGTAGAGGAACCTTTCTAATTTTTATATGGTAATTCTTACTTTAAGATGCTCGTTATCAGGTGAAATGTACAGAAAATGAGGCATGTTCAGGGAAACCGGTGACGGTGGTGATTACCGACGAGTGTCCTGGAGGTAGCTGCTTAGCTGAATCTGCTCATTTTGATCTCAGTGGGACTGCATTTGGAGCCATGGCCATCTCAGGCCAAGCTGATAAACTACGCGATGCTGGGGTCCTACAAATTAAATACTCACGGTATGAATTCCAATCTGTGGCCCACCACCCATCATCAAATTCTCGATGATCAATTTCAATCCAGACATGATCTAACGGCTCTGTGTTCTCTAGGGTTGCATGTGACTACTCAGGACAGACCATAGCCTTCCATGTCGATGCTGGCTCCAACCCCAACTACTTCTCAGTGGTTGTTGAGTTTGAAGATGGGGACGGAGACCTTGCAAGTGTCGATCTGAAGGAGGCGGTGACGGATTCAAATGCATGGAGGACCATGCAACAATCATGGGGTGCAGATTGGAAGCTCGATTCTGGATCGGAATTGAAGCCGCCATTTTCGATCCGGTTGACGTCGCAGTACTCTGGCAAGACTCTAGTGGCGAGCAACGTTATTCCGGCAGGGTGGCGTCCCGGTGCTACTTACCGCTCCTTCGTTAACTATAATTGAATCAGCCCACGTCCATATCCCTATGCATGCATGTGAAGATGTAAATGGATGTTGGTATTCGTATTTTATGGTTTGCTTAGTTGTTGTTAGGAACGGACCGTCGTCGTTTTAAATGGAGTGTACGTGCATTTTATGGTACGTTAAGACGTGTGCAAGGAGATGTTGGGCATTATAAATGATAACACGCTATTTTAGTCCGTTGTGTCGGAAAAAATATATTGGAAACTGAAAATATAATTGTTTAAATTAACACTAGGCTAAATCACATTTTCTTTAACACAGTCACACACACTCACGCCTTGGTGGGATTTCACCACCTATAGGTACTTGAACTCTTGAACAGGTGTTGAAACTCCTAAGATTCTACCACCGGAGCAAGAGTAAGGACCCCATTTAGCATATAAATATGCTAAATCACATAGATAAATATGTTGTCCTTAAAAGTTTAATTCACACTACCGATAATGTGTACATGTAAAGTACAAAGTGCGCCATTTAGCATCACTATAGCCACACTGCCCTCACTCTCATCTATGCTTGTGCAACCATATTACCCTCTCTCTCAGTACTTATGCGCGTGCCTAATATGAATGTCCGTACCAGGCATCTCATCCTCCATTTCTCCATGTATATAAGAATATTGCCTAACCAATCATTTATAAACTACAACTTTTCTTTTCTCTAACTCTCTGTGATACGGAACTAAAGAAAATGCTTCAAAAAAAAAAAAATTCAAAATAATTTCAAAGAGAACGATTTTTTTTTAAAAAAATATTATTTATTTTTAAATCAAAATTTCAACAGCCATGTGTAGCCTGAGGGTTGGATCCAGGCCTAAAAGTAAAGCTCGTTTATTAATCATGCAGGGCTTGGGCTTTGCATGAAGGCCCACTAATTCAGGAACAGGATAGTCAAAGAAATGTGATTTTATTGACACATACAATCCAATGGGCCACTAGGGAACATTGAAGAGGTGATCCCATTTGTAGATTTGCGTGTGGGACCCACCATTGTCTGTATATTCTATCCAACCTTTTTTTTTTTTTTTTAAATTTATCATATGCTCCTCACTTGGATAAAGGGAAACTCCAAAGATCAGCCCGGTCCAAAAATCATGCAGACCACACACCTCAAGAACTTAGAGGTTTTAGGTGTGATTTTACTTCAACCGACATGGTATGGCCGTATGCAAGGGTGAGTCCACCTCAAACACAGCACAATGATCCCATATGATATCCCTTTGGCACTGTACCTCGTGCTATACATAATGTATTGAGAACCGATCACCTACAGGTGCCTGCACCATTATTCGTGGTATAAGGCTTTTTTTCTATTGCTTGCATTAAATCATTACCCTTTATCCCCACCATTTAGTGCATCCAACGGCTAAAAAAATTTCACGTATCACAAGTGGTACAAGCGCCTGTTGGTGATTTAGTTCACTTTAGGTTAGAAATGGGCCAGGCTATGGCCGATGCTGACAGTTAAGGCCCAAGCCGGAGCCTAAATGACCGGTCTGGCCCGAAAATTGATAAAATCCCTATCCTGCTTGAAAATTCCTAATCTATTTGTTGGTCAAGTCGCCAGGAAATTCCTGATACTCGTTTGTTGAGAATAAATCTGCCCTTGCTAAAAGCTACACCAAAAGGGGGCCTTAAACACTGAAATCCGGGCCTTGCCTTAGACACAGAGAGAGAGAGAGAGAGAGAGAGAGAGAGAGAGAGAGAGAGAGAGAGCATATCTAATATATAGGATTGGAACCATATTGGAACCATACGAGAGACAAACACACAACATGCACAAACATACACACGCAGTTTTGGACGGTCGACCTGAACAGAGGCACTTGGGTCATGACCCTCTCACCAGAGGCCCCACTCAAAACACTGGCACACAGAGATTATACATCATGTTTGATAGCTGAGCTATATCCGGTCTGATCATCATAGTACTTTGACCACAACATCACCCCACCATACTTGCTTGAGTCCTTCAATAATGGAAGCACTTTGGAGGTCAGATCCCCAGTGGGGATGAACCCACTCCCAGCTGCCTCTGGAGCCGCTGGCAATCCCAGGAAGATTTTGGTCGCTTTGATCGACGAAGTCCATTGCTTCCAAGCATCGTCCAGATTCACGACTTCGCCTGAAGAGTACTGACATGGAGGGTTGTTGTAGAACTGGACCCACACATTGTCAAACAAGCCTGTTTCCAGTGCCCCACCCACCCATGCGTCTGGGAATGGGCATTGCGGGGCCGCCGTTAGATAGACTTTCTTTCCTTTAGAACTATAAGAAGAAAGATCTCTGGCAAGGTCATCCCAGTGCTCATTGGTCCCGCCCTCGATATCAAAATCAATGCCGTCGAGGACCGCATCACCCAAAGGGCGTGATGAGGATTGCCCACCTAGGTAATTGTCCCACAGATACTTAGCCACTTGCTGTGCATCGTCTGCTGATGCTAGGGAGTAGCTCCCAGCCCCTCCTCCAATGGAGAGAATCACCTTCACCCCTTGATCTTGGCAAGTCCGGATGTCGTCACTCAGTCCTGTGCAACCGTTGGAGTACGGATCGCAGTGGCCCGCTAAATTGATCTGTGGGGTCCGGCCATTGCCGAAGGAACTAAGGAAAGCTAAGTTCACGAAGTCATAGTTGCCAGTGCCGCATGTCTCGGCAAGAGTGCCCTCATTGCCGTTCTGGCCCCAGTAGATTGCAATGCCACCTCCGTGTGAGTGGGCCACCAGTCCACCCAAGAAGAGAAAAAGAGGTAGAAGCCTAGTAATGGAAGGATGTGAAGAAGCCATTTGGATGGTTAAAAATGCAAGAAGGAAGAAGCGTTGGAGAATGTTAGGTTGTCCACCAATGTAGAACATTAACTCCTTTAAATAGCATTTGCATTGGGACTGTTTCGACCTTTAAGAGATGAATGGTACCAATGGATTTAGTGAATGTCAATGTCCATAGCCGTGGATTGGAGATTACTCAACCTTGAATATACGCTGCATGAAAAGCACTTAATTGTATTTTGCGCAAGTTTGGAAGGTTTCATAGGACAAAATAGAGATCATGGTTTGGAGTGGCACCGGGGGTAGCGGATTGCCTGTTATCCCGGGCACAGAGATAATCTTGTGCCGGGGGCTGTGTGGGGCACAAAGTGATGTTTTTGACAAATCTACTCCGTCCATCTGTTTTGAAATACCAAAATAGTTCAGGAGTCTAAAATTCAGGAAGCTCCACCGTTGAAACCTTCCTAAAGCTGACCATGATGTTTATATGAAATCCAAACCGTTGATACGGTTACTACCAACTGCAGGCAAAAATATCATCCTGGCACCTATGGCATGATCATTTTTTAGGACAGGCTTTGGCTCTAGTGATTTCAGTCGTACCCGGTGTGGCCCAGCCCACTATCCTAAAATAGGCGGTTACAATCTGCAATGAAGCACCACATGACCGTCGGTTTCTTTCTTCCAAATGTATGTTTCTTTGTGCATGTCCGCCCAACTTAATCCACGGATGGATTAGAAACATTCACTTGGGAAATAGGGGATCCTGATCAATTTCTATTCTGAGCCCGGCCCAGGCAATTTTCGAGCTTGGGCTTGGGCCTACTGCTCGTGCAGGGCTCAGGTCATGGGTAGGGTAGTATAGTGTCGAGCTGGGCCAAGCAGAAACCTAGGCCGTTCCACCCCTATTAGTAGTTCTTTGAATCTCCTGCACGGAGAAAGGATGGTCTAATGTCATTGCTGCACAAGTGGGATGCTAGACCGGAACCATTCATTTGATTGGTCTAGTAGTGGTGATTGTGCCATTATTCAAAATGACTCACATTTGTTAAGGACAGGTGTATATTATTAAATGATTCGGATATAGTCCAGTCAACACATTTTGATAGGTAGCCAATCAATGTCAGAGCCCACAGGTTGTCTGGTTTAGAGTACTGGCTATGTTAATAAGTTTTTTTTTTTTTTTTTTTTTTTTTTAATAAAATAAGTTAGTTTGGTTATTAAACTTAAATAATTAATTTTTTAGAAAAATTTAATTATTTTTATTGGTTATTTTTTATTACTTTTAAAATTCCAAAAATAACTTATTTTCTTCATTTCCACGGATGACATAACAACTTAGCAAATTATCAAAGTAATATGCTCTTTATGGGTGTGAACCTTCTCTATGTTCATTAGAAAATCATCCAATGGGTAAATGATTTAGTGGGCTCCACATGATGGATGCTCCACATCAAAGGTTCACCCCTAATGATGAATAGTTACATTAAAGGTGAGCCCCGCATGGTGGGCAACCCACATTGAAGGTGGGATACACATGATGGACAACTCACGTCAAAGGTGGGCTCCACATGATGGGCAGTTAATAATGGTGGGCCCTACATGATGGATGATCCACATCAAGGTGGGCCCCACATGGTGGACCATCCACATTAAATGTCAGTCTAATGATGAGTGGCCCATATCCAAGGTGGGTCCTGCATAATGGACGACCCACATCAGAGGTGGGCCCACATGATGGATGGTCCACATTAAAGGTGGGCTCTAAATGATGGGTTGTGGATATTGAAGATGGGCCTCACATGATGGACATTAAAATTGATGGTGGGCCCCACATGATGTATGACTAAAATAAGAGGTAGGCCCTATCCAATGAAATGTGCACATTAAAAGTTAGTCCTTAATGATGAATGACCTACACAACCAAGGTGGGCCTTGCATGATTGACACCTCACATCTAAGGTAGAGCCCACCCAATGAACGATCCACATCGAAGGTTGGCCTCACGTGATGGACTGGATGTGAAGGGGACCAAACATACTTCGAGACCAAAAACTGAGCGTCGAGTGTAGTCTACGGAGCTTGACTACTTGAGCAACTCATTTAGTTTACAGAATGAGTTAAGGAAACTAAGGCCCTGTTAGCTTTGAAAAATAGTACTTGTAGACACCCCACCCAAGCTAGTATCTTGAGAAAGCTAAGACAATTCGGGAATCATGATCATATCCTAAACCCTATCCCAACCAGCCTAAACCCTAATCCAGTCCAAACCATAACCTCAGGCTAAACCCTAAACCCAGCCTGTAACGCCCCGGATTTTTGCCAACCTGGGATTAGACGTCTTTAGGCAATGGGTCAATCCTAATACCTCATTAACTTGTCAGAACTGAATCCCATAGTCTAAAATCACTTCTGAACCCATTTCCTTCACAAATCCAACCCTTCACTACCTTGTGCTTTCAATTTTTCAAAGCACTTTAGCCCTAGACAATAACTTAAACTAGCTAAGTAGTAAAACTTAGATCACTTTATATACAAACTACAAAGGCCTAAGTACCATCTCAGATAGAAATCTTACAGGACTAAATCCTTTAGAAATTAAGTGAGATTTAGCTAGTGTTAAACTAGAGTGCCTGTGAAATTAGCACCAATCGCTTTAAATACGTTCTACAAGACTCAAAACTTGTAGAATCATTGACGCTAGGTTACCCTAAAACTTAGGATCAATCTCATTACCTGGCTGCACACGGGAGCATCTCGAAACTTCGTATTAGGTCTAGACCGCACATCGAAAATCCGATTAACACGAAGTTAAGGAACTAGGACCGCCTCACTGGACTTGACAATCATCTCAAAAATCAGGTCCATCCGATGTCCCACGGTCATTCGTTTCGATTCAGAGCGAGGGTGTGTGAAAAATACTATTCCCATTTCAAAATAAATATCAGGAATAGTGATCTGGCACCATTCGTTGACGCGTCAGTATTAAGCAACCTGACCATCAGAATCAGACCAAATTACACCCTCGGATTAAGAAAAATTTCAGGAACATTTACATGTACTTGGAATTTCTGATCGTGGCCCACTGACCGTCGAACTGAAAGTGGTCCGCCACGTGCGATCTGGGAATCCGATCGAGTCGAAAACGTAATCCCACATAAATCCATAGGTGGTGAGCTTAAGTCTGACATTTGGCTCAAGGAGGGCCACCAGAACCTCTCTTTTGAGCCGAAAAAGTGACAAAATACCTATATTAGCAGTAACCCTTGAACCTGAGTCTATTTTGGGAAGGTTTTAGGCTATAAAAGGACCTTAAACCCTCTCCCATTCCAGCCATACGAATTTGGATTTGAGAGAGAGAAAGTGAGGGAGAAGTGGGAGCTACTCCCTGCCGTACTTCCCTGCCGCTCCACGGGCTGCACCGCCTCTTTCTTGCCGCTTTCCCGGCGATTCCGGCGTCATTTCTAAGTAAGAAACCCTAACCCTAACCTGTTTTAGGGTTGTTTAGGTTGTAGGTTATGAAATAGCTAACGTATTTCGTTCCATAGGTTGCCAAACTCCCGTATACGGAAGCTTAGCGAACCTATCAACTTCGTTACGATTCTACGACACAAGGTGCGGACTTTAGGTGTATAGGTTATGGTTTTCAACGCTTTCAATGTCGGATAATGATAGATTCATGATCTCGCATGCAATTGCACATGTACAAAGTGCTTTCGTTTTCGATTTCGATTAGAATTGTAGAATTTGGAATTTCACCTACTCTAGGTATTCGTATAAAATACCGTATACGTATTTTTATGGAAATGTGTTTGACATGTTTATTTGTCGTATGAATATATGACGTATGGATAAAATACTTATTTGGCGAAAGGATTCGCCTAAATACATGTTTACTAATAAACACTATGTATGTAGAAATACGGTATTGTAAGAAGTACCGTATACATGTATATTTTAGCGATGTGTTTGTCATGATTAATTGTTGTATAAATATATTATGTACGTATGAATTAATTTCTTGGCGAAAAGAATCGTCGTAATACATGTTTGCTTGTATACACTATGTATGTTGAAAATACGTATTCTAGAAAATACTGTATACGTATAAATATTGGGAGATGTATTTATCATGATTTTTGCTGTAGTAATATATTATACATGGATAAAATACTCACTTGGCTAAAGGATAGCCCTAATACATGTTTTGCTAACATACACCATGTATGTTGTAACAGTGTATTCTAAGTGTTTGTGAAATTGATTGAATGAGTACCGAATTCTCATTCGTACTCACCATGACTAATTGTCATGGATTCATGATTGTTGTATTGGCGATACCCCTTTGACGAAAGGATTTGCCGTAAATCACGCCATGGCCAATATACACCATATATGCTAAAAGGTGTGGCCCAAGTGTTTATGGAAATGACTGAATGAATATGGAACTTGGATTCCTGCTTGCCATGACTATCCGTCGTGGGTGTACGCGTGTTATGATTGGGGCAACTCCCTAGGGAAAGGATTTGGCCTAATGCCTATGTGATCGACATATGTCATGCATGTTGATGTATGTTTGTTTAAGTGTTTTTTTTTTTTTGAAATGTCTGAATGAGTAGTAGTTAGCAAATTGTAATGTATAAGGGTGTTGAGATATGATTCTCAACCTCTTTTAACTATGTGTATGATGAGGGTCAAATATTGCATATCGGACCCTGATTATTGCCCTATTTTACGTACACGATAATGCTTAACATCGGATTTTAATCGTGTTTTTATTACAGGATGAAATCAGGAGCATAGATTGAAAAATGATGTTAAAAGCATGGATTTGACTCTCCGGAATTACCAGAGTACGGGATGAACCTCAGAGGACCAATATTGAAGAATTTACATGCCTGGGACCCGAGGAAATTAAGCCGTTCACGTTAAAGAGGTCCGAAATTGGTACAGGATACAAGATCACATGGTTCCCGCCATCCGATTGGCCCAACACTTCATATATGTGATGGAGGCCGTAAATTAACCGTACATATTAAATTTCAGCCATTGAAGATATCGAGAAGTGATCCAACGGATAGATCAGCCCATTAATCTTCAATTTGGGGCCCACCTGATATCTGGAACTGCCTAAAAATTGGTCTCGATGGTTTAAATAATATGGGAAGCAGGATGGACGGATCAGATTTATCAAGAACATTACGGTGGGACCTGTATATGCGTGTGTATGTGCAAGGTACATGTACGCCGCCGTGCATGGGACCGACCAGAGCGGTCGGCACATGGCTGGCCACCGTCTTCTCTCTCTCAAAACGGAAACTGCAGTTTCCGTTGACGCGTCCGGAGATCGGATGCAGTTCTGGAACCCACCCACTTTTTAAGAGTGTGATCTACACCGTCCATTAGATTTTCAACGTCCATATTACCATCGCCTAGGTGGCAGTATTTCAGAAGACAACGTATATTGGTTTTTAACCGTTCAAACACATATTGGACGGTGGAACAGGAAATCAGGTGGACCGCATCAATGGACACCAGAACTATCCTTTCCGAACGGTTTTTCTGGAGGAATTCGGTGGACGGGCTGGATTTCCAAGAAAAACTACAACGTGGGCCCCACCATTTTCGCAGCGCAGGCGTCCGCGTCCCTGTTTACGCGGCAGCGACAAACGGACCGCTGTCCGTTTTTGCGGTTGCCAGTGGGCCCCACACATGTCCCATCCGTCCAATCCGTACCGTCCATCGTGTAGACAGCTGCGAGCACTTCAAAACCATGTTTCTACTTTATACCCATGCGTGCACACGTGTGCAGTACAGAGGCCACAAAAGGGGTGCCCTGTAACGTCCAAATCTGATCTTTTTGTATTTTCTTCTCTGGGCCGCATCATTGGACGTTTAAAACTACCTATTCTTGGACTCGAAATTTTGTCCCGAATCCAATGGACGGGGTGGATTTCCCGTAAAACACTTCCATGGGGCCCACCGATCACGACACAATGAAAGGGTGCGAAAGGTTTCGCTCAATTTGAAAATCCGGTTTTCCAGGCGGTTGTGGGCCACCATCTTTGATCATATGGCGATCCGAACCGTCTATCATGTAGAGGACCCAAGAAAGTCCTAAGGGACGGTGTTTTTGGAATTTGAACGAGGAAAGTATGGTGTTTTGAGGTCTGAACTTGGTCTGCGAAAAGGAATTTTTTCAAGCATGCGTACAGCCTTCCCAAATCCGAATTTCACCACTCCACCACTCCATCGCCTATAAAAAGAGTTGCAAAACATGAGGAAGGGCATTCAGAAATTGAAAAAGTGGAGAATTCAGATCTAGAGCAAAGGAGAGAAGAAAAAGAAGAAAGAAGAAAGAGAGAAATTGGTTTGATGTTTTTATGAATTTTTATTTATCCATATGTTTAATGAATTTTATGGGTAACTAATCTCTCAGCTAGGGCTGAGATGAAACCCCTAATTTGAACACCCTTTTTTCTATGTTGATTTTATTTTAATTAGATTGGTTTGTTTCTAGTGTGCTTGATTGCTTTAAATTCTATGCTTCTCCATCTATGAACTTGATCAGAGTCTATGCATGGATGTGGTCTGGATGCTTATGCTAGGTACTTGTGTCTGATTATGAACAGGTTCCTATAGAGGAAGAGACAGGGTGCTTTAATGAACGGTATATTCCATGTGCCCAACAAAGGACATGAGATATGTTATTCATGGCATTGCTTGAAGGAATTAGACAATCTGTATGCCCGATTAAGGACACTGATTGTGCTTTCTCTAGATAAGTTAGATCAATCTAAATTAAAGTGAATTAACAGACAAAACAAGGGTTAGGATAATTGGGGTGGATTCGAAAGTCCTAGTGCTCTCTCTGATTGAATTTTCTTCCTTATTCTCAATAGTTATTTTCCATAAATTTGTGTTAGCAATTCGCTACATTAATCGTTGGATTAGTTAAGGGAATCATGATTTGATTTGTGACGACCAGTCCTCGTGGGATTCGACCTCGATCTTACCGAGTTTATTACTACATCACAACCCTATACTTGGAGAGTGAACAAGTTTTTGGCGCCGTTGCCGGGGACTGTTTCGATCCAAATTGAATTTAAGATTCTCTCTTATCATAATTCATAGCTTAGGATTTTACTAACTTAGAGTTATTTTCTTTATTTTAGAAACTAACCTATTTCCTCTTTTGTAGGGTCCTGAAATAAACTTCTAATTTGGTAATCCCTTCTAAGTTTCTTACTTTTTCTAATTTCTATTTTTAGAATTAGGATTTTATTTTTTAGAAATTTTTAGTTTCTAATTTTAGATTTAGATTCTTCTTTTAAGTAACTTTCTATTTTCTAGTTTTAGAAATTTTTTTCCTTTTTAGAAACTAACATAGCTTTTTATTTTTAGTAACTTTCTAATTCTAGGATTTCTTTCCTTTTTAGAAACTAACTCTTCTTTTTTTGTTCTTTAGAAAATTTCTAATTATAGATTTTCTGTTTTAGAAACTAACTTGTTTTGTTTTGCAGGATTCTAACATAGATCTCCAAATTGGTAACATCTTTCTAAATTCTCCAATCTTTTCTACTTTCTATTTTGAGAATTAGGTTTTTATTTTTTAGGAATTTTCTATTTTCTAACTTAGGATTTAGAAACTTTTTATTTTCTAGTTTTAGAAAGTTTCTTTTTTTAGAAATTAACCGTTGCTTAGGATTTTTCTATCATTATTTTAGGAAACTTGATTTGTTTTTGTTTTTATTTACAGGAATTGAGGAAGGAAGCTACTAAGTGAAGGAGGAGCTTCTTAAATCTTCTGCCATCAATCATCTCCTTTTCCGGTTCTTTCTTCCCATTCTTATTCACATAGTTTTAACTTGTTTTTTTTTTTTTTTTTTTTTTTTTTTATAGCATAATTTCTAGTTCTAGTTTTCTTTCTCTTAGGTTGTTACTTAGTTTATGCTAGGACGTAGATCTCTAGATAAAGAACTAGCACCTTTTGATCCCGAAATAGAAAGAACATTCCATAGAAGATTGAAAGACATCCCAGTTGAAATGGCGAAGAAAATGGAACTAAAACTCTTAGAGATTATTCAAACTCTGTCCAATTCAATGCACCTTCATGCATAGTGTTGCCCACCACCACGGCAAAGATACTTTGAACTCAAGATCTGGGTCATACGGTTGTTGCCTTCCTTTTATGGGTTGGACAAGGAGGACTCATATCATCATGTGAAAGAATTCCTAGACATTTGCTCCACCTTTAAATTCCAAAACTTCTCGACGATTCGATCCGCCTACGCTGTTTCCTTTTCTTTGAAGGATAAGGCGAAAGCATGGTTGAATTCTCTAGAAGTTGGGTCTATCACTACATGGGACCAATTGTCTAGAAAGTTCTTAAACAAGTTCTTCCCTGTTCACAAAACTAATGCTCTCCGTAGAGAAATCACTAATTTCACACAAAAAGAGGGAGAGCACTTTCATGAATGTTGGGAAAGATGGAAGGACTTGCTTCTTAAATGTCCACACCACGGTTTTGAGAAGTGGCAACAAGTGCAATACTTTTATGACGGCTACCGACACCCCGTAACCGTCGCATGGTTGATGCCACCGGTGGAGGGTCCTTCATGACCAAAAGCGATACCGAAGCATGGAAATTCTTTGAAACCTTGTGTGAAAACTCCCAGCAATGGGACTATTCAGATAGAGGTGAAAGAAGTTCCCAACCACAAAAGAGAGGTGGCATATATGAGATAGGAGTCATGCCAGATCTGTGCGCCAAGCTTGATAACCTGACAAAGAAAGTTGATGCTCTGGTATTAAATAATGGACCTCCACAAACCGCTCAAGTCGAGGCATGTGCCATATGTTCTAGTCCTGCCCATCCTATGCAGTCTTGTCCATCTAGTGCAGCATCCCCAGAACTTCTTTCTGAACAAGTACATGCAATGAACACTTTTCAAAGACCTGGGAATAATCCTTATGCAGAAACTTACAACCCAGGTTGGGCTAGGCATCCAAATTTCTCTTGGGCGAAAGGACCACAACAAGGAGGACCATCTGGAAATCCTCCCATGCAACCGCACTCCCAAGTTATCAACAATTTCAACAGTTTCCGCAATATCAACAACTGCCTGCACAATCAAGGAAACCATCTCTTGAGGATACACTCAATCTTTTTATGCAGAGTTCTCTCCAATTCCAAAAAGACACCCAACAAACCTTACTAGCCAACCAGCAAAGCTTACATGCAAATGCGCAATCCATTGCCAAGCTGGAAGTACAAATGGGTCAACTAGCTGCCACATTGAGTGAGAGAGAGAAAGGCAAGTTCCCTAGTCAACCTGTGGCTAATCCAAAGGGACAGTATGAGATTGGCTCTAATTCTAACCAAGGTCAATATCATGAGCAAGCCAAATCGATCACTACCCTTAGGTCAGGCAAACAGATTGACAACAGAATAGAGATGCCTAGGGATGAATCAAATTCTAAAGCGGAAGATCAAGATGAAGCAGAGAGACACACCAATGCATCCAAAATTCAAAAGCTCTCTGCTTCTCCAGGAACCACTAATGTGCCACCCTACGTGCCCAAAGCACCATTTCCTCAACGTCTGGCACCAATGAAGAAAAGAAATAACTTTGATGAAATCCTGGATGTGTTTAAAAAAGTGCAAGTCAACATTCCGTTACTTGATGCCATCAAGCAAGTCCCTCCTTACGCTAAGTTTCTTAAAGATTTATGCACTCAAAAGCGTAAGCAGAATGTTCATAAGAAGGTCTTCCTTGCAGAGCAGCTCAGCTCCATGATTCAACATAACACCCCTCCTAAATTTAGGGATCCAGGAGCCCCACCATTTCTTGCGGCATAGGAGATCATAAGATCGGAAAGCATTGCTTGATTTAGGGCGAGTGTTAATTTGTTACCTTATTCGGTTTATGAGCACTAGGACTTGGTGAGTTGAAACCGACTAAGGTAACATTACAACCGGCCGATAGATCATCAAGGTTCCTGGGTGTTATTGAAGATGTGCTAATCCAGTTGATAAATTCTATTTTCAGTGGATTTCATAGTTATAGATACTCACCGTCTGAATCCTCATAGTCGATCCAAATCATCTTGGGTCGTCCATTTTTGGCCACATCTAATGCTATTATAAATTGCCGAAATGGAGTTATGAAGTTGTCCTTTGGTAACATGAATATTAAACTTAATGTTTTTAATGCAGGACAACAATCCGCAGATTTGGATGATATATTTGAAGTGGACATGATCGAGAGTCTAGTGCAGGACTCCTTCCGTACATCTTTTGAAGATCCTCTTGAGACCTGCTTAGCACAATCGGGTATGGATTTTGACATAGATAGTCCCATCCACGAAGTCAATGCAATGCTCGACTCTACTCCTATATTGGAGACTGAAAAATGGAGAGCGAAAGTGGAACCTCTTCATCCCTCTGAGACTCTTCCTGACAGCACAGTTTATAACTCTGAGAAGGCAAAAGAGAACAGGTTGCTTAATGTTCTTCGAACATATAAGGCAGCAATTGAACGGAAGATAGCAGAAATACAAGGAGTGTGCCCCACTGTATGTAAGGATCATGCTGTGGAAATGTCATGTAAATTACAAAGGAAGCATGATCTTAACACGGAAGAAGTTGTTCGAGCGGAAGTCCTTAAATTGTTTGATGATAGTGTCAATTACCTCATTTCAGATAGCACAGTTTATGGGAACTCGCATCACTTGTCTGGGATTGATTAACCACATGTTGAGGTAAGTTTTTGGCGGACCCTGGTCTTAAAGATTAATGAATTCATGGTCCGTTTCTGTCTGGCTGAAGACGTTAAACTTAGCGCTCCTGGGAGGCAACCCAGCCTTTTGTTTGATTATATTATTTTTTCTAGTTAGTTACTTCAATGTTTGTGGGTAACATTACTGCAAACCCTCACGAGACTACAACTCGTCCACTAGGGGTAACCTAGGGGTTTAAAGGCTTGTTGCATACGCTAAATGCAATCGAGAGCACCTGCGAAAGTGGTATAGGTAGGATATTTTTTTTTTTTCGAATTTTATTTATTTTTTGTTTTTGTTTTTGTTGATATCTCTCTTGTGCTAACTCGCTTTTATGTTGTTATTCTTGAGATCGCTTCTTAATTCTCCATCCAGGTACTATCTTTCCCTCACTCCCCTTTTCTTTTCGTTGTCTCATATGCATTGCATGTTTATTTCTTTTACATTGAGGTCAATGTAGATTTTAGGTTGGGGGTGGGAGATTAGGTTACCTAATCAGTATTTTCTTGGTCTTGAGCAAAATTTGTGAAAATTTTATCATTTTTTCTAGAATTTCTGTTGAATTCAAAGTAATTTTGAAGGATAGTTGTGATTTTGAAATTACAAGATTCAGAATGTGAGAAATTTATGACTCTTGGATTTGGTTGTCTGGCAGATTTCACACTGAAGTTTGAATGGTTAATCCATGATTAGAAGTTGTAAACATTGATTGAGCCATGATTTCACATATCAGATCTTGTTTACACATTAAATTTTCAGTTCGATATTAATTGATAACATGGTAATCATTAAGCATGAAAGGAACCAGCCTGAAAAACAAAATTTTTAGCATCAGTCTATAAAGAAGAATTGAAAGAATAAGTCGCATAATCGTCATCATAGGTTTGCTCCCTATAGATGAAGATTCGATTCCTCATAGTTGACATGAGAAAAGATTTAGGCGACAAGTTTTCACCATAGGTTTGCTCCCTATAGGTGCAGATTTGATTCCCCTCCTTGGCACCACTGTTTATAAAGGAAATCAAAGGTTGATAGAACGAAAAGATGATCTAAAATGCTCGTGTTGGTTTCAGGTTGGTTGTCACGAATTACTAATGATATCATGAAATTGACAATTGAATCTCTTAATGGTTGAAAGCTGAGATGACACTATACACTCATGGAACTCAATGTTTAGAATATTCTAATTAATGGATTAATATTTTGAACTTGATTATGAAGCTTACTGTAAGCTTGATTTCAGGAGAAAAATCTTCACACCATTGATGAATCGTGGAATTTTTACATCTCAATTATCTGTTCACCCGTCACTTGAGTTTACAGGAATTGTCTTTTATTTCTGAAATTATTTTTCGCATGTTTTGCTCGGGACTAGCAAAATCTTTGGTTGGGGTTGTGATGAGGGTCAAATATTGCATATCGGACCCTGATTATTGCCCTATTTTACGTACACGATAATGCTTAACATCGGATTTTAATCGTGTTTTTATTACAGGATGAAATCAGGAGCATAGATTGAAAAATGATGTTAAAAGCATGGATTTGACTCTCCGGAATTACCAGAGTACGGGATGAACCTCAGAGGACCAATATTGAAGAATTTACATGCCTGGGACCCGAGGAAATTAAGCCGTTCACGTTAAAGAGGTCCGAAATTGGTCCAGGATACAAGATCACATGGTTCCCGCCATCCGATTGGCCCAAAACTTCATACATGTGATGGAGGCCGTAAATTAACCGTACATATTAAATTTCAGCCATTGAAGATATCGAGAAGTGATCCAACGGATAGATCAGCCCATTAATCTTCAATTTGGGGCCCACCTGATATCTGGAACTGCCTAAAAATTGGTCTCGATGGTTTAAATAATATGGGAAGCAGGATGGACGGATCAGATTTATCAAGAACATTACGGTGGGACCTGTATATGCAGTGTGTACGCAGTGTACATGTACGCCCGCCGTGCATGGGACCAGCCAGGCGGTCAGCGCGGCTGCTGACCGCGTCTCTCTCTCTCAAAACGGAAACTGCAGTTTCCGTTGACGCGTCCGGAGATCGGATGCAGTTCTGGAACCCACCCACTTTTTAAGAGTGTGATCTACACCGTCCATTAGATTTTCAACGTCCATATTACCATCGCCTAGGTGGCAGTATTTCAGAAGACAACGTATATTGGTTTTTAACCGTTCAAACACATATTGGACGGTGGAACAGGAAATCAGGTGGACCGCATCAATGGACACCAGAACTATCCTTTCCGAACGATTTTTCGGGAGGAATTCGGTGGACGGGCTGGATTTCCAAGAAAAACTACAACGTGGGCCCCACCATTTTCGCAGTCACAGCGCGTCCGCGTCCTCGTTTGGCGGCGCGTTAGAAACGGGCCGAATAAATTGTCCGTTTTGCGGTTGCCAGTGGGCCCCACACATGTCCCATCCGTCCAATCCGTACCGTCCATCGTGTAGACAGCTGCGAGCACTTCAAAACCATGTTTCTACTTTATACCCATGCGTGCACACGTGTGCAATACAGAGGCCACAAAAGGGGTGCCCTGTAACGTCCAAATCTGATCTTTTTGTATTTTCTTCTCTGGGCCGCATCATTGGACGTTTAAAACTACCTATTCTTGACTGAAATTTTGTCCTGAATCCAATGGACGGGGTGGATTTCCCGAAAACACTTCCATGGGGCCCACCGATCACGACAAAAAGGGTGCGAAAGGTTTCGCTCAATTTGAAAATCCGGTTTTCCAAAGGCGGTTGTGGGCCACCATCTTTGATCATATGGCGTATCCGAACCATCTATCATGTAGAGGACCCATGAAAGTCCTAAGGGACGGTGTTTTTGGAATTTGAACGAGGAAAGTATGGTGTTTTGAGGTCCCGAACTTGGGCTGCGAAAAGGAATTTTGTCGCATGCGATGACTTTCCCAAATCCGAATTTCACCACTCCACCACTCCATCACTATAAAAAGAGTTGCAAAACATGAGGAAGGGCATTCGAAATTGAAAAGTGGAGAATTCAGATCTAGAGCAAAGGAGAGAAGAAAAAGAAGAAAGAAGAAAGAGAGAAATTGGTTTGATGTTTTTATGAATTTTTATTTATCCATATGTTTAATGAATTTTATGGGTAACTAATCTCTCACTAGGGCTGAGATGAAACCCCTAATTTGAACACCCTTTTTTCTATGTTGATTTTATTTTAATTAGATTGGTTTGTTTCTTTCCCTAGTGTGCTTGATTGCTTTAAATTCTATGCTTCTCCATCTATGAACTTGATCAGAGTCTATGCATGGATGTGGTCTGGATGCTTATGCTAGGTACTTGTGTCTGATTATGAACAGGTTCCTATAGAGGAAGAGACAGGGTGCTTTAATGAACGGTATATTCCATGTGCCCAACAAAGGACATGAGATATGTTATTCATGGCATTGCTTGAAGGAATTAGACAATCTGTATGCCCGATTAAGGACACTGATTGTGCTTTCTCTAGATAAGTTAGATCAATCTAAATTAAAGTGAATTAACAGACAAAACAAGGGTTAGGATAATTAGGGGTGGATTCGAAAGTCCTAGTGCTCTCTCTGATTGAATTTTCTTCCTTATTCTCAATAGTTATTTTCCATAAATTTGTGTTAGCAATTCGCTACATTAATCGTTGGATTAGTTAAGGGGAATCACAGATTTGATTTGTGACGACCAGTCCTCGTGGGATTCGACCTCGATCTTACTGAGTTTATTACTACATCACAACCCTATACTTGGGGAGTGAACAGTGTATGATCTCCTTGGATTATTGTGTGATTAGGAATTGAACATGTATAAACTCATGCTTGTGTTGTGATTCATAACATGCTCAACTGCTTTATGATTATAACTATGTAATGTATATGTTTAAATTTATATTTACGTTGTATGATCCGTCATGGGTGATGGGGAGCGAGCAACGAGTGCGTGTAACAGAAGCAATTTCTAAACGGATAATACCATACCCCGATTGTATGAGTTGAATCTTGATCCATTATCGCTTTATCTATCTCGCAAGTTATCATGTTTGGGGCTATGATTATAGTCCGGACAATCGGCATTGACTGAATTCGTGGTCGCGATTCATTTGCCACGTGAGATGTGTTCGACGAACCCGAGTCGTGCCGGTTGCATGCGATAGTGGTTGGCCACGCGAAGTGCTTATGCACTTCATGTCGTTCAACTTGTTGTGCGCTCGAGCTAGCCGAGCTCGTCAAGTAACCCGATCTGTCTTATGTATGTTCACCATGTTTGGTCGCTCATCGCTTGAACCTAGGGTACCAAACTTACAGTGAAATTCCTTTTAACCATGGTACCTCGATCCGCTAAGACTCATGAGCGGGCATGGTGGTATGGGACACCGTGGTCGAGCATTTCGCCTACGCCGGGGCCACGTGCCTCCCCATAGTGACCAAGTGAGCAACTAGACTCGTGAGCCGATTATGGTGGTATGGGACACTATATTCGAGGCCTGTCGATACTTACTGGCGAGAGCCGAGTACGGTGAGACCCGTGCTCGTCGTGCCGACGGCGACGAGTCCTCTCGTAGTATCTTCGAGTATACTCCAAGGTCCGTGATTGGCGACGAGTCTTTCACAAAGAACCGGAGTATGAGTTGAGCCGAGTACGGTGAGACCTGTATTCGAGCTGACGGCTAGTGATTGAGCCGAGTACGGTGAGACCTGTACTCGAGCTGACGGTCAGCAATTGAGCCGCATACGGTGAGATCTGTATCCGTGCTGACGGGTGACGAGCCCTTTGTGATGCCTTCACTATGCTTCTCAAACCATAACATCGTATGAGATTAACTAGGATTGACGACCCTAGAATTATTTATGTTTGGGAATGATACAAGGGAGGTACCTTAGTTTCCCAATATTGCTGTTTGAAATGGACTAATAATAACTTGGTAATCATGAGCATCATCGCACCGCATGTGCTTTGTAGATGTGGCGCACTGAGGGAGTAAGCATTCGCGAACGTAAGATGATGTCGCTTGAGGGTGGTTTGGCAAGGGCATACAGCATCATGTCATTTCATTTTCGCACTTAACAAGAGTAGTTAGAAATGTTTGATTTGTACTGCTTTATCATTACTGCTTGGTTGAAATGATAACATGTTAACCTATGCTTTACTGTTCCACTGAGTTGATCACTCACTCCCACGTTACGGGACGGTGTTTGCAACACCAACCGATTTGTTGAGTTTCGGGTGATGGCGATGCTTGTGAAGCAGAGGGACTCATTACTTCTGTGATGATAGGAGGAGTTCTCCTATCTCGTATCTCTCTGGGTCAATGAAGACGATATTGTATTATTTGGGCTATGGTACATGGGATAGGAGGCATTACACTTCCTCACATTTGGTACATTTTAGAACCGCACTTGTATTTATTTAACCTGGTAATGTTATCACACTCGAGACTCATCATAAGTTATATATTTTATCTATCTATCACAGTCTTCCGCTTGCAAATTTAACTGCCTCTCGAGTATGATATGTCTTTTTGCTTAATCTCACTCATGTTCAATGCACGAATACAAATCAACATTCAATCATCATTCATTTTGTTGCATAAGTGATGTTCTGGAACTCGGGAGTTGAGTTTATGCTCGACCCCCAATTTTCAGGGCGTTACACAGCCTAACCCCAGCCCAAAACCCTACCTGAACCATAACCCTAGCCTAACTCTAGCTTAAACCCTAATCCCAACCCTAAACCATCACCCAAGCCAAAAATCAACTCTATTATAAACCTACCCCCAACATTCACCATATTTACCATCCTACCAAGCAAAAGTCAACTCTTTTATAAACCTACCCCCAACATTTACTCTATTTACCATCCTACCAAGTCAAAGTCAACTTTCATATGGATTTACCCCTACAGGTCATCCTATTTACCCTTTTACCTACCCCTAAGAGTCAATGAGAGCACGCCACATAGCATTTCTCTCTCCTCAACCAATCCCGAGCTACCATGTCAGCTTTTACCCTTCATAAGCCCAACAATTACCACATTGCCATCAGAAAAGGCTATAAATAGCCCTCTCATCTTCACATTTCAGACAACTTCTCATTTCTGAAATCCAAGTGAGGGAGAGAGAGAGAGAGAGAGAGAGAGAGAGAGAGAGAGAGAGAGAGAGAGAGAGAGTGAGGGTGAGAAAGAGCTCCCAAGCCTCCAAGATCAGATTTTTCAGCCACCCCTTAGCCTCCTCCTAACCTTCTTAACCCCAAATATAGCTCGGATTGATCATGGTACAACGAAGATCTTACCCTATTCAAGATCAAGCCAAAGATCTTTTTATTATATACAAGCATTCACCATAACATATATTCCCTTTTCAACCCCCTGCTTCTCTAAATCTCTAGTAAACATATGCTCTATGACTTGCCATACATCGGATCCTGTCACATCATAAATTCCTAGTGATCTAGTCCATTTTTCTCTACATTTTTACATAAGCATCATCACATCCGCTCTCTAGACGCATTGTTGGATGTATGCTTTGTAGCTTACCGAAATCTCAGATCTTGTCGCATCAAAAATCCACATGTGCTTAGTCCTATTCCGAATACATCATCCAACCCTTGAGATTGCCTTACCACACTAAGTAGAGACCGTACATTTGTACGAGTAGAGATGACACCTAACACCTTCACTCTTTATAACCGCAGTCCCTTACTCGGAATCTCGGATCGTAGACTAGGAGTCAATCTAAGGTAAGAGAGTCTTTGGATTTCTCCAGCCTTGAATATTCCGTGGGTTCTAACCGACTGCGAGATTCTAAGATTAAGGGGCTAGTGGTGACTCCAAACTGACATTAAACACCCTAAAAGAAAAGACCACTATCTAAAGATCGCTTAAAACAGCGTGGGTACCAATTTCTAGTGTTCACAGTACTTAACGCGGAATCGAGAAAGTGCTCTGTATTAGGGTGTACATCGAGTCTAACCGAGTTGAGCTGACCTCAACTCGACTCAACTCGGCCACTAGCTGACCTCAGCTTGAACTCAACTCGACTCGGTCCTCGAGCCTGACTGGCTAGCTCAGCTCGATTCAGTCAATAGCTCGGCCTAGTTCGAGCCAAGATCGAGCTAAGGTCACCATTGCAGCATTTTCACAAACACCTGAACTGCACCTTCAAAACCTCACTGTATTTGAGACAACAACAATGGTTTTATAGGTATTTTATCAAACACCTTCTAAGCAACATAAAAATCAAGAAAAAAAAGTTTGTCGATTTCACATACATACCTTCCTTGCCACCAGCCACACTTCTTTAAGTCATTTCATCAAACACTTGGTGAACAACATCAATATCAAAGCAACCGAGTCACCGAACTGGTTCGATCCGAGTTCGATTCAAGCTGGGTTCGATCCTAGTTGAGTCGAGCTGGGGCCAGCTCGAACTCAGCTCGAACCCTTTTTATTGCTAAAAAATCAGCTCAACTCGATTCGAACTCAGCTTTGAACCGAGTCGAATCGAGCTTTTTCGAGTTAAGTCGAGCTAGCTCGGTTCGTGTACACCTCTACTCCGTATCAAGAGTTGTTTGTTAACGATGAAATCGAAAAGCACTAAATGATTTTTCATTAAAAAAAAAATTGCTTCCAAAATCACCCCTTTTCAAGTTACTAAGGAATTTTTTTTTCTCTCCTTAAATTGTTTGCGTAATAGAAAACCAACTTTTAATATGTAAAACTTCTTTATGCCCCACTATGATTTATGTGTTTGATCCATACCGTTTATCAACCTTTTCAAATCATTCTAGAGCATGAACCCAAAAATGAGGTACACTTAAAACTCAAGTGGGCCACACCATAGAAACTAACAGAAATTGAATAAAACTATCGTTGAAACTTTCCTAGACTCCAATGTAATATTTATTTCTCATATAAATTCTTCATAAGGTCACATGTACCTTAATGAAAAAGAAAAAATGCAAATTTCAGCGTGACCAGGGCCTTCTATGGCCTGAGAAATTTTCAATGGTAGGCACCCAATTTTCACTATTTCCTGCAATGTGGCCCACTTGAGCCTTATATCTACCTCTTCTTTATTTTATGCCCACAAATGATATGAAAAAGTGGATAGATGGTGTGGATAAAATATATACATCATCGTAGGCCCCAAGCAACCACTAACACGGCCCACTTATCCGTGGATGGAAACTTCCTTACCCTTACGGGTGAAATCCGCATCCCACGCAGACTGCACATTCACACTATCTGCCAATGGTGTGGACGGATTGCCACTGGCCTTTGGGCTCCACCATGATGTATGTGTTTCATCCGTGCTGTCCATCTATTTTTCCAAATCATTTTATGGTATGAGACTAAAAATGAGGTATATCACAATCTCAAGTAGACCACATTACAGGAAACAGTGTTGAATGAGCATCGACCATTAAAAACCTTTTATGGGCCATAAAGGTTTTGGATCAAATTCATCTTTGTTTTTTTCCCTTCATCTGAGACTGTGTGACCTAATCAACAGATTGGATGTCAAATAAACAGTACAGTGGACCTTAGAAGAATTTTAATGGTGGATATCCAATCACTATTGTTTTCGTGTGGTGTGGTCCACCTGAGATTTATATCCCTCTCATTTTTGGTGTAAAGTCCTAAAATGATCTGTAAAATGGATGAGCTGAATAGATGAAATACATACATCATGATGGGGCCCACAGAGCACCGACCAGCAGCCACTAGGTTGGTGGCAGGGAAGCAGCCGCTCCGTTTCCAGCGTTCTCTCTGTGAACGCGGATTTCGTGCCAAAGCCTTTCGCATGAGGTTACTGAGCAAGGATTTTGGGTGGGGCCATTGTGATGCTTGTGAGAAATCCAACCCATCCATCTATTTTTTGAGATCATTTTAGAACTTGTAACCAAAATTTAAGAGGATTCAAAACTCAAATAGGCCATACGAGATGAAACAGTGCGGAAAGGAATGACTACCGTTGAAACCTTCCTAGGCTCCACCTTGATGTTTATATTCCATCCCAACCATTTATAAGGTCATTTTCACTGAGATGAAGTGAAAACACTAAGAATTTAAACCGATACAAAACTTTTCGTTGCCATATAAATGTATCAACGGTGGTCAATAAATCTCCATTGTTTCCTCTCGTGTGGCCCAGTTAAGTTTTGGATACACCTTATTTTTTATTGCATTTCCTAAAATAAGCTAGGAAAACGGATGGACGGAGTGGCTTTCTCAAAAACATCGTAGTGGGCCCCACATAGAATCCTTGCACAGGAACCTCCTGCCAAATCATAACTTTCTAATGACTCCTTCACCCCTAATGTATGTCCCTAGACCCTATTGTCCCTTCAGCCGTTGTAACTCTATAAATAGGTTATACAAGTGTGTTTAGACTCAATTCTTGCTTGTAAAGATTCGAAATCATATAAATATGAATTAAGAATGGAAGGTCTTTTCATTGTAATTAATAAGCTGGCCAGGTAATTTCTTTCTTTTTAATTATTTTTTTATTCCTGGAAATTATTTTTTTCATTTCTTTTGTATGCTGCTAAATTTAGGAATGTCAATGGGTAAGGCTCATCAAGAAGCTTGGCCAAATTTTATTTTTAACTAATGTGTATGGTTAATACTTCTATGATAAGTATATGTTAATAGTAATGGTTTAGAACAATCAATTTTACTAACTTTTATATCTGTTTATTTCTGTTACAGTTACACATATCCAAATAATTCAAATTCAATTGAGACATTAGAGGAAACTAAAAAAGGTATTTTCATTTGTTCTTTTAATTCATTACAATATAATTCATACAATTTATATTTTATAGCTTTTTCATATTTCCAGTGGCCCATGCGATATGAAACTCAAGTGGTCCAATAGGGAAATGAATGCCTCCGGTTGAAACCTTCCTAGGCTTTACCTTGATGTTTATATGCCATCTAAACTCTTTATAAGGTCATTTTTATTGAGATGAAGTGAAAACACTAAAAACTTAATTGATACAAAACGGTGGTCCAAGGACAGGTTGTTGCTGCTCACAGTGAGATCATTCAAGAACCGGTAGCTGATCCACCGGTCATTCTGGCTCATGTAGGTATTTTGGTTCATGACCCGGATGTGGTCATTGAAGCGGTCGCGGCTCATGGAGGTGATGTGCAACAGCCGGCCGCTGATCCATCGGCCGTTCTGGCTCATGTGTGTATTGAGTCTATTGATGTTCAAGATCCACAGAAGTTCAAGAACCAGATGACGTCCATGAAGCGGTCGCGGCTGATGATGGTTGGTGGGTCAATAATAACTCCTAGTCTAGGTTTAGTGCAACCCCAACCCTCCCTCTCTTTCTCTCTCTTTGCCTGGATTCGGGCCCAAGATGATATTGACTCTTGTCTTGATTTTTCCAATATCACATATGTTGTACACACTAAACATTCCATACATTGGATCTGAATAATAGATTGACGTGTTTGGCTCGTAAATTTGGATCTTTAGATGATCTTGACCTTTGATGATTGGTCCCAGATGGAATGTCATTCATTTTTTCTTAGCCGTCTATCCTACGTCTCTAATTGAAGGGTTGCGATCTTCACACAATTGGAAAATTTTTGATCTCTTCACGCATCCACCTCATTGCAGGACCTACGCATCAGGACCTGCTCGGGATTACTTTTGAGTTTTTTTCGTTAATTGGATTAGATTCAAACCATCCATCTGTTTGCCCAGGTTATGGAAGGATGTGATGTAAGTATTACATGGACCACAATCCATGGGCGATTCAGTGGAGAGGCAGTGATTATAGCGCCCTGTCTTTTTTTTTTTTTTTATCAAAAATTCTGAGCTGTCCACCATTTTCCTCGTATAAATTTATGATTCGGGCTAAAAAAATAATTTATATTTGAAGTGCAAGTGGGCCACACGATAGATACCAGTGCATATTGAACCCAGGCCTTCTAGAATTTCATGGGGTTGCAAAATTTTAGATCAGGGAAAAAATTGGTGTTACATAATGACATCAATGGTTGAGAATGGCATTTCAACCATTTGAATGGCCTAAAAATATTAAAATTGGACCTTGATACTTTCAACAGTGGTAAGCCAAAGACCCACCTTTTCCTGTAGCGGGATCAACCCTTGTGTTTGATCATTCTAAATTTTGAGCCCACACCTTAAAATGAGATGACGAATATGGTGGACGGTTCGGATTTATGATAAGTATCAGAAAAGTTGGGTCGACCAAAATTAAGGTTGCATAAAGAAGCGATGTGTCTGTGGATGGTGTGCAGTGGCTCACTGTGTCCTTTGAGAAAAATCTGAGCCATTCATTCCTTTCCTCATATGATTTTAGGGCTTCACAAAAAAAAATGATCCAGATCCAAAGCTCAAGTGGGCCACATGGCAAGTAAGAGTGCATTGAACCCAGGCCCTTCAAATTGTCATGGGGCACAAAAAATTTAGGGGTCGTTTGGCACCGTGGATTGGAGGGGATTGGAGGGGATTGGAGAGGATTGGCAACCCTTAGGCCGTTTGGCACCATAAAGTAACTGGGGGTTGGCAATCCAGGGGGTTTGCAATCCCCTCGATGTGGGGGTTTGTAATCCACGCTCCAACCTTAGATTACCTTTTTGCAGTAGCTTAACGGTCGGAATTCCGACCGTTTGAAATTTTCTTTAAAAATCCATTCGCACGCACCATTTACCGCAGCTCTTCATCTTCTTAAAAAAAAAGCTCGTTCTTAAAAAATCATTGTGACCATTACCTTTTTGGCACCGGCGAAGGTTGCTTACGTAGCTAGAGTCTGTCGGAAGGTTGCTGTGTATAGCTATTACAGAGTTACAGAAGAAGAAGAAGGGAGACGGACTGTTTTAGTTGAAGGCGCCGGACAGTAAATGGTTTATAATATTTTCTAATTACAATTTTTTAGTTGCATTACCCATTAAAATGGTTGCGCAAAATCTGTTCCGATTATGTGATGACTTGTTAAAATTCATCCGTATGGCCAAAATATTGTACTAAATTTAGGCTTAACATGGGACACACCAAATTAGACAGTGAACAGATGGACGAGAACACTTTATTCATATGTCCCACCATTATGATTGTATGGACAGTCTAATCCAGCCATTATATAGCCCGTTAAAATTTAAATTTTGAGAAAAAAATTTAGGGGTAAATATCATTCAAGTGGGCCATATGAATGAAAACAAATTCAACCATTATAACTACTTTTACACACTCTTTTTAATTGTGTGATAAACTGGAACTACCAATGGCCCTAAAATTTAGTGGCTACGCCTAAAATAAGATAAATCATATTATAGTCGGAGTGGATTTCTAAATATTATTAAGGAACCTAAAGAACTTTATTTTTTTGCAAAAAAATCAAGTTGGCTACGTGTGAAGCCACCACATTTTAAATTTTAACGTAATTCATGGCTCAGTGTATTCTTTAAAATACACTGCACAGCCACCATCATCCATCTATATTATCCCCTCCATTCATCTGTTTTATTAGATACTTTTAGTAGGTTAGCCTAAAAATAAAATTTATAAAAAAACTAAGTGGACCACACAATTGAAAAAAGTATCAATTGAACATCTACTGTTGAAAAGTTCTGGGGGCCACAGAAGTTTTAGATCAAGTTAATAATTGTGTTTTCACTTCATACATGTCAGTGTGATCTTAAGAACAGGTTAGATGACAAATAAGCAATAGTGGATGCCTTGTAAAAGTTTTGATATTTCCACTGTTTTCTATGGTATGTTCCACTTGAACTTTGTATATGTTTTAATTTTGTGCTCAACTCTTAAAATTACATAGAAAAATGGATGAACGCACGTGTTTACTGGTTTCGACTAGGTTGACACTCACACTTTTTAATGGCTCAATCACATCTTTGAAATTTAGAAATTTAGTAGGCCCACTTTTCTGGCTTACTAGAAGTTCGGAATTACATTTTTTTTTTTTCCAATGTGTATATTTTGATGGGCTTGTTATAACTATTATTTATGTTATAGTATATTTTAATCAATTTGGGTATTTTAAATAATTTATTCTGTCTCTTTAAATATTTATGCAAATATACTATAAATTTTGAAGGGGTTTCAAATCCACACTTCCAAACACAAATTTTACAATCCAGGGGGTTCCAAATCCAAGGTGCCAAACAAAAACAGGGGGTTCCGAATCCAGGGGGTTGGCAATCCAGGGGGTTCCGAATCCAGGGGGTTTCAAATCCACGCTCCCAAACAGGCCCTTAGATCAGAGGCAAATAACTGTGTTTACATTTATAACTCACTGGAATTGCCTAAAAATCACCAAAACTAGACTAGTAATAGTTTCAATATTTGCAGGACATACCCACATTTTTCCCATCGTGGGACGACCTTTGCATTGAATCTGCTTGGGTTTTGGGCTCACCACCTAAAATAATGCGGTGAAAATGATGGACAGTTCGGATTTAAGACAAGAATCACGAAGGTGGACCCCACCAAAATTAATTGTTGCATGAAAACTTATGTCCGATATGGGTGTGAAATGGTCTTACATCACTGTCTTTTTTGCTAAAAATCCTAACTAATCACCATTTTCCTCGTATAATTTTAGGGCTTGGGCTCCAAAATTATCCAAAAAGCTTAGGTGGGCCACACAGAAGATAACAGTTTATGTTGAACCTAGCCCTTTCAAGCCGTCATGGTGCCACAAAAATTTTAGATCAATCGATTAAATCGGTGGTTAAATTAGACCATTGAGAATGACATTCTAAACAATTGGGAATGCCAACAATTGGGAATGCCATTTCAACGGTTTAAATGGCCTAAAAGTACTAAAAATAGACTATTCATGATTTCAACGGAAGTAAGCCAGGACCCACTTTTCTTGTTGCGGACCCACATGTGCATTGAATCCTTTTAATTTTTGGCCATGCCCTAAAATGAGATGGTGAAAATGATGGTTGGCTTGGATTTGCAACTAGTATCATCAAAAGTCACCGGATCCTTACTCTTGCTCTGGTGGTAGCTCTCAGGAGTTTCAACGCAAGGGTTGGAGTATCCATAAGGGTTGGAGTATCCATAGGTGGTGAAATCCAACTAGGGCGTGAGTGTGTGGGGGTGTGCGTGCGTGTGCAAATAATAATAATAATAATAATAAATAGCCCTGCCTCATTTTGTGGACTTCTTGAAGTACATTACAAAAAAAGTTTTTGCTTTTAAAAAATAAATGAGAAGGATAATTTTGTCAATACGAAAATACTTTGGTCACGTACAAACAAAAGACTGTTTTGATGTAGTTTACAAGTAACAGTTTTTTGGTCCATGTGCCAAAATAGAGGCAGCTTAGTGGAAAAAAGCTTCTTCACCTATTCACATTTTGAATTATTTAAAAACGGTCTTCGTAACTATTTTGAATTATCTAAAAATTGACCTTCGTAGCAAGGCTCTAACATGATAAGATTTGATTGAGCTAGCCTGTTTGAGGTCGGCGTAGACCTAATCACTTCAAATCAGTTTGCAACTTTGCATTGAGAAGTCATTTATGTTTATTTTTAATTGTAAAGTGCATTTGCTTCTCCCTTCGGACAGCAACATTTTAAATACGTGGAAGAGTACTCCCTACCTAAGACAGCGATCCAAATGATTTCATAATCAAAGTAGAGTTATTTTTTTCTAAAATAATGTTTACAAGCTTTAAAATCAAGTGACGTGGCCTACTTGAGCTTTTTAACGGACTGATACTTGAGCTCTCCATCATCAAACACATCGGAGCCGACATGAAGGTACTGTTAGTGATTGGCATTCCCATCCCAACTTTTAACATGTGAAACTTTTTTATGCCCTCATCATGATTTATGTGTTTGATCCATACCGTCCATCAACCTTTTCAGATCATTCTAGAGCATGAGCTTAAAAATGAGGTACATGTAAAACTCAAGTGGGCCACACCATAAAAAATCAACGGAAATTGAATAAAAGTATTGTTGAAACTTTCATAGAATCTAGTGTAATGTTTATTTCTGATAAACTCTTCATAAGGAGGTCACACGTACCTGAATGAAAAAGGGAAAACGCAAATTTCAGCATGATCAAGGCCTTCTATGGCCGGAGAAATTTTCAATAGTAGGCAACCAATTTTCACTATTGCCTGCAATGTGGCTCACTAGAGCCTTATACCTACCTCTTTTTTATTTTATGCCCACAAATGATACGAAAAAGTAGATAGACAGCGTTGATAAAATATATACGTTACCGTAGCCCAACAGAACCACTAACATGTCACACTTAGAATCCCTAGGTAGATACTTCCTTCGAAAGCCTTCCTCGTGAAATCCGCGTCCCATGCATTGCACATTCGCACTACCTGCCCATGGTGTGGACGGATTGCCATCGGCCTTTGGGCTCCACCATAATGTATGTGTTTCATCCATGCTGTCCATCTATTTTTTCAAATCATTTTATAGTTGAGACCAAAAATGAGGTATATTCCAATCTCAAGTGAACCACATTACAGGAAACAATGTTGAATGAGCGTCGACCATTAAAAACCTTTTAGGGGCCATAAAGGTTTTGGATCAAATTGATCTTTGTTTTTTTCCTTTCATATGAGCCTGTATGACCTAATCAACAAATTGGATGTCAAATAAACAGTACAGTGGACCTTAGAAGAATTTTAATGGTAGATATCATGTGGTGTGGTCCACCTGAGATTTATATTCCTCTCATTTTTGGTGTGAAGCCTTAAAATGATCGGTAAAAATGGATGAACAGAATGGATGAAACACATACATCATGATGGGGCTCACAAAGCACTGACCACCAGCCACTGGGTTGGTGGCAGGGGAGTCGCGCCGTTTCCAGCCATCCCTCTATGCGTGGATTTCATGCCAAAGCCTTTCGCATGAGGTTCCTAAGCAAGGATTCTGGGTGGGGCCCATTGTGATGTTTGTGAGAAATCCAACTCGTGCATCCATTTTTTGAGATCATTTTATGACATGTGACCAAAAATTAAGAGGATTTAAAACTCACCATATGAGTTGAAACAGTGCGGAAAAGAATAACTACTTGAAACCTTTCTAGGCTCCACCTTATGTTTATATTCCATGAAAATCATTTGTAAGGTCATTTTCACTGAGATGAAGTGAAAACACCAAGAATTTAAACCGATACAAAACTTTGTGGCCATATAAATGTATCAGCGGTGGTCACTAAATCTCCATTGTTTCCTCTCGTGTGGCCCAGTTAAGTTTTGGATACACCTTATTTTTTGTTGCATTTCCTAAAATAAGCTCGGAAAACAGATGGACGGAATGGCTTTCTAAAAAACATCACAGTGGGCTTGACACAGAATCATTGGCCAGGAACTTCACGAGGAATTGACACTAATTTCTTTTCCTAAAATACTTTTACTTTCTTTCTCCACTAATACTAAATAAATCATAATCCTTCATCGTACTCCACTTGTCACACCCTAAACTCGGGAACCGGACTCACAAAATTCCTGATCGCCGAATCTGGCGCCGACAGCCTCCATAGAACCCCATTCTCAGCTCCAGGCGCCCATCCGCCAGGTTCCGATCCTGGGATGCTACAAAGAGGATTTCCAATATCAGTTTGATTCGTAATAAGCATAACCAAATGCGTAACCCATAAATAACAACTAAAAACTCTATCACATTTCCACTATGATAAAAAATTTTATAAGTATAATGAGCATAAAGGGAAATACAATGAGAAGGGACAAAAAGCTCCAAGATGATCGACTATGCGCTCCTATCTCAACACTACTGCGGTCCAACGTCACCTGATTATATAATATAAATATATTATATATTATATATGTACTTTTGAGAGGGTGAGCCCTACGTTTATAACTACCCACCTCTCCCTTTTATTGCTTAAAGCTGTAGTGACAGCAGCTATATATATATATATATATATATATATATATTATTCCATATTGTATGTTATAACGGTGGGCCCTACAGGGGACCCACCACCTCTGCCATTGGTGTGCAGCAAGCTGCTTACATAGCAGCTATGTAGCTGCTCCTCTTGTTAGTAGCCAGCCTGCAGGCCACACATGATGTACGTATCTTATCTACACCGTCCACGGTTTGGATGGTGGGGCCCACCATGAAGCATATGTTGCATCCATACTGTCCAACCATTTATGAGATCATTGTATAGCATGGGAAAATGAGTGAATCAGATCTAAAGTTCAAGTGGACCCCATCATTTAAATAGTGGACCGTGGCATCCACCACTTAACTATAAGGGCAACATTAGTTTCGAATTAAGTTGATATTTGTTTCATTTCATTTATCTCTATGTTAACTTGGGAATAGATCGAACCTCAAATATGCATAAGGGTGGGCCCGAATTGGTATACATGAGGCCCATTGGTGCGAGCTATTTGATGTACATGAAGCCTGTTGGTGTGGCCCATATAGTGTGACCCATGTGACGTGGCCCGCTTGACATAAGAGGCCCATTGAGATGTATTCGAGGCCTTAGTGCGAAGCTCACCTGTTGTGTGTATTCGAGGCCCGATATGATGTATGTTGGCCCGTATGACGAGGCCTATGTGACATAAATGAGGCCCATCATGATTGTACGTGAGGCCATGGACCCACTATATGTTTAACCGTATGTAAGCTACCCCTTGGGAGCAATGTTGGTTTGACGTCCACATTGATGGGCAATGATGGTTAGATATCCTCATTGTGACCTTCCCATGGGCCTTGTTAGGCCCATTCTCTTTATAGGTTAACCCTAAATAAGTGGACCCAATTCGCTGTAGACGAATGACTTTATAACCACGGCCGACGCCGATTATCGACCCTGATTATCGGTGTCAATTACCGATGTTGATTATCAGTGCCGATTGCCAAGGCCGACGCCGGTTATCGATATCAATTATGAGTATGTGACAACATAACATCATAATACATGCCCATACGCATCATCTGTATGCTTGTGATGAGATGAGTGATTGATCATAGTACAGGCCTTTGGGCAGATTGTTATGGGACTCCCTGGTAAAGGAAGATGCCCACATTGAGCGTACGGTACGTACATGATTGCTGCATGACTGGATTGCGTGATTCATGTATCTCGCATTGTGTGACATATATACAGTACACCCTAGCGACATCAGGGTCATAGCCGCCACAAGCATATCGTGGTTGGCAGGATTGGATACCAGAAATCTTGTTCTACATGAGGTGCTATAGATATCCCTGGGTGAAAGTCCCTAAACCCTTATGGTACCAGAAGGTTGCTCCAACGTCTAAACCGAGTGGGTGCAAGAGCGTCGAGTGCTGATTACCAGAGGCCTCGTTTTCCATTGTGTCGTAGTTAGTTGAAAGGGGGTGCAGCCTTACCCGCCCGAGTAGAGAGGGCAAAGCTAGGCCAAGTTTGACCAGCTCGAGGAATGAGTCTGCTATCGACGAGCCGAACCCGATATTGGCAGACAGATGATGAGGTCTTTTCCACTCGCCTTATTGCGCGCGATGGGGCGGCAATCTGGTTCGGAGTGTACTAGACTCCGGTGATATTCTAGAGTGAGTTGTATTGATATGTGGACTTAGATGATGATTTGTATGCTTGAGTTGCACCTTGCATCGCATGACCTTGGTATGACCGACATCATTCATGCCTTGCATGGTATAGCCTTGGTACGGCTAACGGTATTCATGGATTCACTAGCATGTTCCGCATTACTCTAATACTGCATAACTGTATTACTACCTTGCACATACACTTTCACCACCTTCTAAGCTTTCTATAAGCTTATGCACGACCGTTGCATGCAGGCGACGTTGGACCGCAGCAGCGTTGAGGCAGGAGCGTACAGCCGATCATCTTGGAGCTTTTTGTCCATTCTCATTGTATTTCTTTTTATGTTCATTGTACTTATAAAGTTTTTTTTTATCATAGTGGAAATGTGGAGTTTTTGGTTGTTGTTTGTGGGTTACGCCTTTGGTTATGCTTATTACGAATTAAACTGATATTGGAAATCCTCCTTATAGCATCCCAGGATCGAAACCTGGCGGATGGGCGCCGGGAGCTGAGAATGGGGTTCTACGGAGGCTGTCGGCGCCGGATTCGGCGATCAAGAATTTTGTGAGCCTAGTTCCCAAGTTTGAGGCTTGACACCATTAATATTAAATAAATCATAATTCTTCCTCTAGTTACACGTGTCATTGTCTAATTAACTCTCTAATGACTCCTTCACCCATAATGTATATCCCTTGGCCTTCACCCAATCACCCTAATGTATGTTGTCCCTTCACCCCTGATGTATGTTGTAACTCTATAAATAAGTTATACAAATGTGTTTAAACTCAATTATTACTTGTAAAGATTCAAAATCATATAAATATGAATTAAGAATGGAATGTGTTTCATTGTAATAAACAAGCTAGCTAGGTAATTTCTTTCTTTTTTATTTTTTTTTTGTTCCTGATAATTTTTATTTCATTTCTTTTGTATGCTGCTAAATTTAGGAATGTTAATGGGTAAGCTCATCAAGCAAGCTTGACCATAATTAGCTCAAATTCAGGGCCGAAAGTATGCTTAGGAGTGCCAGGTACAATACTAACTAAAATTTATTTTTAACTAACGTGTATGGTTAATACTTCTAAGATAAGTATATGTTAATAATAGTGGTTTATAACCATCAATTTTTCTAATTTTTATATCTGTTTATTTCTGTTACGGTTACATATAACCAAATAATTCAAATTCAATTGAGACATTAGAGGAAACTAAAAAAGGTATTTTTATTTATTCTTTTAATTCATTGCAATATAATTCATACAGTTTATATTTTATAGCTTTTTCATATTTTGAGTGGGCTATAGGATATGATATGAAACTCAAGGTAAATGAATGCCTCTTGTTGAAACCTTTGTAGGCTCTACCTTGATGTTTATCTGCCATCCAAACCATTTATAAGGTCATTTTCATTGAGATAAAACACCGAAAACTTAACTGATGCAAAACTTTTGTGGCCATATAAACATTTCAACAGTGGTCACTAAATCCCCACAATTTCCTTTCGTGTGACCCATTTGAGTTTTGGATACACTTTATTTTTAGTTGCATGCCCTAAAATAAACTCTAAAAAGCGGATGGACAGGTTGGATTTCTCATAAACATCACAGTGGGCCCCACCAATAAACCTTGGGCAGAAACTTCCGGCCAAAGCTTTTTGCATTAAATCGGCGTCCCATGAGTCCACTAATGCTGCCAATAATGAGGAGGGATTGGACAATACTTTTGTGCCCCACTATAATTTATATGTTTTATCCGTACCGTTAATCTATTTTTCCAGATCATTCTAATGCATTGGCCTATAAATGAGATAAATCCAAATCTCATTTAGACCACAGCATATGAAAACAGTGGTGATTGAACGCACACCATTAAAAACTTTCTAAGCCCACTATAATGCTTATTTACCATCTAACTTGTTGATTAGGTGGATGAAAGGAAAACACAAATATTAGGTTCATCCATAACTTTTTTTTGTCCCCACGAAGCTTTTAATAGTGGGCATTCAATAACCCACTATTTCCAATGGTCTAGTTCACATGAAATTTAGATCTTCCTCAATTGTTTTGGGATGATTCCCTAAAACGACACAATACTGTTCAATAGCCACCGTACCGTAAGCATTCCCCATCCAGATTCAGCATGCTACTGGACAGTGGATTTCCTGCTGAAGCCTTTTTGGAGGAAGTTTCTGCATCCCGAATGGGGTACTAGCTAATCCGCGCCCATCGGATCCACCCGAGGTGGGTACCATTGTCTCACCATTTCTTATGGTGTGGTCTACTAGAGATTAGGATCTACTTTAATTTTGTGCACATGCCTTAAAATGAGATGGCCAAGGAGATGGATAAAGTGGATATAAAACAAATACATTACGGTGGACTCCACGATACCCAACATATTACATACAAAGGAAAACAAGGGTGGTGTTCACGTTCAAGTTTTGCTAAAAAAAAGCAACCAGCCTCTCATTCACTTCTCTATTGCATCATTGGTTATTTCTTTAACCTTTTTTAGAAAAGTGGATTTTATTTTATTTTTATTTTTTAATCTTTTTGTAGAAGATTAGAATTTATTTTTTTCTCTATTTTTTAAAATTTTATGGATAATGATATTTTAATTTTCTAATTAGTACTTTAGGCTATTTGAATTAAATGGTATGGTTTTATTTTTATTTAATAAAAAATAATTTCTTCATAAGGTAAAACATTTCCAAACATTAGATGGGGCAAATGTGTCAAATTAATAGATTTCAAACATTTTAGATGTTTGTTAACAAACGGATTCTCTTAAATTCAATACTTCTTCTGTCAAATACATTACTTAATTTTCAGAATAGTCTGCAATAGTTATCAAACAAAATTTTCATCTTCAGATTTAGAGTTCGTGCTCAGATTTCAGATTCAGGCTATAGATTTCAGATCTAAAAAATGGTGCCTAAATGAGTCTTTAAGCCGGTAGTGAAGTGGGAGTCCATGGTGTTATTCAATTAACGTAAGCATCTTCATCTTGTTAGGAATCATTGAATGTCACGGAGAAAGTAAATACTAAATTTGCTGTCAGTGCCTTGAGAGTGAATAATTGTTTTGTTCAAAGAGAGCTGATTTAGGATAATTACTTATAATGTGGGAAATCAAATATGCTTTTATACTTTTTAATGATAAGTATGTTATTTATGTTGATTAAGTAGAAACTAAAGTAGCTTATCCAGAGTAACTTACGAACCAAACGCCCCTTAAATAAGAAGGGCTACTCATTCCCTTTTAGCCGTCCACACCCAACCGAGTGGGTGGCTACGATGCCCTAAGAACCTTGATCTCCTGGACGTGTTCCATTCTCAATAAGGTTCAAAATGTGAACGGCCTGGATTAAACTAAATATACGCCAGGATTATGGTTAAAGATTCCACAAGTAGTCCACCCCGGCTCAAGAAGAAAGAAAGTTTCAAGAAAGTGAGTAGAAATGGGCTTTGCCAAAGTAGGCCATCAGCCCATCAAAACACCCTTGTGGGACTGTGGAAAGATCTCACTGCTAAACAAGAAGAAGAGCCTACAATCATCTCCACCTCCTAGCAAATCAGACGTTTGAAGCAATGGTGAAAGCAATCAGAGTCCATGAGCTTGGCGGGCCAGAGGCAGGCCTCTAACTTCTTCAACCCCTACGTTTCCTTTCTTTTCTACCGTTTCCAATACTCATCACCAGTCTCCCCCTTAAATGGTTGTGACCACTAGATAGACTGCTTCCTATGAAAACAGGAGATGTTCATGGGTTGTGTGGATTTTGATTCTGATATGGGGTTTGACTTTGTTTGGATGGTCTGGTAGGTAAATTCATGGAAACCCCATTTCATTCGGGTTGGATTGAAATCGTCAGTATTGATCTTTCCATCCCATTGTTGGGATTTGAAGCTTGGTTAAATTCATGAAAATCTTCTTCATCCAAATATTTGTTGGTATGCAATCAAACTCATTTCCTATCTGAATTCATCTAAACCGAGATCGATCGTTGGGCCGATTGTTCGATATCTAATTGACCCACTTCTTATTTTTCTAGAATTTTCTAGTTTATTGGATAGTTTTGAAATTTCCCACATCAATTTTTTTTGGGTTGATTTGTCAAGATATCAGGTAAAACCCAGTTCTTGGTTGATTTATCAAAAACCATTTTCAGTTTTGTTTAAGTCACTGTTTGGCAGATGTGTAAAAATGAATTCATCTCATTTTAGCTAACAGAAATTCTGTAGTTAAAATGAGTTGAACTCATTTTTAGGCATCTACCAAACAGTGCATAAGTATCTCTGCCTATTGAATTGAACTTGTTTCTGAAATCAATTCACATGGCCTTGATTGAAATCACAAATATCAATCTTGGGCCAATTCTCGATGTCGAGCTGAACCCAGTTCTAATTTTTCTTGATTATCTGTTTCTTTGGTAGTTCCGCACATTTCGGTTGTGTTGTGGGTTTAGAACTGCTGTATTATTTCAATGGTTTGATGCTATTCGGATAACATCTCGTGTGCTGCTGACACTCATTGGATTTGTCTGGCTATAGGCTAAATTCCAATGTTTTCAATGTGCAATTTTGATTTGAGATTTTCACTTCTTCTTGTTCTTCTTCTTTTTTCCCCCGTTTTTTAAAACAACAGGTCTTGAAGTGGGAGGATGTGGAAATAGGAGAGCCCAAGGAGGGAGAGATCCGTGTGAAAAACAAAGCGATTGGGCTCAACTTCAATGATGTCTATTTCCGCACAGGGTTGTACAAAACAGCCTTGCCTTTCACTCCAGGTGAACATGTTGAGTAACACTCTTTTGTTTTATGAGAAATTCAGATTCCATTTTGCTATAGGTTCTGTCTACATACTTGGTTTAAGGTCCATCTAAGACGTGCCGCCTTATTGTGGTTGGCATGGCTTCCGAAGTGTACAAAATATCTGTGTAATCCACATAAAACAGGATTCTGTTTTTCTCGCATCTCCACCCCAAATCACAAGTGAATAAGAACTGCAATGTACTGCTTTTATCTCAATCACAATTTGCATGAATTGCATCCTGCCCATCTTGGGAACTGATAAGTCAAATTCCACACACTATTTTATGATACTTTCAAGATCCTATGATAGCCCCAAAACCTAATTCCATGTGAACCGTAAGGAACTGTAGCAATTAAGTCATAACGGCATTGTTTTGGAAGCAAATACTAAGTATGATACTCGTAATTTCATTTTCTGGGGAGTGAGGGAGGGCTCCAGTGCTCTACTATATTGTAGTGTTCCTCAACTCTTTCTATGCTGACCAGAGAATGTACCCACCACCAAAATATTAGCTCTTTCTAGTTGGTTTCTTATGAGTGTCCTCTGTTTCCATCACCTTTTCTGTAGTTCTGTTTGATTTTATCTGATCAGCTCCCAAATCAAGCGCTTCGTAGCCAATGCAGTCAGTCCGAGTTTCAATTGGTTGATTTTCAACTGTAAAGCTAGCAACCTTGATCTCTCTATCCTAGTGGTCGGGATCACTATTTCAGCACGATTATTGGATCATGGATCATCCATGTTAGTCGCAGGAGATGGATGGTTCTGACCATCAATCCATAGCTGCATGTCGGAAGTGCCCTTGTGCCTGAGAATTGACAAGATAAAGGAATTTTAGTTTACTCAGCAAATGGTGGTGGAGATTTGGCAAGGAGAACAACGCTTTGTTGCACAACATTAGTGTGGAGAAAATACAGTGAATCAGATAGGGGCTGAAAGCAAGGTATCAGAAGCAGGCAGCTCTCTCAAAAATGTGGAAAGGAATCATAACTTTGGGTGATCAGTCAAAGCCCTGGGACAAACTGTTGGATGGAGGATTTCATTTCATGGTAAACAGTGGAAAATCAGTCTGGTTTTGGGAAGATGAATGGGTCGATGATGTTTGCTGGCCACAAAATTCTCAAGGCTTTTCAGAATCGTGCGCACAACAAAGGAGCTTCTGTGAGACAATGTCTTGAGTATCACGAACATAAACAGGTGTGGATCATCACCCATAGAAGGAATCTCATGGTGGTAGAGATGGAAGATCTCCATGCCTTACTACACCCGTTGGAAGAGTTGCATCTCAGTCACCAAGGTGAGGATACTAGAATGTGGAAGATGGAATCATTGGGTATGTTCTCAGCAAAATCTTCCTTTCAGAATTTACAAACATGTGATAAGTCCCATTTTTCTCTGCCGTCACGTGATATGTAATCTTGATTTGCTTGGGTAGTGCTTGGGGCCGCCCCTCGGCACCCCCTTTGTAGTTTTCTTTTTGTTTTTTAATAAAATTTCTGTTATCTTTCAAAATATAGAAATAAAAATCAAAAGCCTCTCCAAGCTATCCTCGATAAGGTGTTGACAATTGGGAAGCTGAAACTCAGGGGCATTCCCATGCGGAGTGGGTGCTTTATGTGCAACTCCAGTGAAGAGGATGGCAAGCATTCCTTCATTCACTGTTCAGTGGCTTCTGCTAGTTTGATTCAAATCCTATCGGGCCTTCACATGGCTTGGGTTTTCAACCAATCGATTGAAGTGACCTTCATTTGTTGATGCAAAGGCCCATTTCGTGGTAAGGGGAAAGTCCGTTGGTACCTCTTCAATGGCTTCTGCTATTTGGAGTCACATCCTATCGGACCTTCATGTGGCTTGGGTTTCAATCGATTGAAGTGACCTTCATTTGTTGGTGCAAAGGCCCGTTTCGTGGTCAGGGGAAAATCTGTTGGAACCTCTTCCCTCTTGCTATCTGTTGGGAGATTTGGAAGGAAAGAAACAACATGATTTCAATGACTAGCAACAACCCACGAAGATGATAACAGACAAAGTAAAAGGGTTATTTTTTAGTGGGCCTCGTTTTCTAAGGGTTTCAATGGCTGTTTGCTGTCCGAAATTGACAAAGAGTGGTCCTGTCTAGCAGCAAATCCTCTTTCCGATTCTAGGCTTCCCGCCGTGTGGTCCCCTCCTCCTAGCAGATGTTACAAATTGAATATTCACAGGCCGATAGGTTCTAGCAGCAATGCAATGTTTGGAGGTGTTCTTAGAGATTGTGGGAAGAGTGGTCCGTGCATTTTCTGGGCCATTTGATCTTTGCCATCCTGCTCATGTGGAATTGATTAAATTGCGAAAGAGTCTTCACATCCAAGTTGTTGTTGGCATCAATCCCCACAATCATTGAAGAACATGTGTAAAATGTTCTTCAGTGGGCTCTCAACAAACTACAGGCGCTCTGCTACATCTTTAATGAGATTAGATCCAGCCTCTAGATTAAATATTTCATTTAATATTGTTAGTAAGGACTATGGAGTCTAATAATGTAGCTGTAGGTCTTGCACTTTAAGGTCCCAGTTGTCCCGACTCCCGACCTTTGTATAGGGACTTTGGTCCCCTTCTGATTCCCTATAAATAAATTACAATTATCTACTAAAAAAATCTAATTTTAAACTTTCTTTGAATTGATTATAATAGACTATACGTTTGAAAAATCTAATGTTTGAAGAAGATTATAACACTCAAAACTCTCATAAGACAATCAGAAGGGAGAACACATATATAAGTCTGGATCTCTTCATTTTGAGGGATGTCTGAATTCTAGAGCATGTTCTCCTTTTATAAAAAAATATATGAGCTTTAATAATTTGGCCTTACTGTAGAGATATGCGATCGTACCATAGTAATGTTACTTCTATTGTAGACATATTCCATAGTACTTCAACAATATTGCTTTCGCTATTGCAGGATGTCCTAAACCTTACTTTTGCAAATGACGATGCATATTCTTTTTAGGTGAAGAATCAACCTTTTAGTACTTGGTGAAAAATTAGCCGCGCCTTGAATGATGTGGAGTTAAGTTGACTTAAGGGCGACTGCTTTGTCTTTTAGCATTGAAGAGATTGTGAAAAATCTTAGTAAATATCTTGCCAACTTTAGGTACTTCTCCTTAATCATTCGAGCTTGTTGTGAGATTATAGAGAAGTTTTGTTTCTTTAAGAAATTTTGAAAGTTGATTCGCAAGTTCTAGTTTGGGAATAATAATTTTTTTTATAATTCACCACGTCTTGTCCTTGGAGCATCGATGTTGCTGACATTACCAAATTGAGATTAAGGTAGTCGTCTCTGTTTTCATTTCCGAGAGATACTTTAGGGAGATCTTCAGGAATTTCTAAAATGTTGAGATCTTCATTATCCTCTTTTAAGAGGGCATCAATAAGTTTTTCAAACAATTCTTTTTATATATGTATAAGTTTGGATTTTTAATTAAAATCTTTTGTTATATATTTTCTTGAAGTGGTTTTTGTTTTTTTTTTTTTTTTGCGCCTATCAATTTTGAAGAAATAACTAGAGCTTCGCCTTTTGACATATATTCGAAGTTAAAACTTTTCCCACCATTTAATTAAAATTTGTCTTTCTAGAATGAGTGGAAGAGTTTGGGAATCGAGGGAGAATTTCCAAATTGATATCTTCATTATCCTCTTTTAAGAGGGCATCAATGAGTTTTTCAAATAATTCTTTTTCTTTTTTCTTTACAAGTCTATGTTCTTAATTAAGATATTTTGTTTTATATTTTCTTTAAGTGATTTGTTTTTCCTATCAATTTTAGAGAAATAACTAGAGCTTTGTCTTTTGACATATATTTGAAGTTAAACTTATTCTACCATTTAAGGCTTATTTATCTTTCGAGAAGAGTGGAAAAGTTTGGGAATCAAAAGAGAATTCCCATTTAAGAATCCATAGCAAGAAATTACTAGCGAAAAAAAATACAAGGAGTGAAATTGTTCTAGTGTGGAGAACAATTTGGTTTTAAATTCTTCGTACTTTGGCTAAAGGAGAGAGAAGAAGGTCTACAGTTGAATTGATGGTTTTGATAAAAGAACACATTATTCCATGCTTTTACGTAGTCCTAATAATTACAATAAACACAACCATTATAAAGAAATCTTAATATCATGGGCTTATAGAGTTGGTCTATTCCTCATTCTAAAGGAGAAATGATATTAAATATCGTGAATTCCGAATAAGCAATTTATAAGGAGTTTCCTCAATGGAAGTGTTTAATTTGAACACTTTCAGAGTCTTGAAGGATTTTGGAATAATATTCCTGGGTTTTATTATGAGATGGGGGTCTTGGTATTTACCTCCCCGGGGAAAGTATTTTGATACAATTCATCATCGTTGTGACAAATATCGTGGCTTCTTGGAAGGAACAAGATCTTGACCGTGTATAACATTTGAAAAGGGTTATAGTTCTTCCCAACATCTACCTTCTCTATTTTATGGATGTAGAATCTATCGAACTTCTCCTTATTCATTTCATCATTGTGGGTGAAGTTCGGAACAATGTCATCCTTTCATTTGGTGTTAATTGGGTGATGCCTACCTCTATTACTTATCTTTTTCGATCATGGCATGTGTGGGGTCCAAGTGGCAAGAGACCAACTAGATGGAAAGTACCATTCCCCTATGGTTATTTGATCCATCTAGGACGAGAGGAATAGCCACTGCTTTCGGAACAATAAATGTTCTTCTCAAAGGGTTTTCAATGTATTAAGGATTGGGTGCCTTAATAGGCTGTCTGTTTGTCTTTGTATTTCTCTTTACCTTGTTGCCCTGTTTTCTTTTTTGCCTTTTTAGCTTGAATAAAATCAATATTAAAAAAAAAACAAAAAGGTATTCCACCATATCCTATATCAGAAGCATATCTCTTGAAATTATCTTTTTACTTCAAGGTTGGGAATACTAAGGCATGGAAGGGTTTCAAGCTTTTGCTTAATTCTTTGAACAACTCGAATGTGATTGATTTACCAACCTAGGAGTTTTTCTTTATCCTTTGTGTTAACAATTTTCGTTGTTGAGCAAGGTTTTTTTTTTTTTTTTTTTTTAATAGAAATTAGAGAGATAATTGAGGCAATCCAAAGATCTTCGTAATTGATATTTTTCTATAATACCATTTGGAAATTTGTTAGCGAAATAAATAACCCTATGGATTGAGGTGATTTTACCCTGGGTCATTCTATGACCAAAAAAATTAATTTCTATTTGAAATAGTTTTATTTTCCTTTTGGATATTACTAGGCCATTTTGTTTTATTACTTTGAGAAACACATTTAAATGTTTTTAGTGTTGATCGATGGATTTAGAGAAGATCAATACATCATCTATATATACAATAGAAAATTTTGTATAATGAAAAACAATTCATTAATTATCCTTTAAAACTCAGAGGGAGCATTTTTTAATCTGAATGGCATTACATTCCGTTTTGTAATGTCTAAATAGGACAGTAAAAGCCGTCTTATATTGGACTTTTGGTTTAATCTAGAATTAACGGAAAATTGATTTCATATCAAATTTAAAAAAGATTGTAGCTTTGTAAAGCCATTTCAATAAGTTGTGTTTGTTTGGGATTGGATATCGAATTCATTTAAAGATGGAATTCTGATCACCCACCTGCAAAATGCAGATGATACTCTATTATTTTGCAATGCGGATGCCACTTTGGTGGACAACTTGTGGAAGATCATTGTGTGTTTCGAAGCGGTTTTGGGCCTAAAGATTAACATCAACGAAAGTGAGATGCTGGGAATTCATGTTTCCCACGATGAGCTTGTCACTTTTGCTAGAGTTTTCATGTGCAAGATAGGTTCGTTTCCATCTACTAACCTCGGTCTCCCTCTGTGTATTGGGAAGTCGGCCAAGCATCTCTGAGATAAGGTTATTAGAAGAACCGAGAGAACTTTCGAGTTGGAAGTATCAGTACTTATCTTATATGGGGAGGCTTACCCTTATTAAAGTAGCCTTTTCGAATATGCTAGTATACTTCATGTCACTTTTCAAATGTCTGAGCAAGGTGATTGGAAGACTTGAAAAGCTGAGACGGGACTTCTTTTGGAGAGAGGCCAATGAGGGTAGAAAGTTTCATCTCCTCAGTTGGGGGGAGGTCTACAAGCTGGTTGCTGAGAGGGGGCGTGGGGATAGAGAGAAGCCTCATGAATCTTGCTCTTCTTGGAAAGTGCCATTGGAGATTTGGAGCTGAATCAGGGAGACTATGGAGGAAGATCGTGGCCAACAAATATGTAGTAGTAGAGGGTGGGTGGTACGTGAAGAGGTCATCGTGGTATCGTGCTTCGGGTAATTGGAAAGGTATTGTGTTGACTGAACACCTAGTTTGTAGCAAGAGTGTGTTTACTCTTGGCAATGGATCTTGCATCCGCTTTTGGATGGACATTTGGTGGGCGATTCGCATGTCCAAGATGTCTTCCTTTGGCCCTTCTCGCTCCTTATCGTTTTGTTACAGTTGCAAGATACTTCTCTATCGTTGGGGGTGCTATTGCTTGGAGCCCCACATGTCGTAGGAACTTGGCAAATGACGAGGTGTGTGATATGATTGGTCTTATGAATCTATTGAAGCATGTCGTCCCCTCGGATGAGGACTCCATGATATGGAAAGCCCACCCTCGGGAGATTTTCTGTCCAATCCTTATTCTCTTGTCTATATTTATTAGATAGAATCCATGGCCCATCTCATCCTTTGCACCATTGGTTCTATGGGGCTACTCCTAGAGTGGCAGTGTTTGTTTGGTTGGTGGGAAGAAAGAGAGTTTTGACGATTGATAATCTGCAGCGGATCCCTTATTCTTCGTAATATATGTTTGATGTGCATGAAGGACACAAAATCTATTCATCACTTATTTATCTACTGCCATTTTGTTCAAAGAGTGGGAATTCTTTTTCTCCACGTCTCATTTAGCTTGGGTTATGTGGAAGTCGGTGGATGATCTTCTTTGGGCGTGGCATGGCAGCGGAGTTGGGAAAGCTAGGAAAACAGTTTGGCGGCTCCTTATCATGGCTATTTTTTGGGTTATTTAGAAAGAACGGAACGAGTGATGCTTTCAAAACGGAAAGTCCTCGGTTGATGATATCATTTGTATGGTCAACAATCTATTGTTGGGTTAGGACCCTCATGTAGCTATAGGCAGCTAGCACTGCTTCTTAATCTTTTTCTGATCTTTTAGATGCTTTGTATTCTTTTCCTGTTTTGCGGGCATTCTAATAAATTGTTGTTATGTCTAAAAAGAGGATTTATAATCAATGATTGATCTTGGGGCTCCTCTCTTGAGCGCAACTGCATTCTCAATATAAAGATTAGACGGCTCCATGGTTATGAACTTAGTCTTATTAAGCCTAGGAAGTTAGATGATGGTCGACAGATTCTGCATCCATATACTAGGAAATTAAGATTTCCTTATGATGGTTGTTTTTGTAACAATTTGGACTACTTAAAAGCATGAAACAGTATGTTCTTTATCATAACCGTTAATCAAACATTCTTGGTTTCTTCAATTTGACTCTTCCTTCAATTCTAACCTTCTTGCCTATTTCTTCTTTAGGTCTTGGAGCAACTGTAGATCTTCTTCCCTCCCTTCGGCTAATGTACGAAAAACTTAAAATCAAATTATTTTCTGCATTAGAATAATTTTCCACTCCTTATATTTTTTTCATTGGTAATTTCTTACCGTTTGATTCTCATATGGGAATTCTCCCTTGATTCTCATGCTTTTCCAACCACTCTCGAAAGACAAATAAGCTTTAAATGATGGGATAAATTTAATTTCGAATATATGTTAAAAGGTAAAGTTCCAGTTATTTCTTCAAAATCGATAGTCATGAAAAAAATCATTAAAGAAAATCTAAAACAAAAGATTTTAATTAAAATTTTAAACTTATCGAAAGAAGAATTGTTTGAAAAACTCATTAATGCCCCCATTAAAATAAGATAATGAAGATCTCAGCATCCCAGAAATTCACGAGGATATTCCTTAAATATCTCTCAAAAACCTTAATGGAGATGGTTGTTTTTATCTCAGTTTGGTTATCTCACCAGCATCGGTTCAATTTATGCTCTAAGGATGAAGAGATATATATATATATATATATATATATATATATATATATATATATATATATATATATATATATATATATATATATATATATATATATATATCATTCCAAATTAGAACTCATGAATTAGCCTTTCAAATTTCTTAAAGAAACTAAGCTTCTCCATAAGCTCAAAACAGCTTGAATAATTTAGGAGAATTCCTTAAAGTCAATAAGATCTTTACCAAGGTTTTCCACAATCACTTTAATGTTAAAAAACAAAGCAATCTTTCTTAAGCTGGTGTAATTCTACATCATTCAAGACACGTGGCTAATTCTCCACCAAGTGCTAAAAGGCATATTTCTTCACCTGAAAAGAAGATACATTGTTATTTGCAAAAGTAAGATTTCAGGCATCCTGCAATAGTGGAAGAAATATTATTGAAGTATTATAGAATCCCTCTACAGTAAAAGTAATGTTATTATAGTACGATCGCATCTCTCCACAACATGATCAAATCATTAAAACTCCTATCCTTTTTTATAAAAGGAGAACAAGATCCATAACTTAGTCATCACTCGAAGCAGAGAGATCCATACTTATATGTGTTTTCCTTTTTGAGTGTTGTAATCTCCTTCAAGTATTAGACTTTTTCAAACATCTAGTCTATTGTAATCTTTGGAAGTATTCATTCTTAGAAATTTGTAATAAATATAATTTCTTTAGTGAAGTTCAGTTTGCTAGCTTAAATCAATCCTCCTCATATCTTGGTATTAGAGCCAATCCAGAGAAAGTTCTTGAGCTCTATTTGTTAACCATTAGAAATTTTATACTCTTGGATCTGAAGCCTCTTGTCTCGCATCATTTCTGTCCGTTCATTTCCAGAGAGAGGCGTTGTTGGGGCTTTCGACGTAAGATGTTGACAGGCCACCTGGATATACAAGCCATAAGATAAATGGACAAAGTCTTGAGATCTATATCTGGTGCTAGCTCCTCTTATTCTAGTTCATCAAGAATAGGTAGAACTATATCTGTAAAAAAAATAAAAATAAGTTCTATAGACATGGAAAAAACCATTCAAAATTGAAATATGCCTACCATACCACTCAGAAAAATCTACAAGAACGGTGTGTTCCAACTTAAGTCAGATTACTCAATTAAAACTGTTGAGAGAGGAAAGAAAGAAAGAGAAGTTGCCTCATACCTCAATTCATGTGTGAGAGCATAAGAGTGAGAACATACTTGCCTTTCTTTTGCAGGCCGTGAGGCAGCTGGAGTGGTGACAGCTGTGGGACCGGGACTGACCGGCATGAAAGTGGGGGATGTTGTTGCTTATGCTGGAAACCCAATGGGATCTTACACTGAAGAACAGATCCTTCCTGCAAGTGTTGCTGTGCCTGTTCCACCTTCTATCGATCCAATTGTTGCAGCAGCCATAATGGTTAAGGGTATGACAGCACAGTTCCTTGTTCGCCGATGTTTTAAGGTTGGTTTTGTTAAGAACACTGCTTCCAAGCTTTTTGTTGCCTTTCTAGAGTAGGCAATCCATCCATTCTGTAATTACGTGGTCAGGAAGTCCATCCACTGTCTCAGTCATCTTGCATGTACTTGGAAGGCACTGGTGAAAATTTCAGCAGCATCCATTAGTACCCACTGGTACAACTCCTTTAACATAGGTCCACTACTTTTGTCCACGCATATAGTGATCAAGACAATCCATCTGCCAGCCTCAATGGATGGACAAGACCCAAAAATCACACTGATGGCTTGATCCTCTCTGATTGCTGGGCTGTAAATGGAAGGCCCCAACATAGATGGACTAAAATGGCCTCATAAGATACACTGCTACTCATACATATGCCGGCTTGTGACCATATGCGCATTTCGTTTATATATACACCTGACTTGACTGCAGTTGCTGGTTGAAACTGGCAGTCCTTGTTCTTGCAGCTGTAATTATTTGCATGCAGGCCTATGAAACTACATACATAATTATATACATGCATGCATGCATAGAACGTGGACATATATAGAAACTTTAAGCAGAAGAGCTAACTTGTAATGATACAGATTGAACCCGGGCACACCATCCTTGTCCATGCAGCAGCTGGGGGCGTTGGATCTCTACTCTGCCAGTGGGCACATGCCCTGGGTGCCACTGTCATTGGAACCGTGTCAACTGAAGCTAAAGCGGCTCAAGCGGCTGAGGATGGATGCCACCATGTCATAATCTACAACCAAGAGGACTTTGTCAGCAGCGTTGATAAGATAACGTCTGGCAAAGGAGTCAACGTCGTCTATGATTCTGTTGGGAAGGACACATTCCAGGTGAAATCTTTTATCGCAGAATGTTAAAGCAGTGTTTGGAAGTATCTCAGGACATGGACTTTTGGTGGTGTTGTTTTCCTCCTGTTGAAGAATTTGCTCATTTCAATACTACGTGGATCGAACACAATACGCCCATTTAAGTTTCTTTTCTCTAACCACCTCAAATGCTCAGTCGGTTCAAAACATACACACCCATGAATGGAATCGATTGAACTTTGGGTTACTTCCAAATGCTACCTTATGTGCTCTAGTTGAGAAGTGCTTTTATTGTAAGGATCACTTGTAAGTGGACCCCTATGCAGGGATCGTTGGAGTGCTTGAAGCCTCGGGGATACATGGTGTGCTTCGGGCAGTCATCTGGTATGCCAGATTCAGTTCCATTGTCGGCCCTCGCTGCCAAATCCTTGTACCTGACGAGGCCCTTGCTTACACAATACAATGCTACACGAAATGAGCTGCTGGAAGCTGCCGGAGAACTGTTTGCCAGCGTTGCGTCAGGTTTGCTGAAGGTCCATGTTAACCACACCTACCCTCTGTCGCATGCCGCGCAGGCTCATGCGGACCTCGAGGGAAGGAAAACCACTGGTTCTGTGGTGTTGATACCAGACTCCAACTAATATGCGTTGCAAACACAAGGCATTTGGAAGAAACTAAAATGGTCTATATATATATATATATATATATATATATATATATATATATATATATATATATATATAATATGAACTTGGAGAGTGAAAATTTAGTGAATGCATGCACGCAGACGCAATTATGCAGGTTGGAATGACCGTTTGCAGGGCGTGCATCAGCACAGAATACACGGTATGCATCTCTATTCTTTTTCTTTTTACCCTTTTTTAAAAGTTTCCCTTACGTCACACTAGTTGATTTGGGGCACGGGGCACCCTGTGGTGGGCATCTGACATCCACTCCGTCCATCATCTATGTCAGATCATGTTAGGATGTGAGCCCAAAAATCAGGTTGATGCAAGATTCAAGTAGACCATGCCATGCAAAAAGGGGAGATTGGGATGCTGCTCACCATCAAGACCATCTTTCGGCTTATCGAAGTTTTGGATCAGGCTGATATTTGGCTGGAGTGACCTTATGAGCAGACTGGATGGCATATAAATGTTACAGGAGGCCCCTGTTTCAATGGCAGGCATCCCCATCCATACCTTTCACTGTGGTGTGGTCCAGTTGAGCTTGGTCTGATTTTTGGGTTTATATGCCATAAAATGATATGGTGCGAATGATGAATTTAAGTAGATGGCACACACAACTTCTCTTTTTCGAGGCAGTGACAGATTACAATGAATGGCAGGCCATGCAAGAATCATGGGGTGCAAACTGGAAGATTGATTCTGGATTGGAATTGAAGCTATCATTTTTTGATCCAGTTGATGTCACAGTACTCAGGCAAGACACTAGTGGCGAGGAACATTATTCCAGCAGGGTGGGCGGTACCTACCACTCCTTTGTTAACCATAAGTGAATCTGCCGATGTCCAGATCGCTATATACATGCTTGCCAGACATGTAAAGATGTAAATAGATGTTGGTATTTGTATTTTGTGTTTGGAATGGTTGTTGTAAGGTTATAAATGGAGTGTGCTGAGCTTGTACGTGCATTTTATGGTACGTTAAGATGTGTGCAAGGAGATCTTTCTTGTTATAAATGATAGGACTCGTTTTTTTTTTTAGTCCTACATGGCGGGACCACGCAGTCTTCGCTTCGGGCTTAACTTGGGTTGTCAGCATATGTATCCCAAGGGCTGGCCCGGGCCTAAAAGTAAATTCCATTTTTTAATTGGGCTTTACATAATGGCCGACCAGCCTGGCCCAGTCAGCCATATTTGTTTATGATTTCGAAGGGCATATTCAAAAGTTTTAACTTTTTTTTTTTTTTTGAAATATTTAATAGTTAATTTAGATTAATAATAATTAATTTTCGGGCTCTGGCTATGACTAGGCTTAGGCTGGGCTAGTTATTAACTTATGGGTGTCTGTCCATTTTTGGCGGACCCCAGGCCGTGCTTGGGCTTAATTCCTACTGTGAAGGCTGGCTTCGGACTGACCTTGGCCCGGTCTGAACTAAGCCCGTTGACAGCCCCATTTGCGCCTGCTCACATTCTACTTTAAAATAATAATAATAATAAATAAAATCATAGGTCTTGTAGGGTTCATGCTACTGACTTGACTCTGAACCCGGCCTGGTCAGCCAAAAGACCGACCAGAGATACTTGATACTCTGGCACCACCATATGATGCTTGATACGCAGGCATTCCGAATGTGTAAATGCGGCATGCATTAAATCCACGTAATAAACAGACTAAATTGTGGAACACACCACATCGTTGCTTAAGTAAACGGTCCCAAAATCAAAATGCTTAATCAATCCCAAAATCTCATTCATTCGTCAACACTTGTTTTTTGAAATAAGACCACTGGATATTCTTCATTTTAAGTCGTCCAATAAATGTCTACTAATTCCGTAACAAGATAACTGAATAAATGTAATTTTTTGTTCACGATAAGTAACCTTTTTCATTATATGCGCTTCAAATGGGATAAAGGAGGTCCAACTGATCTAAAACTCATGCGAGACACAACTCATGAAGTTAAAGAGGTGTTAGGTGTGATTAAAATCCATGCCACAAGTGGTACAGGTGCCTGTTGGTGATCAGATCTTTTTAGAGGTTTGGGTAGGGTAGGCTAGGTCCTGTCTGGTCTGACACTTAAAGCCCAAGCTTTAGCCCAAAAGGCTCGTCTGGCTTGAAAATTGATAAAACCTTGTCCCACTTGACTATTTCTACTCTATTTGTTAATCATGCGGCATGAAAATTCCAAATATTTGGTTTTTTGAGTATCAATCTGCCCTTTTGCTAAAAGCAACAACAAAGGGAGCCTTAAACACTGAAATCTGGGCCTTGGACAATTAAACAGAGAGAACATCATCTAATATATATAGGATTGGAACCATATGAGAGAAACACACAACATGCACAAACATACACACGCATTTTAGACGGTGGACCTGAACAGCGGGCATGGGCCCACCGCCAAAAGCACTTGGGTCATGACCCTATCACCAGAGGCCCCACCCAAAACGCTGACACACAGAGATTATACATCATGTTTGATAGCTGAGCTATATCCGGTCTGATCATCATAGTACTTTGACCACAACATCACCCCACCATACTTGCTAGAGTCCTTCAATAATGGAAGCACCTTGGAGGTCAGATCCCCAGTAGGGATGAAACCACTCCCAGCTGCCTCTGGAGCCGCTGGCAATCCCAAGAAAATCTTGGTTGCCTTGATCGACGATGTCCATTGCTTCCAAGCATCGTCCAGATTCCCGACTTCGCCCGAAGTGTACTGGCAAGGAGGGTTGTTGTAGAACTGGACCCATACATAATCAAACAAGCCTGTTTCCAGTGCTCCACCCACCCATGCATCAGGGAATGGGCACTGTGGGGCCGCTGTTAGGTAGACTTTCTTTCCTCTAGAACTATAAGAAGAAAGATCTCTGGCGAGGTCATCCCAGTGCTCGGTGGTCCCACCCTCGATGTCAAAATCAATGCCGTCGAGTACTGCATCACCCAACGGGCGTGATGAGGATTGCCCACCTAGGTAATTGTCCCACAGATACTCAGCCACTTGCCGTGCATCGTCTGCTGATGCTAGGGAGTAGCTCCCAGCCCCTCCTCCGATAGAGAGAATCACCTTCACCCCTTGATCTTGGCAAGTCCGGATGTCGTCACTCAGTCCTGTGCAACCGTTGGAGTACGGGTCGCAATGGCCTGCTAGATTGATCTGTGGAGTCTGGCCATTGCCAAAGGAGCTAAGGAAAGCTAAGTTCACGAAGTCGTAGTTGCCAGTGCCGCATGTCTCGGCAAGAGTGCCCTCATTGCCGTTCTGGCCCCAGTAGATTGCAATGCCACCTCCGTGTGAGTGGGCCACCAGTGCACCCAAGAAGAGAAAAAGAGCTACAAGCCTAGCAATGGAAGGACGTGAAGAAGCCATTTGGATGGTGAAAAATGCAAGTGAAGGAAGAAGAGTTGGAGAAGGTAGGTTGTCCAACAATGTAGAACGTTAACTCCTTTAAATAGCATTTACATTGGGACTGTTTCGACCTTTAAGAAATGAATAGTGCCAATGGATTTAATGAATGTCAATGTCCACAGCCGTGGATTGGAAGTTAATCAACCCTGAATATACGCTGCATGACATGAGAAACACTTACAATTAATTGTATTTTGGGTCAGGACAAAATACAGATCATGGCTTCGGGATTGCACCTCCGCCCAGCTTTGGACCGGGCTTGGACCTATCAGTGACTGGCATGCATGGCATGATCAATTGTCAGCTAGACCTGGGTTCAAGTGATTTCGATCAGACCCGGTGTGGCCTGGCCCAGCACGGTTTCACATGTACGTGTTCTATCTTCACATATGCCATTCCAATCTGCGGTTAAGGCACCATATGACTGTTGGTTTCTTTCTTACAAATGCGCATTTCTTTCTGCATGTGTGGCCCACTTAATCCATGGATGGATTAGAAACATTCTCTTGGGAAAATAGGGATTTTATCAATTTTTGGTCCGGCCTCAGTTCCCATGTGTCGCCTTGGTGTTCCACTTGAGAAGATGGTGAGATAATTGGAACCTAACACTAGCGATCCCTGGATGATAATAATCATGGCCCACCAGTCCAAAGCCTGGAAAGGATGATCATGGCAATTGAATTTTGGAGTTGAGTACGAACATATAAAAACTTCCTTATCAACAGTCTAGGAGTTTCAACACCCGGTCAAGGGTTCGAGCATCCATAGGTGGTGAAATCCCACTAACATGAGTGTGTAGGGTGTGTGCGCATGTGTTAAAAAAAAAAAAAAAAAAAAAAACCCTAGCACCATACATCAGTGGTCAAAATCACTGGTCCAATGTGAATATAGGACCGGGACCCATTCACAATGTTACCGTGAGAAAGGAAGAAAGATAAAAAGAAAAAACGGATTCTTACAATCGTCAACCCTTCCCGGTCACAAGAAGAGATGATCCTATGACCTGAACCGTCCAAATTCTTGGGGATACCCTCGACTGGCCTCAGTAGGAAATTCATGCTGAAAGGATGATTATGTGGCTATGCACAGTTAATATGAACCGTTGAAAAGAAAGAAAAAAAATAAAATCAAATAGAATAAGCCTATTCTACAAGGGCTTGGATGTGAGCCCAGACCAAGGGTGCGTGCAAGGCATTAGAGAAAGTTTTTGGGTTGAGAATGCACTACTCACACCCATCTCTAGCCGTGGCCTGCAAGCCAATCAAATCTCATTACATCTCCATTGAGTACAGGTAGGGGCAGTATCCAATCCATATCACTGATTACCACACCATCTACACACATGATGCACCTATGTATGGCTCACATTGGACATTAATTGCGTGCTGACCCAAATGCCAAAACCACGTAGCTATGTGATGTCAGGACTTTGTAGGGCCCACCATGATGTATGTGTTTTTTATCCATGCCATCTATCCATTTTATTGGCTTATTTAAGGCATGAGCCTAAAATTGAAGCATATCCAAAGCTTAAGTGGACCACGCCATAGGAAACAACAGCGATAATGACATCGACAGTGAAAACCTTCCTAGAGCTTACAGTGATGTTTATTTGTGATCAACTTATTCATAAGGTCACACAAGGATGAAAGAGTATCAGCTTAATCCAAAACTTCCATGGCTTCAAGAAATTTTCAACGGTAAGGCATTCAGTCCCTATACTATTTCCCATGGTTTAGTCCAATTAAGCTTTTGATATGTTTTAATTTTTAACTTAGGTTCTAAATTAAGCTAATTAACCGTCTTGAGGAAGAAATCAAGTAGAGGCAATGGTCCTGAACCACTTGGCTTGAACTACAACTGCGCTTAGGCTGGGCTAGTTATTAACTTATGGGGGCCTGTCCATTTGGCCAGGGCCAGGCCGTGCTTGGGTTGGCTTTGGACTGACCTTGGTCCGGTCTGAACTCAGCCTGTTGACAGCTCCACTTGCGCCTGAGAATTCGTTTTGGTTCTGTTGTTGACTGAGGATCCAGCATCTGTTGCTGCCAAGTGGGACCTACCTGAAGTCGTCTGACGATCAGAACTGCCCATTTTTTAGACTCTATGGTATATGAGCCGCCCTAAGAAACCTAGGGTAAATGGATGACTATATGGCTGTGACCATCACTTGTGCAAATGAATTTAGAATAACCCCAAAGAAACTATCCAATGGCTTACATTTTTTTTGATCCATTCCTTGGCAAATTGCCCAGACATCTGACACGTGGCCATTTTTGTGTCCCATTTCTTTATATATATATATATATATATATATATATATATATATATATATATATATATATATATCAAATGTGTCCCATTTGCACTAATACACAAATTCCTCCCCCAATTTGACCGGCCAAAAGACGGACCAGTGTTACTTAATACTCTGGCACCAGCATATAATGCTTGATACGCAGGCATTCTGAATGTGTAAATGTAGCATGCATTAACACAAACGTGCTAAACTGACTAAATTGTGGAACACACCACACCGTTGCTCAGTAACGGTCCCAAAATCAAATTGGTTAATTAAAACAAAAATCTCATTCATTCATCAACGCTTGCTTTTTGAAATAGGACCAATGGATATTTTTCATTTTAAGTCGTCCAATAAATGTCTACTAATTCGGTAACAGGATAACCGAATAAATGTAATTTTTGGAACAAGTAACCTTTTCATTATAAGCGCCTGGACTGGGAGGATAAAGGAGGTCCAACTGATCGAAAATTCATGTGGGACACAACTCATGAACTTAAGAGGTGTTAGGTGTGATTTTACTGCATTCCGCAATGTATGGTTTTTCCGATATTTGGCATGCAATGGTAAGTGAACGTCGAACACGACGCATAATGACCTCACCCCATAGCTTGGGCATTGTACCATGCCTCATACATGTATGTATTGAGAACTGACCCATGTTGTGTATGTGAGTGTAATTTCAAAAAATAAAAAATAAAAATCCATCCATCCATCCATCAAATAGTGTACTCAGAACCCATTTGATGTGAGTACCTGATGTAGAGCGGGTTGAGGACAGTTTCATAGCCAAGATGGATCAGAAAAGGCCTGGTCGGCGATAGAAGTGATTCAGACCATCGGACCTTAAATCGAGTGTATCTCACAATACGGAATGAGTTACCTGACGTAAAATATATGATTTTGGGGTAGAACGAGCTACTTTAGCCAACCAACCCCGCTATGCAGGGTTGCGATGCCTAGAATTGCGAAAAACCCCTGGATCGACAATCGTTTCCCTATTTTAATTTCGTTTTTACTATAAATATTAAGTTTTAGTTTGATTGTAACTCTTCATCCGTCGGGTTTTAGGAGTTGCGCCCAACGTAAAAAGAGCTTAAAATAATTAGGAGAACGGTTTGGTGAAGCCACGACCGTCTATAAATAGTAAGTTTACTATTTATAGTAAGTCGCGATTTCTAGGAGTTTTAGTTGTAGTTTGATTCTGATTTCTTCCCCATTGGTTGGTACCCCTATTTAAAGGGTTGTGAACTCGTTTTTATTTATTCATTAATTAATTTTGAATTTACTAGAATTTATTTTTATTTTATGCTTTCTTTTCCTCGTGGATTCGAGAAGTCTCTGTGAGGAGTCCAGAGAAGTTCCATGGATTCGGAATACTTATCCTCTTGAGGAAGACGGTGCTCGACCTCATGTCCTCCCCTGCGTCAGTACCCATGTTGTGTATGTGAGTGTGAATATGTATGCGTGTTTAATTTTTAAAAATAAAAAATAAAAATCCTTGCCTGTTGGTGATCGATTCTCTTTAGGGGTAGAAATGAGCCGGGTTTGGGTAGGGTAGGGTAGGTCACTTACAGCCCGATCTTTAGCCCAAAAGACTCATCTGGCTTGAAATTTGATAAAATCCCTATCCTACTTGAATATTCCTAATCTATTTGTTAATAAAGCAGCATGAAAATTCCAAATACTTTTTTTTTAGAATTAATCTGCCATTGCTAAAAGCAACACCAAAGGTAGCCTTAACACTGAAATCAGGGCCTTGGACAATGAAACAGAGAGAACATCATCTAATATATATATAGGATTGGAATCATATGAGAGACAAACACACAACATGCACAAACATACACACGCATTTTAGACGGTGGACCTGAACAGGGGCCATGGGCCCATCGCCAAAAGCACTTGGGTCATGACCCTATCACCAGAGGCCCCACTCAAAACGTTGACACAGAGAGATTATACATCATGTTTGATAGCTGCGCTATATCCGGTCTGATCATCATAGTACTTTGACCACAACATCACCCCACCATACTTGTTTGAGTCCTTCAATAATGGAAGCACTTTGGAGGTCAGATCCCCAGTGGGGATGAACCCACTCCCAGCTGCCTCTGTAGACGCTGGCAATCCCAGGAAGATCTTGGTCGCCTTGATCGACGAAGTCCATTGCTTCCAAGCATCGTCCAGATTCCCGACTTCCCCTGAAGAGTACTGACAAGGAGGGTTGTTGTAGAACTGGACCCACACATTGTCAAACAAGCCTGTTTCTAGTGCCCCACCCACCCATGCGTCTGGGAATGGGCATTGCGGGGCCGCCGTTAGATAGACTTTCTTTCCTTTAGAACTATAAGAAGAAAGATCTCTGGCAAGGTCCTCCCAGTGCTTATTGGTCCCACCCTCGATGTCAAAATCAATGCCGTCGAGGACCGCATCACCCAAAGGGCGTGATGAGGATTGCCCACCTAGGTAATTGTTCCACAGATACTCAGCCACTTGCTGTGCATCATCTGCTGATGCTAGGGAGTAGCTCCCAGCCCCTCCTCCAATGGAGAGAATCACCTTCACCCCTTGATCTTGGCAAGTCCGGATGTCGTCACTCAGTCCTGTGCAACCGTTGGAGTACGGATCGCAGTGGCCCGCTAAATTGATCTGTGGGGTCCGGCCATTGCCGAAGGAACTAAGGAAAGCTAAGTTCACGAAGTCATAGTTGCCAGTGCCGCACGTCTCGGCAAGAGTGCCCTTATTGCCGTTCTGGCCCCAGTAGATTGCAATGCCACCTCCGTGTGAGTGGGTCACCAGTCCGATGGGTTATTTTGACCCATCTTCGACCGGTCGAGAGCCCTGCTCGACTGGTCGAAGGCTGGTGGTCGACCGGTCGAAGGTCAAAACTTCGACTCAAAGTCCAGCGAGTAATTTTGCTGTTTTTTACTGTAGCTTGGACTGGTCGAAGGAACCTTCGACTGGTCGAAGGAACCTTCGACTGGTCGAAAGGGGACCTATGACTGGTCGAAGGGATGTCTCGACTAGTCGAAGGTTACGCAGTTTGTTTCGCGATTTTACGCGAAACTGCGGATTTGAGTCCTTTCGCAACTGGGATGCAGAAAGGAGTTTTCCAAAACTATAAAAAGGGTTGCCTAGGTTTTTTCTATGGATCACAAAATAGCAAGAGGGTTTCCTAAAGCTTTATAAGGTATTTGCTAAAGGATTTAGGGCTATCAAAGGTGAGAGAGAAGGAGAAAGAGAGAGAGGAAGCTTATAGAAGGAAGGTTCTGCTCGTGGAGGTTCTCTACTTTGCAATCTATATCTCAGCGCTTCTATGTCTTCGTAATCGGTTAGATCTCTCCGTTTTCTCTATTTCTCTTATTGTTTATCCACTCCTGCGTGAGTGAAGAAGATTGTAACGTTCTATTTCATAGTGGATTGTTGATCTGGACGAAGTCCCGTGGTTTTTACCTCTTTGAGGGTTTTCCACGTAAAAAAATCTCTTGTGTGGTGTGTGATTGATGCTTTGATTTATTTCATTGCTTTATTATCCATAATTCTGGTTTGTTTCGGGAGGCTAGATCCTAAGGTTTGTGCAAGGCATCCCAACACATTCCAGCCAAGAAGAGTAAAAGAGGTAGAAGCCTAGTAATGGAAGGATGTGTAGAAGCCATTTGGATGGTTAAAAATGAAAGTGAAGGAAGAAGAGTTGGAGAAGGTTAGGTTGTCCACCAATGTAGAACATTAACTCCCTTAAATAGATTTTACATTGGGACTGTTTCGACCTTTAAGAAATGAATAGTTCCAATGGCTTTAATAAATGTCAATGTCCACAGCCGTGGATTGGAGGTTACTCAACCGTGATTGTACGTTGCATGAGAAACACTTATAATTAATTGTATTTTGGGTTAGGACAAAATAGAGATCATGGCTTCGGATTGAAGCCTGGACCAACTTTGAACCGGGCTTGGACCTATCAGTGACATGATCAATTTTCAGCCAGACTTGGGTTCAAGTGACTTCAGTTGCAGACCTGGTGTGGCCCAGCACGGCTTCACACGTACATGTATTCTATCCTCGAATATGCCATTCCAATCTGCGGTTAAGGCACTACATGACTGTTGGTTTATTTCTTCCAAATGTGCATTTCTTTTCTGCATGTGTGCCCCACTTAATCAACGGATGGATTAGAAACATTCACTTGGGAAATAGGGATTTGATCAATTTTTAGTCCGGCCTCAGTTGCCATGTGTCGCCTCGTGGCGATCCACGTCCGCAGATTGTGGGATAATCGGAACCTAACACTCCCTGGATAATAATAATTATGGCCCACAGGTCAAAAAACTGGAAAGGATGATCATGGCCATTGAATTTTGGAGTTGAATACGAACGTATAAAAACTTCCTTTACTGTGGTCTATATTCAACCATAGTACCATACATTTCAGTGGTCAAAATACTGGCCCAAAGTGAATATTGGACCGGGACCCATTCACAGTGTTATCTTGAAAAAGGAAGAAAGGAAAATAGAAAAAAACGGATTCTTACGATCATCAACCCTTCCCGATCACAAGAAGAGATGATCCTTTGACCTGAACCGTCCATATTCCTGGGGTTACCCTCGACTGGCCACAGTAGGAAATTCATGCTGAAAGGATGATTATGTGGCTATGCGTAGTTAATATGAACCGTTGAAAAGAAAGAAAGAAAAATCAAATAGAATAAGCCTATTCAACAAGGGCTTGGACGCGAGCCCAGTCGCACGGGTGTGTGCAAGGCACTAGAGAAAGTTGCTGGGTTGAGTATGGACTACCCACACCCATCTCTCGCGGTGGCCTGCAAGCCAATCAAATGTCGTTACATCTCCGTTATAGGTAGAGATGGTATCCAATCCACATCCACAGTTACCGCACCATCTACACACATGGCGCACCTATGTATGGTTCACATTGGACATTAATTGCATGGGGACCCAAAACCACATAGCTATGTGATGTCAGGACTTTGTGAGGCCCACCGTGATGTATGTGTTTTTTTAATCCATCTATCCATTTTATTAGCTTATTTAAGGCATGAGCCTAAAATTGAAGCATATCCAAAGCTTAAGTGGACCACGCCATAGGAAACAATAGGGATAATGACATCGACAGTGAAAACCTTCCTAGAGCTTACAGTGATGTTTATTTGTGATCAACTTATTCATAAGGTCACACAAGGATGAAAGAGTATCAGCTTAATCCAAAACTTCCATGGCTTCAAGAAATTTTCAACGGTAAGCGTTTGGTCCCTGTACTGCTTCCCATGGTTTAGTCCAATTAAGCTTTGGATATGCTTTAATTTTGACCTTATGTTGTAAATTAAGCTAATTAACCGTCTTGAGGAAGGAATCAAGTAGAGGCAATGGTCTTGAGCCACTTGGCTCAAAGAAGGGGATATGAACACAGTTTTTTCATAGTTTTGTGAATGCATGTGCTAGATACAACAACAAAATCTGTACTATAGTGGTAGGTGGGGAAAGATTCTGAGGAAAGGATAAGGTGTGCAATTCGCGGGATTTTATGAAAAGTTGCTATCGGACGAGGTTTGGTTAAGACCTTCATTGAATAGCCTACATTTCAATGTGATATCTTAGGAGATCGCAAAATACCTAGGAAAAGTCTCCATAGAGGAAGTCATGAAAGTTGTGAATGATTTGGGGGGAGACAAGGCGCCTAGGCTGGATGGGTTTCCTTCAGCCTTTTTCCAAATGTTTTGGGAGACAATTAAAAGGACGTGATAGATTTTATGAATGAATTCTACTCCAGGGGAAGATTATCCAAAAAATTAGGGCCCTTATTTATTGCCCTAATCCTGAAGGTTTTTGGCACTACAAACCTCAAAGATTATCATCCCACGAGTGTGATTGAAAGCATGTATAAGATTCTTGCTAAGGTGCTAGCGGCAAGGTTCAAGTGAGCATTTCAAGGGATCATATCTAAGAACCAAGGAGCATTTATAGAAGAAAGACATCATTAATAGTGGGTTCATTTCCATGAGTGTATTGACACCGTATTCAAGCAAAAAGTGGGAGGAGTGGTTTACAAACTGTATTTAGAAAAGGCGTATAATCATGTTCAGTAGGACTTTTTAGGCTACATGTTGGGGAGAATTGGCTGTGAGATGAAATGGCTTGCCTAAAGCTTTTTTCACCTTTGATAGCCCTAAACCCTTGAAGAAATCCTAGCCCTTTTATAGTTTTGAGAAACTCTTTTTCCACATCCAGGTTGTGGATTGAGGAACAATGTGCCTCGACTAGTCGAACCTGGTCTAGACTAGTCCCCCTTGATTAGTCGAGACATCCCTTGTACCAGGATAAAAAAAAACAAAAAATACTGCTTGGACTTTGAGTGAAGTCACGGCCGAGACTTTGAGCAAAATGGAGCGGGGGTGTTGGGCAATAAATGGGACTTTTAGGCTTTTTCTAGATGAAATGACTTCTTCTAGTTGCGTGATTGAGACAATGTGATCTACTATCCCTTTCCAATCGAGACTTTGAGCAAAATGTAGAGTGTTGGCAACAAATTGATTTTTTTAGAGGCTTCTTCGTTGGTAAGTCTAGTCCCTCAATGTCTTATCTTCAATTCTCAAATGAGACACTACTATTTTGTGGCGCTAATGTTGGAATGGTGGAAAACTTGAGAATGATCTCTATGTGTTTTGAAGCGATCTGAAGGTTGAAGGTGAATATATCCAAGAATGTTATGCTTAGGGTTCATATGGCCAAAGAAGAGCTTGCATCTCTAGCTAAGGTGTTTGGTTGCAAAGTGGGTGAATTCCAACTACACACCCTGGTTTGTCTCTTTGTATGGGCAAACCGGCTAAACATTTATGGAATATAGTTATAGAAAGGATGGAAAAAAATGCTTGCCAAGTAGAGATAAATACTTATCCTTGCAAGGTTGTATAACAATGATTAAAGATACTTATCTAACCTCTCAATGTACTTTATGTCGTTATACCATTGCCCACAAACAGTCTTAAAGAAGATTGAATATTCATAAATGTCACGAGAGCAACTAAACACATTTGGAAAGATCTCTCCTTTTGAAAGGACCATGAGAGACGACCTTACTGAGTGCATTCAAATTTAGGACAAGATTCCTACCTCAACGAGTCTTTTATAAATTTGTTGATCACATTATTCCAATCCCGTACCACACAAATTAAGGCTACGTATCATATTTAGCTTAATCTCCTCATAAGACTTGTGTAGGGTCTTGTGTAGGGTCTACGTGGCTTAAAAGATAAGGGCAAAAGATATCATTAGAGGTACGAGCACAATTATGTCTTTATTAAAGGTGCAATATTAACACATGGTGGCATGGTCCGCATGGAAGCTTTTTTCCTTTTTTATTTCTTGACACACGCACGCTAGTGGAATTTCACCACTAAATACTCAAACCCTTGACCGGGAGTTGAAACTCCTGGGATTCTACCACCCGAGCAAGGGTAAGGACCCTCCGCATGGATGCTTATTATATGATATCAACCATTAAATCCGAACAGCGACTAATTACTTTTTAACCGTCCATATCCACTCAATTGGGTGGCTACGATAACCAAACAAGTTTGATCTTCTGCACATGTTCCATCCACATTAAGGTTCGAAATGTGAATGGCCTGGATTAAACTATATCTTCATTGAGATTACGTATAAAGAGTCACCACAATTTAAGAAATGATCCCACACAGTAGTCTACCCTTCGACTTGCAGTACGTGGATTACCCAGGCACTTCGTGCGGCAGGAGGCTGATGTTTGTGAGAAATTCAGATCATCTAACGATATGGCCCCAAATGCAGCAGATCCGAAACTCGAGTGGCCCGCACGAAAGGAGACCGTGAGGATTGAACGTCCACCGGTGAATCATATATAAGAGGATAGAAGTTTTGAGTAAGACTAACATACTTTCTTTTTTTTTTAGTGTTTTCGGTTCATCCAAGTAGGAATCACCTCATGAACGGTATGGATGGCATGTAACCATCAGTGTACCAAGGAGGTTTCAACTCTAGGCATATACTTACGTACTCTATTCCTATGGTGCGGCTCGCTTGAGCTTTGAATCTGCCAATTTTTAGGTCCATGCGTTAAAATGATATGGAAGAATGGATGTAGAGGGTTATTTCTCACAAACATCACAGTGGCCCAAAAAGTTTTCAATGAAAGGAATTATGTCAGTACTGTTTCCTGCAGTTTAATTTACTTGATCTTTGGATCTGTTTTATTTTTAGGGTTATGGCATAAAATAATCTGAAAAAATGGATGAGCTGCATGGATAAAATAAATACATTACAGTAGCCCCGTAGAGTCAGGTCACCGACGAAATCTTAGGAGACTGGGTACTCAGGCAATTCAAATATTTATTTTTTTACCCCTTCATTTAGAATCTTACAGCAAATAGGTTTTTTCTATTTTATTGTACTATGATGGGTCCACATCACCATTGACATTGTCAATACTGCTGCATCAAATGGTCTATGTAATGATGTTTCCCAATCACGCAGAGTATCCGAATTCAGTTTGTGAATTACCTCGGGGAAAATCTATCAAACCTGGGCAGATGGATAGACTATTTTCCTGCTGCTGCTAAGGGAGGTAAGAAATAAAATCAAATAGTTGTTTTTAAACCGGCCACCCATTTTGAGTATGCGGGCGCACTGGGAATCTTCTCACAACGAACCAGCAGATATAAAGAAAGTGACAGAAAATGGGCGGAGTTCAGTGAATGACGGAAAATGGGCTTTGCCAAACTAGCCCACGGGCCCCTAAAAACCCCTTTGTTGGGCCGTTGGAAGATCTCACTGCTAAGTAAGAAGAAGAACCCTTCATCCATCTCCACCTCCTTCAACCCTACCACACCCAAACAACCAATCAGAGCATTTGGAGCAATGGTGAAAGCAATCAGAGTCCATGAGCTTGGTGGACCAGAGGCAAGCCTCTTCCTTCTTCAATCCCTACTGTTTCCTTTCTTTGCTACCCTTTCCCATACTCACCACCACTCTCCCTCTTAAATAGTGGTAACCACTAGATAGACTGCTTCCTATGAAAACAGGAGATGTTCATGGGTTGTGTGGATTTTGATTCTGATATAGGTTTGGTGGTCTGTTTTTGTTTGGAGTCGGGGCTTTTAAGGGGTTTTGAACTTGTTTAAATGGTTTGGTAGGTAAATTCATGGAAACCCCATTTTTATTTGGGTTGGATTGAAATCACTAGCATTGAACTTTCAATCCCATTGTCGGGATTTGAAGCTTGGATTAGTTCACGAAAACCCACTTCATCAAAATATTTGTCGGTATGCAATCGGAACCTGTTCTTATATGAATTCATCTAAAACCCGATATCTAATTGACCCGCTTCTAATTTTTCTTTTCCTTTATTGGATAGTTTTGAAATTACCCAGATCAATTTTTTAGGCCAATTTGTGGAGATATCGGGTAAAACCCAGTTCCTGGATGATTTATCAAAAACCATTTTCAATTTTGTTTAAGGCACCGTTTGGCAGACATGTAAAAATGAGTTCATCTCATTTTAGCGAACAGTAATTATGTATTAGAGATCAACATCTCTAATACATATATAATTACTGTTAGCATGAACTCATTATGTATTAAAGATCAAGATCTTTAGTATATAATTACTGTTAGCTAATTCTCAACCAAAAATAAAAAATTTATTAACGTTAGCTAAAATGAGATTAACCAATTTTTAGGCGTCTACCAAACAGCCCCCATGTATCTCTGCATATTGACTTGAACTTGTTTCTGAAATAAATTCACCTGATCTTGATAGAAATTGCAAATATCGATCTTGGGCCAATTCTCAATATCGAGCTGATAGAAATTGACCTGGTCTTGATAGAAATCACAAATATTGATCTTGGGCCAATTCTCAATATGGAGCTGAACCCAGTTCTAATTTTTTCTTGATTATTTGTTTCTTTGGTAGTTTCATATGTTTCAGTTGTGTAGTGGATTGACCACTGCTGTATGATTCCAATAGTTTGATACTGTTCAGATAACATCTGGTTGGCTGCTGTTGCTTGTTGGATTTGTTTGGCTATAGGCTAAATTCCAATTTTTTTCTGATGCAATTTTGCTCTGAGGTTTTCACTTCTTTTTTTTATTATTATTTTTTATTTATTTATGAGCAGGTCTTGAAGTGGGAGGACGTGGAAATAGGAGAGCCCAAGGAGGGAGAGATCCGTGTGAAAAACAAAGCGATTGGGCTCAATTTCATTGATGTATATTTCCGCACAGGGGTGTATAAAACAGCTTTGCCTTTCATTCCAGGTGAACATGTTGAGTAGCATTCTTTGGTTCTAAAAAAATTTAGCTTCCATCTTGCCAGAGATTCTGTCTGCATACTTGGTTTAAGACTTGCCGCCTTATTGTGGTTGGTATGGCCTCCAAAGTGTACAAAATGTCTGTTTTTCTTAGGTGACGGAAAATATAATCCACATTAAACAGGCTTCTGTTTTTCTCACATTTCCGCCCCAAATCACAAGTGAAATGAGAATTGGAATGTTCTACTTTTATCTCAATCACAATTTGCTTGAAGCGCATTTTGTCCATCTTACAAACTGATGAGTCAAATAACCACACACTATTTCATGATACTTTAAAGATTCCATGATAGCCCAAAAACCTAATTTGATGTGAACCGTAAGGGCCCTTAGTAATTATGTCATGGTGGCGGTGTTTTAGAAGCAAATAATAACCATGATGTTTGCAATTTCTTTTTCTGGGGAGGGAAGGAGGGCTGCAGTATATTGTAGTGGCCCTCAACCCTTTCTATGCTGACCTGAGAATGTGTGCACCACCAAAATATTGGTTCTTTGCCATTGTTTTATCATGAGTATCCTATGTTTCCATCACCTTTGCTGTAGTTCGGTTTGATTTGATTTGATCAGCTCCCAAATCAAGCTCTTCATAGCCAATACCAGATTGGATCAGTCCAAATCAACATTGGTTGATTTTCCATCGTAAAGTTAACAATCTGGATCCCTCCATCCATAATAGTTGCAGAAGATGGACGGTTCTGATTATCCGTCCATCTCTGCATGTGGAAGTAACCTTGTGCCTAGGAATTGGCAAGATAAAGGAAAGGAATATTAATTTACTCAGAAAATGGTGGTGGAGATTTGGCAGGGAGAACAACGCTTTTTGGCGCAGCGTTAGTGTGGAGAAATACAGTGAGTCAGATAGGAGCTGGAAGCAAAGTATCAGAAGCAGGACAGCTCTCTCAAAAATGTGGAAAGTAATCATGGCTTTGGGTGATCAGCCAAAGCCTTGGGGCAAAATGTTGGAGGGAAGTTTTTGTTTCGTCGTAAACAGTGGTGAATCAATCTGCTTTTGGGAAGATGAATGGGCCAATGATTGTTCACTGGCCACAAAATTCTCAAGAATTTTCAGAATCGCGTGCGCAACAAGGGAGCTTTAGTGAGAGAAAGTCTTGATCATCATGGACACAAATACATGTGGATCATCACCCATACAAGGAATCTCAAGGAGTTAGAGATGGAAGATCTCAATGCCTTACTAAATTTGTTGGAAGAGATGCATCGCAGTTATCAAGTCGAGGATATTAGAATCTGGAAGATGGGATCATTGGGTATGTTCTTAGCGAACTTTCAGAATTTACAAACATGTGGTAAGTTCCATTTTTCTTTACCGTCATGGATATAAAAAGCACCTCCAAGCTATCCTCGATAAGGTGTTTCCAATTGGGAAGATGAAACATGGGTATTCCCATGCCGAGCAGGTGTGTTATGTGAGAATCCAGTGAAGAGGATGGCAAGCATCCATTCATTTACTGTTCAATTGCTTCTGATATTTGGAGTCAGCGAATCGCATCCAATCGGACCTTCACATGGCTTGGTTTTTTACCAGTCTATTGAAGCAAAGGCCTGTTTTTATCGTAAGGGGAAAGTCCATTGAAACCTCCTCTCTCTTGCTATCTGTTGGGAGATTTGGAAGGAAAGAAACAACATGACTTCAACGATTAGCAACAACCTACAGCGTCGATAATAGACAAAGTAAAAGGTTTCGTTTTTGAGTGGGCCTCGGTTTCTATGGATTTCAATGGCTTTTGGTGTCTGAAATTGGCAGAGTGGTCCTGCCTAGCGTCAGCTCCTCTTTCAGATTCTAGGCCTCCCGCAGTGTGGTCCCCTCCTAGTGGATGTTCAAACTGAATATTTGTTAGCTGATGGGTTCTCATGGCAAGGCAAGGTTCGGAGCTCTCAGAGACCACGGGAAGAGTGGTCTATGCTTTTTCTGGGCCATTTATTCTCTGCCATTCTGCACATGTTGAAGTGATTGCGTTGCAAGTGTCTTCGCCTCCAGTTGTCGTTGGCATTAATCCCCACAATCATTGAAGGACATACTGAAATTGTTCTTCAGTGGACTCTTGACGAACCATGGGTGTTCTGCTGCATCTTTAATGAGATTAAATATTTCATTTAATCTTGTTAGTAAGGAGTCTAATGATGTAGCTGTCAGTCTTGCACTTCAAGGTCCTGGTCATCCTGACCTTTGTATTGGGACTTTGGTACCCTTCTGAATCCCTCCTAATAAAGATCAAAAAGAAAAAAAAAAGAAAAAAAAAAAAAAGAAGAAGAAAAATAAAAGAGGAGGCAGAAAGAAAGAAATAAAAGAACCTTATACCTCAATTCATGTGTGAAAGCATAAGAGAGAGAATATACATGAGTCTTTCTTTTGCAGGCCGTGAGGCAGTTGGAGTGGTGACAGCTGTGGGACCTGGACTGACTGGCATGAAAGTGGGGGATGTCGTTGGTTATGCAGGAAACCCAATGGGATCTTACACTCAAGAACAGATCCTTCCTGCAAGTGTTGCGGTGCCCGTTCCACCTTCTATTGATCCAATTGTTGCAGCATCCATCATGCTTAAGGGTATGACAGCACAGTTCCTTGTTCGCCGATGTTTCAAGGTTGGTTTTGTTAAGAACAATGCTTCTGAGCTTTTTGTTACCTTTCTAGTGTAGGCAGTCCATCCATTCTGTAGTCTGGACCATCCATCTGCCAGCCCCAACCATGGATGGGCAAGGCCCAAATTTTTCACTGATGGGTTGATCTTGACTATCTGATTGCTGGGCTGTAAATGGAAGGCACCAACATAGATGGACTAAAATGGCCCCATAGAATGCACTGCTACTCGTACATGTATCATATTCACCTTCAGTTTTCATACACCTGACTTGACTGCAGATGCAGGTTGAAACCGGCAGTCCTTGTTCTTGCAGCTGTAATTGTTTGCATGCATGCCTATGAAACTACATATATAAATGCATACATGCATACTTAGAATGTGGATGTATATAGAAGCTTTAAGCTGAAGAGCTAACTTGTAATGAATGCAGGTTGAACCCAAGCACACTGTCCTTGTCCATGCAGCAGCTGGAGGCGTTGGGTCTCTACTCTGCCAGTGGGCACATGCTCTTGGTGCCACTGTCATTGGAACAGTGTCAACCGAAGCCAAAGCAGCTCAAGCGGCTGAGGATGGATGCCACCATGTCATAATCTATAACAAAGAGGACTTCGTCAGCAAGGTTGATGAGATCACATCCGGTGAAGGAGTCAATGTCGTCTATGATTCTGTTGGGAAAGACACATTCCAGGTGAAATGTTTTATCACAGAAAGTTGAAGCAGTGTTTGGAAGTATCTCAGGTCATTGGTTTCTGGTGGGGTTGATTTCCTCCCATAGAAGATTTTGCTCATTTCAATACTACTACTTGGATTGATCACAATATTCCCATTTAAGTTTCTTTTCTCTAACCGCCTCAAATGCTCAGTCAGTTCAAAACATAGGCACCTATGAATGGAATCAATCAAAATTTTTGGGTTACTTCCAAACACTACCTTATGCGATCTGTAAGTGTTTTTATTGCAAGGATCACTTGGAAGTGGGCTCTTATGCAGGGATCGTTGGCATGCTTGAAGACTTGCGGATACATGGTGAGCTTCGGGCAGTCATCTGGTTTGCCAGATCCAGTTCCATTGTCAGCCCTCGCCGCCAAATCCTTGTTCCTGACGAGGCCCTCACTCATGCAATACAATGTTACTCGAAACGAGCTGCTGAAAGCTGCCGGAGAAGTGTTTGCCGGCATTGCATCAGGTATGCTGAAGGTCCATGTTAACCACACCTACCCTCTGTCTCAAGCTGCGCAGGCCCATGCTGACCTCGAGGCAAGGAAAACGACCGGTTCCGTGGTATTGATACCAGATTCTGACTAATATATATTGCAAACCCAAGGCATTCAGAAGAAACTAAAATGGTCTTTTACCACCAAATAAGTTACTTTTTCTACATAAGTGACTTATTTCAGATAAGTTTGGTTTTATGATTAGTTATAAGTAACTTTTTTACTTAAAACTGTTAAAATTACTTTTTTTAGCTTTTCTACTTTATATAAGTTGACGAAAGGGAGGAGAAGCTGATAAGTACGTTTTTTGCCACACTTATCTTCTTAATAAGTAGTAACTAAGATAAGCTACTTGTGCAATAATTAGCTTATCGTAAGCAACTTAAGATCCAAACGGGCTCTTAATAGAAATATTATGAACTTGGAGAGTGAAATTTTAGTGAATGCATGCACTTAGAAGTAATGATGCAGGTTTGGGTAAACGTTTGCGGGGCTTGCATAAGATGCCCTGTATGCATTATGATTATTATTATGATGATGATGATGATTATTATTATGATTATTATTATTAGTAGTAGTATTAGTATTATTATTTCCTTTTTTAGTTCCCTGTTCTTCAGTTCACACTAGTTGATTTGGGGCACATCTTATATCCATTCCGGCCATCATTTGCGCTAGATCATGTTAGGATATGAACCCAAAAATCAGGTTGATGCAAAATTCAAGTGAGCCACACCATGGGGAAAAGGGGCGATTGGGATGATTACCATTGAGACCACCCTTTGTCTGATCAAAGTTATGGATGAGGCTGATATTTGGTTTTCCCTTATTGTGGGTTTGAGTGACCTTATGAACGGGTTGGATGGCATATAAACATCACAGTCGCCCCTAGTTTCAATGTCGGGCATCCCCATCCATACCTTGCACTGTGGTGTGGCCCACTTGAGCTTTGGCTTGACCTGATTTTGGCTTGTGTACCCTAAAATAATAGGGTGCAAATGATGGATTAAGTGGATCCAATCAAAGTGTTTTTAAGAGGGATAGGCAATCAAAGATGGCCTCATTTAATGGAATGTACATATAGATGGCTAAACCTTCTCTATTATAATTAATATAGACTGTTTCCTACCCATAAATAGAGTATTAGGATCTTATGATCAAAGTGATTTCTAAGAGTCTTACCAAACAGATTTAGACCCCCACATGATGTACGGTTCATATGAATTGAGTGGACCTTCTCCATTATAATTAATATGGAATGTTCATTTGGTACACAGAAGATCAGATGGTTAGGATCATTCGATTATAGTGACTTTTACAAGTGATGATCAATCAAGGGTAGACACCACATGATGAATGGTTTAGATAAAATATTGGAACTGCATTAAATCCAATAGAGACCATACATTTATCTAGCCATTGATGGAATGGTTGAGATCGTCTTATCAATGTTGAATTTTTAGGAGTACTCGATGAAAGGAGGTCTCAAAGTGATGGATGGCTCGGATCACTAACTAGACCGTTTCTGGTATAATAAATATGGACTATACATTACCTTGAATTGTATTCTACGGAGAGAAATGTTATGGCAATAGGCTGTGGGATATTCCCTTTTATGCAATGTCTCCCAAGATAACTCTGAAAGGTTTAGATTCATGGGTTAGTTTCAGATGCAGCCCTTACCATAGGACCGACATTAATGCATGTATTATATATCCAGTTCGTCCATTTTGGCCCTATCATTTTAGGGCATGAGCCCAAAAATGAGTAATATCTAAATCTGAGGACCATGCTATAGGAAACGGTTGTGATTGAATACCCTCCCATTAAAAACTTCCTATGGCCCATCATAATTTCTAAGGTGTTTATTTGCATGATAATAAGGTCACATGAACCTAGATGAAGGGAAAAAACAAATATCTACTTGATCCATAACTTATATGCCCCAGTCCATCTGTGTATTGGATCCGCTTATTTTATGGCTCATGCCCTAAAAGAATCTGGAAAAAATGGATGGACGGCATGGATATAGAATACATACATTAGGATAGGGCCCATGGTAAGGGCTACATCATCTTGGGTGAGGCTCAGGCCACACCTAAACCATTTCCTAGTTTTGCGGCATTGAGAGTGAAAGGAGTTTTTTACAACGGTAAATCCTACCTTTTGCCCGCTGTCTTTTCTAAGTACTCCCAAATTTTACTTTTCTAAAGTAAACCATTCCATACCAATACACTATTTGCAAACAAAAATACTCTTGGATTCGCAGTAGCAGCTTGAAATCTATGGCTACAGATTATAAACATAGCCTTGGATTTATGGTTGAACCAAATTAGCTTCTGAATTTCATAGTTGGCTGTTAGATTGTTTTGCGCAATTTTGGTTGAACCAAACATGGGTTCGGTCGTACTAGACTTGTTACAGATTATATGATCTTTTGAGTACTTTCTTCAGCTTTTGTATTTGATTTCCTTAGATATTTGGCACGTGAACTCTTCAATATTGGTCTCCTAAGATCCCTCATTTGCTTTGGTGATTCTTAAGCATGAAATTCATGCTTTTGTTATTCTTTTCAATTAAAGCTCTCAGATTCACCTTGCAACACAAATATGTATAAAATATACTATTAAGCATTATCATATTCGTAAAACCAAGATATAAATAGGGAAGAGTATGCAATATTTGACACTCAACCGTTCACAAGATAGACTGATAGATTTTATATCCGGCCTGACAGTTTAGAATAGATCATGTCAGGCCTCGACATGGGATTCTCTTTCCACCATTGGATGGACTTCCAGATCACAATATCGTTGGGATGCCATAATCCTTAGCATTTTGCACTTGAAAATGGCATGGCCCTTGGATCTCTCCATCCAAGTCTCTTGGATATTATAGAGGCCATCATAAACGTAGATCCGGCCTGTTGGAGTGGTTTAATTCTTCATACAACGTGACCATGATCTCATTTTTCCAATGGATGCTCTTCTCAAGGCCAGATTGCCGCTCTGGACCGAATGATCATTGACCACCTTGTGCTCCAAATAGACCATCACATCTGGATCGTCCAGCTCGTCTTCTCGGGCACAGAAACCAAGCTAACGGTTACAATGTCTTCTTCATTTCCAAATTTAATGCTCATGTAATCGACCATACCCATCAACGTCGAATGCAATCCGATCAAGGACATCTCATACATGAAGAAAAAGATATCACTCATTGCGACGCCTCTAGAGGGCCCCGGTATCTTCCACATATTCACATCGAGCCCTTTACGGATTGGCTAGTGTATCACACATCGGCTATCTAGCTGGTGTGGGTGCAGGTACGTGTCGTGCGAAGACGAGCGCTACGCTCCTCGAGCTCCCCGTTGTACGAACGGTTCAAAGGAGATCAAAGTTACATGGCCCCCACAATGATGTATTTATTATATCCACACCGTTCATCCATTTTTCGATATCATTTTAGAGCATTGTCCAAAAAACGGATCATATCCAAAGATCAACCGGACCACACCGCAAATAGCAGCGGGATAATGATTTTCACCGTTAAAAAATTTGTAGGGCCCACCGTAACGTTTATTTTCCATCCAATTTGTTCATAAGGTCACAATGACCTGTATGAAGAGGAAAAACAACTTTCATGTTGATCCAAAACTTCTGTGACCCCCAAAAGGATTTTAATGGTAGACGTTCAATCCCTACTGCTTTTTGCAGTGTGGTCCACTTTATTTTTAGATCTGTCTTGTTTTTCATCTCAAGCCTTAAGACAAGCTCGCCAAATGGATGGACGGTTTGGATATAACGCATACCTCATGATGGGACCCACAGAACTTACTGACGTCAATACACTAGCTATATAGTTGGTGTGTGGTACACCAGCCAATCCGCGTCCATGGAGAGTGGGTAACTCATCCCCTCGCATAAATGTAAAATCACATTGATTAAGAATCCAGACAGTCCAATTGCAAGCACCATCATGGACGGACGATATCCGGAAAACCATACCGTTTAAACGATGTTATCTATCTTATATCAGCCATTAAATCCAACGGCTACTTGTTCCCTTTTAACCGTCCATATCCAACAAATTGGGAGGCTACGGGTGGCTACGATAGCCTAAAAAGTTTGATCTTCTGGACATGTTCCATCCACAATAAGGTTCAAAATGTGAACGGCCTGGATTAAACTAAATCTTCACTAAGATTACGGTTAAAGAGTCTCTACCATTTAAGAAATGGATCCACGCGGTCGTCCACCCTATTACTTCAGGGTGAGCGGAATGGGAGCGGATTAGATACTGAAAGGTTGAGTAGCGAGTCGGCTACTGAGGTGACGTCACCAAGTTTTATGAGCCTACTATGATGGATATGTTGTAACCACACTGATATTATTTTAAGGCATTAGCTAAAAAATGAGGCAAATAAAAAGATGCAGTGGATCCACTACAGAAAACAGTGGAGAGAGTGATTCCTACTGTTGAAACTATTCTAAGGCCCGATTTTTATTTGAAATCCAACCTGTTTAAAAGTTTAAAAAGACGTGAAATAAGGTAAAACACAAATATCAGTTTGGTCTAAAACTTTTGTGGCCTATCTTTTCTGTGCTAGTTTTACTGAAGCTTTGGATTTAACTAATTCTTTGGATATTACCTTAAAATGATCTCAACAAATGGATGAAAGGTGTAGATACAAAACATAAATTACGGTGGAACCCACGGAACTTAGTGACGTCACTTCAGTAGCCAATCTCGCTACTCCACGTGTCAGTAGACTAATGAGTAACACATTTGGCTATAGCATAATGAGTAAATTTTGTGGGTCCATAGGTGATGTACGTGTCTTATCCACATCATTCATCTGTTTTACCATTACATTTTATAAAATGAGAAAAAAAAATTGAATTATATCTAACGCTCAAGTGGACCACACCACAGGAAATAGTGGGATGATGACATAAAACTTTCCTGGTGCCCACAGTGATGTTATTAATCATCAAACATGTTCATAATGTCATATGAACACGGCTGAAGGTAAAACACAAATATCCTCTTAATCCTGAACTTCTGTGGCCCAAAGTACTTTCCAAACGCAGCAATTTCCATCGTTTCCTGTGGTGTCGTTCACTTGAGGTTTAGATATGATCCAATTTTGGGCTCATGCCCTAAAATGATATGGAAAAAAAAGGATGGATGAATTGGGTAAAGCATATAAATGGCTGTGGCCCCATAGAGTTACTCTACTCCCCTCCTGGGGGATGCGGATGGAGTGTTCTGAGCAACTCTGCGTGCTTGCACGCTGCATTGTACTGTGTAATTGAAGTATATCCAATGCTAACGGTACTATTTCACATGAAGGGTAATGACATCCACTGGTGTTGGGCCTATGGTATTAGATGGAATCAGGTGGAATGAAAATTGGTATTGAGTAATAATTATGTGGTGTTTGAAATTTGATGAGCTCAAGGTCATCCTATTTCTTGTTTGAAAGAAGAGTAGTGAAAATGTAGATTCTTACATTTATTTTGAAGCGTTGTTGGATTGAATTGTGGAAACAGCGAAGATTCATTCACTCTATATACTTAGTTTGGAAATGCCACACACTAATACCATTGTCTAGTGTGTGGATGTTACCAAGTTATGCAAACCCACCATGATGTATGTGTTATATCCATACCATGCATCCCTCTTGTGACATCGTTTTATGGGGTGGGCCCAAAAATGAGACAATACTAAAGCTTACATGGACCACACCACATAAAGTAAAGGGTACAATGATGCCAACCAATGTGACCTTCCTAGGGCCAACCGTGATGTTTATTTTCCATCCAACATGTTTTGAAAGTCACATGGACATAGTTGAAGGAAAAACACAAATATTAACTTGATTCAAAACTTCTATAACCCCTAAGAAGTTTTCAAGCACCATTGCTTTTTGTTGTGTGGTCTACTTGAGCTATGGTATAAACATATTTTTGAGTTGATACCACAAAATGATTTCAAAAAATGGATGGATGGCATTGATATAGCCTATACATTATGATGGAACTTATATAACTTGTCAACATCAAGAATCCATTTGAATCCAACAAAACCATAGTATAGATGGAGACAATTTACCTCTCAGCATACCATGGTTCCCTGGTATATGGCTCATTTTTTTAAAAATATACTAAGCTAATAGCCAATAAAGAAATCAAACAAAATATAACACTAATTTAGTAGGATATATATTTTAATTCTATCTAATACCAACCTTCCAAACTTTTCTGGAGCCCATAATGATGTTAATTTACTATCTAACCACTTGATAATATTAGAAAGATACGAAGGAAAACCCCCAATATCAATTTGATCCAAAACTTCAATTGGAGGAGGCATTGAATTCCCACCTTTTCCGGGAGTGGTCCCCTTTAGCTTTGGTTGATGTCCTGAGATGAGGTAGTGTATCGCATGAACGGCGTGTATAAGGCATACATCATGGTAGGCACCACAGTTTATTCAATACTATTGCGTTGCTTGGTTGCACGGGTTGTCGGTAGACAGTCTCTATAGATATACCTGATGACCCGACTCTGTGGGGCCAACTATGGATATAATATTTTATCCATGCTGTTCATCACTTCCTCCATATCATTTAGTTCACGATTCGAAAAATAAAATAGATCTAAAAATCAAGTGGACCACACCACAGGAAATAGTGGGATACTGATACCCACCGTTGAAACATTCTTCAAAACCCACTGTTAGATTTATTTTCCATCCAATAGAGACAAACATAGATTTATCCAAAACTGTATTTTCCATATATCTTGGGTCACCAGGGATATCCATAGAGATCGGGTCTACGGGCAATCCGCGTCCTCATCTAGCCCATGGGCCCATAAATCTTTTGCCTCTCTATTCGAGAAGGTTCTAGAAAGTAACACCGTTGTTAGCCTCTGGAAAGATCTCACTGCTAAGCAAGAAAGAAGACCTCTTCAATCATCTCCACCTCCTTCAACCCTACCACACCCAAACAACTGATCAGAGCATTTGCAGCAATGGTGAAAGCAATCAGAGTACATGATCTTGGTGGGCCAGAGGCAAGCTTCTTCCTTCTTTAATCTCTACTGTTTCCTTTCTTTTTTAACCTTTCCCATACTCACCACCACTCTCACTCTTAAATAGTGGTAACCACTAGATAGACTGCTTCCTATGAAAACAGGAGATGTTCATGGGTTGTGTGGATTTTGATTCTGATATGGGTTTTGTGGTCTTCTTTCTTCTTCTTTTTTAAAAAGTCTTGGGACTTTTTAAGGGGTTCTGAGCTTGTTTGAATAGTTTGTTAGGTAAATTCATGGAAACCCCACTTCATTTGGGTCGGATTGAAATAATCAGTTTTGATTTTTTCCGTTTCGTTGTTGGGATTTGAAGCTTGGATTGCTTCATGAAAACCCTCTTAATCAAAATATTTGTCGGTATGCAATCGGATCCGTTTCCTATATGAATTCATCAAAACCCAGATCGATTATTGGGCCGATTGTCGATATCTAATTGACCAGCTGCTTATTTTTCTTGATTTTTATTTTTATTTTTTCCATTTATTGGATAGTTTTGAAATTTCCCACATCAATTTTTTTGGCCAATACATGGAGATATCAGGTAAAACCCAGTTCTTGGATGATTTGTCGAGAACCGTTTTCAATTTTGGACAAGGCACCGTTTGGCAGGCGTGTAAAAATGAGTTCATCTCGTTTTAGCTAATACATAATTATGTATTAGTGATCAAGATCTCCAGTATATAATTACTGTTAGCTAATTCTTAAAAAAAAAATAAAAAATTATTGTTTCTGAAACAGTGCCCAAGTATCTCTGCATATTGAATTGAACTTGCTTCTGAAATAAATTCACCTGGTCTTGATAGTAATTGCAAATATTGATATTGGGCCAATTCTCAATATCGAAATGATAGAAATTCACCTGGACTTGATAGAAATCACAAATATTGATCTTGGGCCAATTCTCAATATCAAGCTGAACCCAATTCTTTTTTCTTGATTATTTGTTTCTTTGGTAGTTTGATGTGTTTTAGTTAGAAGAAGAGTAAAAGCTTTCTTATTATTGATAAAAGTGAACGTGAGTACAAGAGCCATAAGCTGTTCTTTTTTATAGAGGTCAGTACAAGGTATTTTTAGTACAAGATATTTTAGATAGTCAGAGTGAGCTGTGCAGAATCCTTCATTAACTCCTTGCAGATTTTGTAGGGCTATACTCCTTTTGATGAGTTGGAATCATCATTTTGAAATTCAAATTCTTTTGATGAGTTGGAATCATCATTTTGAAATTCAAATTCTTTTGATGAGTTGGAATCACTCTGGTTATTACCCTCCCGCAAACTTGGCCGGGGGTAGAGGCGAAGTTTGTTTCTGAAATGTTGCAAGAGTGCTTTTGACAGTGGTTTTGTGAATATGTCAGCAACTTGATTGCAAGTGGAGACATGACGAGTAACAAGAAGACCAAGCGCAACCCGCTCACGCACAAAATGATAATCCAGTTTGATGTGTTTGCTACAAGCATGAAAGACGGGATTGACAGTCATATGTAAAGAACTCATATTATTACATAATAGAACCGGTGGACGTGGCATTGGAATCTTTAAGTCACGAAGTAGAAAAGTGAGCCAGATGAGCTCAGCAGTGGCATGGGCCATGGCTCGGTATTCAGCCTCCATACTAAAGCGAGAGACAGTGTTTTGTTTTTTTGCACACCAAGAAATGAGATTCCATCCGAGAAAAGTGCAGTAACCAGAAGTGGACCGTCTGGAAGGACATCCTGCCTAATTTACATCACAGAAAGCACATAGATCAAGTGTAGAGTGTGAAGAAAAATGGAGACCAAGGTGTATAGTACCCTTGACATAACGAAGTATCCGTCGCACTATCTTCATATGTGCAAGTGTAGGTGCATTCATAAATTGGGAAGCATAATTAACACAAAATGAAATGTCGGGTCGAGTAAGTGTAAGATACTGAAGTGCTCCTATAATACTTCTGAAATGTTGGGGATCCTCCAGTGGTGTGGTGTCGTCAAGACCTTTGGTTTTTGACTCCATGGGAGTGCTTATGGGTTTACAGTCTACCAATTGTATTTTTTCAAGGATGGTAAGAGCATAGTAAGACTGTGACAATTGAAGTCCATCTTGTGTTGGAGTAATCTGAACACCCAGGAAGTGGTGAAGAGGGCCAAGATCCTTCATTACAAATTCGGAACTCAAGATTTTGATGAAGTTGTCCAATAACATTTGACTGGAACTTGTGAGAAGCATATCATCCACATGTAGAAGTAGAATTAAGGTGCCATGTGGAGACTGAGTGTAAAATAAATAATGAAGGATCAGCTAAACTGTAAAAAAAAAGTTAAAAAACCATGATGGATCAGAAAAGCACTAAAGCGATTAAACCAGGCTCGTGGAGCTTGTTTCAAACCGTAGAGAGCTCGTTGTAGCTTGCAAACATGTTGAGGATGGTTAGGATCGGTCATGCCAGGAGGTTGGTCCATGTAGATCTCCTCTGTGATGTTACCATGAAGAAAAACATTCTTTACGTCAAGTTGACGTATGTCCCAATGTCGAACCAGAGCGAAATTGATGACTAGTTGTATGGTGCAAGGTTTGATGACTGGTGAGAATGTCTCTGTATAGTCAATGTCGTCTTGTTGGTGGTAGCCTTTGGCAGCAAGTCTGGCTTTCAACCGATCAAGTGAACCATCAGCTTTGAGTTTTGACTTGAATACCCACTTCGAGCCAATGACATGTATGTGGCGTTGGCGAGGAACGAGCTTCCAAGTGTAATTATGATGTAGAGCCTCAAGCTCTTCAAGCATTGCCGACCTCCAACCTGCATGACTGAGAGCAAACTGCACGTTTCGTGGCTCTCGAGGGACATCTTGTGTGCTTACTATCAATGCATATTTTGGATTTGGTTTCTGAATTTCATGTTGTGATCGGGTAACAATTTGGTGTGGGGGTGACGAAGTTGGCACTGTTGTTTCCTCGGGTTGTGTACGATGGTCCTGTAAATGCACCAAAGAATCAGTGTTAGAAAGCATATACTGTTGGGAAGTATTATAAGGGAGACAAGTATTAGGATGGGCAGTGCTATCGTCATGAAGAGAATCTGGTGGAGAGGAGGGATGCTCAGTTGGGAGGTGCGTATTCGATGATGAAGCTGGGAGGTCTAGATGAGACGTTAGTGAATCGTGTCTCATAGATGATGGTGAAGTTGGCGGTTCAGGTAAATGGCCTCGATATCGAGGCGAACTGTCCAGGTGTTGAAGCACCTGCACATTTTGTCTTTTGTCATGAGTAGGGTTCGTATTGCTTAGGATGTGTGGATTTGGTAGAGGAATGTCAAAACCACTAGAACCTGCAGAAGAGATAGAAGAGCTAGATTGATCAATAGGCAACGTAATCCAAGAGTCCAAAATACTGAGCCACCGATCCAGGGTTGGTAACATGGTATGCGTACGATTATCTTTGAAAGGAAAGCTAGTTTCATCAAAGACTACATGTCGTGAGATGAAGATTTTTTTGCTGAAGGGGTGAAAGCATTTGTACCCGTTGTGCCTGTCACTATATCCAATAAAAACACAAGTTACGGTCTTTGGATCAAATTTGTTTGTCCTTGTATCCCAGGTATAACGAAAACATTTAGATCCAAAAATACGTAAGGAGGAATAAATTGGATGAGTGCCATGAAGTTTAAAGAATGGTGTATCATTGTTAAGGGCAGAGGAAGGAAGACGGTTGATAAGATATACCGCAGTTTGGAAAGCCTCAACCTATAGGTATAGAGGGGCACCTGAGTGAAATAACATAGTCATACCTAGTTCTCGAATAATGCGATGTCGTCTTTCAACCATTCTTGTTTGCTCCGGTGTATGGAGACAGGAAATATGGTGAACTATACCCTGTGCTTGAAAGTGTTTCACCACCGCCATCAGAATGAAAGATTTTGATTTTTTTTATCAAATTGTCGCAAAACATTGTTCAAGGACCAGAAAAGCATCTACAAAATCAGACTTATTTTTTAAGGGAACAATCCAAGTGTATCGTGAATGATCATCAACCAAACAAGCATAATAACGACATTTCCCTAGAGAGGTAACAGGGGCAGGTCCCCATAAATCACAATGAATTTTAATAAAAAAAATCTGAACTGGTATTGTCTAAATAATAAAAAGGTAGTTTACTCAGTTTGCCAAACTGACAACTGTCACAAATATGTCTTAACTTACTGGACCCTAAAACATCAATTAATCCCTTATTTTTGAGAACGTGAACAGTAGACTCTTGAGGATGGCCGAGACGCTGATGCCATACTTCTGCAGACCCAGATCTGGACCGATTGTAATAGTGAAGTTCAGGTGGACTGCTGAGGACATAAAGATCACCCTTGCGTGTTCCTGTCATTACCGTGTGACCTGTCTTCCGATCCTTAAGACAAAAATTTGTATTAGAAAAATCACAAGTAACAGTATATTGATCAGTTAATTGACTAACGGAGAGGAGATTTTTGGCCAAGTGTGGTATAAGCAAAACATCATGTAAAGGAAGTGTTGTGGTTTTATTGTTGATATAGGCATCTCCAATGGCTTTAATTGGCAGAGGTGTACCATCACCAATCAAAACAGAGTTTGAACCTATATAAGAACGTAAATTTTTTAACATACCTTCGTTACCTGTCATGTGATTGGAAGCTCTTGTGTCTGTGGTCCATTCAGTGTCGGCAAGGGTGTTGTCAAGGGTGAGAGCAGTCAAGGCTTGTGGCACTTCGTCACGCTGCAGTGGAGGCTTTGGCACATACTAGCAAATCTTAGCAATATGTCCTATGACACCACAATACTGGCACCGATCATCTCGATATATTTCTCTCTCAGCGAAGGTCATTCTACGTTGGCCGGGTGGAGGTGGTCTTCGGGCCATATTAGCTTGAGGGTTTTGATCATTGTTGTCACGGCGAGACTGTTGATTAGAGTTTGAACCTGCAAAAAGAGTAGAGCCTGCAAGATTTGGTGAGTTATTATAGGCTTGAAAACCTCTACCATTGGAGTTGAATGGAACTTGTGACCCTCTGCTGTGATTAGCTTGTTGTTGAGGGCGTTGTTTCTGGCCATGGAAGGCATATTGTGGAGTTTGAGAGGAGGCTTCAAACAAGGTTTGTCTTTGTTCATATCCGCGTTATTTCTGACTATAGAAGGTGTATTGCGGAGTTTGAGAGGAGGCTCCAAACAAGGTCTGTCTTTGTTCATATCCTTGAAGGAGAGATACCAGCTCAGTATAGCTTGGCCATGGAGGTTTGAGCATCGTAGTGGCAAAGGTCTCATAGTTTGGACCAAGACTTGTGAGCAGAGAAAAAACCTTGACCTTGTCTGTCACTGGGCAACCAATAACGACAAGGCTATCACACAAACTTTTGAATTTGTGAAGATGTTCAGCCAGAGAGACAGTCTCATCTTTGCAAAGATATGTGAGTTGTTGATGAAGAGTATACTCCCTTTCCTGAGAGTCCTGTGCGTAGGCCTCCTTGAGAGCATCCCAGACAACTTGTGAAGTCTCTAAACCAATGACTAAGCCGAGAGCTTGCTTAGTAAGAGTGCCTATGAGCCAACCTCGGAGTAGCCTATCAGATTTTTGCCAAGCAAGAAGTTCTTCTGTAAGATCTGTTGATGGTGATGGTTTGAATTTGGTAGGAGCTGCTGTTGCACCTGTGAGATGTCCGACCAGATCCCGGCTTTCAGCTAGAGCAAGGGCTTGCTCACGCCATAATGGGTAGTTTTCTTGGGAGAGTTTGAGGGTGATGAAGTTTCCTACGTTGAGTGAAAGGGACGCCATTGAAATTTGTGTGTAGTGGGCTCTGGGTAGTCACACGGCTTTGATACCAAGAAGAAGAGTAAAAGCTTTCTTATTACTGATAAAAGTGAATGTGAGTACAAGAGCCATAAGCTATTCTTTTTTATAGAGGTCTGTACAAGGTATTTTTAGTACAAGATATTTTAGATAGTCAAAGTGAGCTGTGCAGAATCCTTCATTAACTCCTTGCAGATTTTGTAGGGCAATACGTCTTCTTTTGATGAGTTGGAATCATCATTTCGAAATTCAAATTCTTTTGATGAGTTGGAATCACGCTGGTTATTACTGTTGTGTTGTGGGTTAACTGCTGCTGTCTGATTCCAATGGTTTGATATTGTTTAGATAACTTCTTGTGTACTGCCAACGCTTGTTGGATTTGTTTGGCTATAGAGTAAATTCCAATGTTTTCATGATGCAATTTTGATTTGATGTTTTCACTTTCATTTTTTAAAAAAGAGCAGGTCTTGAAGTGGGAGGATGTGGAAATAGGAGAGCCCAAAGAGGGAGAGATCCGTGTTAAAAACATAGCGATTGGGGTCAATTTCATCGACGTCTATTACCGCAAAGGGGTGTACAAAACGGCTTTGCCATTTACTCCAGGTGAACGTGTTTAGTAACAATCTTTGATTTTTTTAAAAGAAATTCAGCTTCCATCTTGCTAAAGATTCTGTCTGCATACTTTGTTTAAGGTCCGTCTTGGACGTGCTGCTTTCTGCTGGTTGGCACGGCCTCTAACGTGTGCAAAATATCTGTTTTGCTTGGGTGACAGAAAATGTAATCCATGTTAACAGGCTTTTGTTTTTTCTAGCATTTCTCCTCCAAGTGAAATAAGAACTGGATTGTTCTGCTTTGATCTCAATCATGATTTGCATGAAGCACACCCTGTCCATCGTACGAACTGATAAGTCAAATACCACACACTATTTCATGATATTTTCAAGATCCCATGATAGCCAAAAAACCTAATTCGATGTGAATCATAAGGGCCCCTAGCAATTAAGTCATAGTGGCATTGTTTAGAAGCAAATAATAACTACGATACTTGTAATTTCTTGTTCTGGCTGGGAGGGAGGGCTCCCAGTATATTCTAGTGTTCCCAAACTCTTTCTATGCCTACCTCTGAACATACCCGCCAGCAAAATATTGGTTCCTTCCCATTGGTTTCTCATGAGTGTCCTCTGTTTTCATCACCTTTTCTGTGGTTCCGTTTGATATTATTTGATCAGCTCCCAAATCAAGCACTTTGTAGCCAATACCAGATTGGATCAGTTCAAATCTACATTGATTGATTTTCAACTGTAAAGTTTCCAATCTGCATGCCTCAATCCTAGTGATCAGGATCCCTCCGTCCATAATCGGTGCAGAAGATGGACTGTCCTGATTATCCATCCACCTCTGCATGTGGAAGTACGCTTGTACCTAGGAATCGGCAAGATAAAGGAAAGGAATATTAGTTACTCAGCAAATGGTGGTGGAGATTTGGGAGGGAGAACAATGTTCTTTGGTGCAGCGTTAGTGTGGGGAAATACGGTGAGTCAGATAGGGGATGCAAGCAAGGTATCAGAAGCAGGGCAGCTCTCTCAAAAATGTTGTAAGGATTCATGGCTTTGGGTGATCAGTCAAAGCCCTGGGGCAAACTGTTGGAGGGAAGTTTTCATTTTGTGGTAAACGAAAGTCGATTGGTCTGCTTTTGGGAAGATGAATGGGTCAATGATTGTTCGTTGGCCACAAAATTCTCAAGGCTTTCAGAATCGCATGCGCAACAAGGGAGCTTCAGCTTCAGTGAGAGAATGCCTTGAGCATCGTGAACATAAATGGGTGTGGGTCATCACCAGTAGAAGGAATCTCAGGGAGGTAGAGATGGAAGATCTCCATGCCTTACTAAACTTGTTGGAAGAGATGCATCTCAGTCACTAAGGCGAGGATATTAGATTCTGGAAGATAGAATCATCGGTTATGTTCTCAGCAAAATCTTTCTTTCAGAATTTTCAAACATGTGATAAGTTCCATTTTTCCTTTACGATCATGGGAATCAAAGGCCCCTCCAAGCTATCCTCAATAAGGTATTTACAATTGGGAAGCTGAAACACGGGGATATTCTCATGCCGAGCAGGTGCGCTCTGTGAAAATCCAGTGAAGAGGATGGCAAGCATCCATTCATTCACTGTTCGGTTGCTTCTGCTGTTTGGAGCCACATCCAATCGGACCTAAACGTGGCTGGGTTTTACCAGTTGATTGAAGTGACCTTATTTTGGTTCAAAGGCCCATTTCGTGGTAAAGGGAAAGTCCGTTGGAACCTCTTCCCTCTTTCTATCTGTTGTGAGATTTGGAAGGAAATAAACTGCATGACTTCAACGATTAGCGACAACCTACGGAGTCGATAATAGAGAAAGTAGAAGGTTTTATTTTTGGGTGGGCCTCAGTTTCTAAGGATTTCAATTGCTCTTTGCTGACCGAAATTGGCAGACGGTAGTCCTGCCTAGCAGCAGATTCTCTTTCAAATTCTAGGCCTCCGGCAGTGTGGTCCCCTCCTAATTGATGTTACAAATTGAATATTCTCTGGCTGATATGTTCGATCTGCAAGACAGGGTTTGGAGGTAGTCTCAAAGACTGGGGGAAGAGTGGTCTGTGCTTTTTCTAGGCCATTTAAGCTCTGTCATCCCATTTATGCGGAAGCGATTGCGTTGCGAGAGTCTTCACCTGCAGTTGTATTTGCCATTAATCCCCACAATCGTTGAAGGACATGCTGAAAATGTTCTTCAGTGGGCTCTTGACAAACCATGGGTGCTCTGCTACATCTTTAATGAGATTAGATCCTTAACCTCTAGATTAAATATTTCATTTAATCTTGTTAGTAAGGAGTCTAATGATGTAGCTGTTAGTCTTGCGCTTCAAGGCCCTAGTAGTCCTGACCTTTGTTGTGGGACTATGGTCCCCTTCTGATTCCATCTTAATAAACTGTGGCTAGCTGCTAAAAGAAAAGAAAAGAAAAGAAAAGAAAAAAAAAGAAGAAGAAGAAGAAGAAGAAGAAGAAGAAGAAGAAGAAGAAGTATCCTTGTAGCTCAATTCATTTGTGAAGGCATAAGTGTGAGAATATACATGAGTCTTTCTTTTGCAGGCTTTGAGGCAGTTGGAGTGGTGACAGCTGTGGGACCTGGACTGACTGGCATGAAAGTGGGGGATATCGTTGCTTATGCAGGAAGCCCAATGGGATCTTACACTCAAGAACAGATCCTTGCTGCGAGTGTTGCGGTGCGCGTTCCACCTTCTATTGATCCAATTATTGCAGCATCCATCATGCTTAAGGGTATGACAGCACAGTACCTCGTTCGCCGATGCTTCAAGGTTGGTTTTGTTAAGAACACTGCTTCTGAACTTTTGTTACCTTTCTAGAGTAGGCAATCCATTCATTCGATAATTACATGGTCAGGAAATCTATCCGCCTTGTCTCAGTCATCTTGCGTGTACTTGGAAGGTACTGGTGAAAATTTCAGCAACATTGATTAACACACATCAGTACAACTCCTTTAACATATGTCCACTGTACTTGTGTCCATGCATTATAGTGATCTGGACCATCCATCCACCAGCCTCAACCATGGATGGGCAAGCCCCAAAAATCACACTGATGGGTCAATCTTGACTATCTGATTGCTGTAAATGAAAGGCCCCAACATGGATGGACTAAAATGCCTCATAAAATGCACTGCTACTCATACATATGCAGGCTCATTTCTTCATATGTGCCATAATCCTGACATGACTGTGGATGCAGGTTGAAACTGGCAGTCCTTGTTCTTGAAACTACCTATGGAACGAATTATATACATAAATGCATGCATGCATACATAGAATGTGGACGTTTATAGAAGCTTTAAGCATAAGAGCTAACTTACAATGAATACAGGTTGAACCCGGGCACACCGTCCTTGTCCATGCAGCAGCTGGAGGGGTTGGGTCTCTACTCTGCCAGTGGGCACATGCCCTTGGTGCCACTGTCATTGGAACCGTGTCAACCGAAGCCAAAGCAGCTCAAGCATCTAAGGATGGATGCCACCATGTCATAATCTACAGCCAAGAGGACTTTGTCAGCAGGGTCGATAAGATAACGTCCGGTGAAGGAGTCAACGTGGTCTATGATTCTGTCGGGAAAGACACATTCCAGGTGAAATGTTTTATCACAGAAAGTTAAAAGCAGTGTTTGGAAGTATCTCAAAACATGGGTTTATGGTGGGGTGGTTTTCCTCCCATAGAAGATTTTGTTCATTTCAATACAACTACTTGGATCAAACACAATACACCATTTGTGTTTCTTTTCTCTAACTGCCCCAATTGCTCGGTCAGTTCAAAACAGGCACCCACGAAGGGTATCGATCAAAATTTTGGGCTACTTCCAAACACTAGCTTTAAGAGCTCTCTTACTCTAAGAAGTGCTTTTATTGCAAGGATCACTTAGAAGTGGGCTCTTATGCAGGGATCATTGGCATGCTTGAAGACTCGCGGATACATGGTGAACTTTGGGCAGTCATCTGGTATGCCAGACCCAGTTCCGTTGTCAGCCCTTGCTGCCAAATCCTTGTTCCTGACAAGGCCCTCACTCATGCAATACAATGCAACTCGAAAGGAGCTGCTGGAAGCTGCCGGAGAACTGTTTGCCGGCGTTGCGTCAGGTATGCTGAAGGTCCATGTTAACCACACCTACCCTCTGTCTCAAGCCGCGCAGGCTCATGCAGACCTCGAGGCAAGGAAAACCACCGGTTCTGTGGTGTTGATACCAGATTCCGACTGATATGTTGCAAACCCGAGGTGTTTGGAAGAAACTAAAATGGTCTTTTAATAGATATAATCTGAACTTGGAGAGTGAAAATTTTGGTGAATGCACGTAATGCAGGTTTGGATGAACGTTTGCAGGGCTTGCATCGGCACATAACACTCAGTATGCAACTTCTTCTTCTTTTTCTTCTTTTTTTTTTTTTTCGTTTTTTTAAGTTCCCCTTTCTTTTCACTAGTTGGTTTGGGATGCAAATTTCCATCCATCATCTGCACCAGATCATGTTAGGACATGAGCCAGAAAAAAATCAGGTTGATGCAAAATTCAAGTGGGCCACACCATGGGAAAAAGGTAGATTGGGATGCTTACCACTGAGACCACCTTTAAGCTTATCGAAATTTTGGGTCAGGCTTATATTTGGTTTTCTCGATGTGGGTTGGAGTCACCTTATGAACGGGTTGGATAACGCCTCCCAGTTCCAATGTCAGGCATCCCCCATCCATACCTTTCACTGTGGTGTAGCCCACTTGAACTTTGGATTGACCTGATTTTTGGGCGTATGTGCTGTAAAATGATGGATTAAGTGGATGTCACACACACAGCTTCTTTTTTCTCTCTTTTTGGTTATGCTCTGTGTCAGCAATTTGGACAGTCTGGATTGCGGGACAATTATGCCATGTGTATGATTGAATAGGAGTGGCAATGGCTGTGGCCCAGTCGTGTATGCCATGTCTAATTGTTGGATCCGATTCTTAAGTCGGGTGTTGTGATTGCATGCCAAATCGAGATTATGTATATCAGGTCGATTCATGTATTTGGAACTTGCTTGGATGACTTTTTATGTATAAAACTTTCCACTCCTTCAATCAATCATGCCTGCTAAGGGCCCATTTGGATACCACCCAATAAGTAACTTTCTTAATTTATGTAAGTTAATAAATTACTTTTTAAAAAAATTAGTTTGGTAAATACAACGGTAGAAGTTCTTATGAATTTTTATTTATTTTTTCTTTTTTGTTAAAAAATCTCTTTCATCTCTCCAATGATGGATGGTCCTTTGGTAAATACAAGAGTAAAAGTAACTTCTCTTTCTTTTCTTTTTTTACGGCTCTCTCTCATCTCTTCATTTGATGGATGGTCAATGTCAAAGGAGGCTCAACGTGATGGACAGTCCACATCTAAGGTGGGCCCCAACACAATAGATGGTCTACATGATGGATGAACCATATTAAAGTGGGTCGATGGTCCACATCAAATGTCAGCCACTAATGATAAATGGCACATTCAAAGCGGGCACCATTTGATGGACGACCCACTTCAAATGTAGGGCTCACACGATGGATGGTCCACATCAAAGGTGGGCTCCACACGATGGGTGGTGGACATCGAAGGTGGGTCTGACATGATGGATGGCCAACGTCAAGGTGGGCCCCACATAATGGATGGTCCACATCAAAGGCGAATTCTAATCCAAGGTGGAACCTACATGATGGACAGCTCACATCGAAGGCATGCCTATATATGGACAATAACATTGATGGTAGCCCCTACATAAGGACAATTCACGTTGGAGGTTGGCGCCCTAATGATGAATGACCCACATCCGCAATCCAGGGCAGAAGTAGGCGAACCCCCATAAAAATGGACCTCCCACTTTGAAGTTTGCCTCTACGTAATGGACAATCCACTTTAAATGTTAAAGGTGGGCCTTGCATGATTGATGGCTTTTATCCCGACATGATGGATGGCTAACATCTAAGGTAGGCTCTGCCTAATGGCTAGCTTATATCAAAGGTTGGCCCTGCAAGGTTGTTGGTCCACATTTTGAAGACAATGCCAAGGTGGCCTAACATAATGAATGGTCTACATCAAAGGTTGGTCTCACATAATATTATGGTAGATATTAGGGGTGGACCAAACAAACTTGAGGGATAAGTACTTATGTTATTTAAAAAGTAAATATCATTTTTTACATTTTACTTAGATAAGTATGTTGTTTACTAGACAAATTTATTGAATAAGTAGAAACCAAGACAAGCTACTTCTTACATAAGTAGCTTATGTAAAGTAACTTATGATCCAAATAATCCCTAAAATGACAATAGGCAACAATTGATTAATGGTGAAAGAGAAGTGATGGATAGTAGAGTTTGGTATGTTTTAATTATTGAAACATAGGCAATCTTTTTTAGGGCCTAACAAATGGACGGACTATATTGATAATTGAAATGCCATGCGCACCACATAAATTCTACTGTTCATAAATATAGTAGATTCAAATCTTAAGCTTTGTTAAAATGGCTTCTAATAATGCCAATTTGGTATTATCTCATCCAAACAATTCAAATTTAGGCCGGATCTGATGTGAATTTGTCATACGCGCGCAAAGCAAATGAAGAGGCCAGATTCTCTGCCAGAGTACATCTGATGTGAAAACAAGGCCGATCATTTAGCAGGTTGGGCATCGGCAAGGCCGTCAATCCGACCAACATACTGGTTGGACCACCTAACTACTGGTAGCACTATTATTCTCAGGCCAGGTGAATTTATAATGGGGCGGACCACATTAGTGAATGTGGTAGCGTGGAAGGATTTGAGCGATCCACGAGTGTGGCCATTCTTATTAAGTCAGAAGAGTTGAAATATTCCAATGTAAGAGTTTTCAGTTATGGCTATACCCCATCTAAAGTGATACCCGTCATACAAACGGTTGGGGTCATAGAAAAGATAACCCTATGTCCAAAGGCTAAAGTCTCAACCTATCCTATTGATTTACTTTGATATGCAAAACATGCACCAACAAACACACACACACACACACACACACACACATATATATATATATATATATATAGGGAAATGCTCATTGGTGCGAACTTTTTTGAGAACCCATCATACGTGATGTGGATCCAAAATCTGAACCGTTAATGTGAAGCAGCACCTTGTGAAACCGTTAATGTGAAGCAGCACCTTGTGAAACCGCTCGGCCCAAGTTTTACTTTGATCTAAAACTTTTATGGGCCATGAAAAATGAAAACAGTTTCCTCCCTTGATTTGCATTTTTTTTTTTGCTATGGCCCACTAGAATTTTAGATCAGGGTGAAAATTTGTCACATGGGGTTTCATGGGATTCCGCATCATATGGATCGTTCATATTAGACACCCATGACACGTGTGGAAAGGTGTGCACGTGCGCAGGTGACTATATATAGAGAGAGAGAGCCGGTCTCCTGCCCATAGCACTGCAAGGAGGTTATATGTGAGCCTTCATAAACCGTGAGATAATGAGAATGACTGGGACTTAGTCGCATTGAGAAAGATAATCTTCAAAAAAATTGAATCTCTCATACACTGACGCTGAGGGAGGCAGATTAGCTACTGCCAAGTTGAGTACGAGACTCGAAGTGACATCACCAGGTTTCGTGGGCCCACCTTGATGTATTTGTTGTATCCACACAGACCATCCATTTTTAGAGATCATTTTAGAACTTGAGAAAAAAAATGAGTAGATCGAAAGCTGGAGTGGACCCCACCACAAAAAACAATAGGAAGAGATTGAAACAATATTGATTGAACGTCAACCATTAAAAACTTTCCGGGAGCCAGAGAAGTTTTGGATCAAGTTGATCTTTGTGTTTTACCCTTCATCTAGGTCTATATGACTCAATCAACAGATTGGATGTCAAATAAACAGTACAGTGAGCCTTAGTAGGATTTTAATGGTGGATATCTAATCACTATTGTTTTCCTGTGGTGTGGTCCACCTGAGATTTATATCCCTCTCATTTTTTGTATTAAGCCCTTAAATGATCCGTAAAAAAAAATGGATGAACGGCATGGATAAAACACGCACTTCATAGTGGGCCCACATGGCTAGTGGCAGGGGGAGTAGCCAATCCCTTTCCCCTCATGTGTGGTACAACGTATAATCCAGAGGAAATTGGATTGCGTAGCTCAGTACGATACTCCGTATGCTCTTATCGTACTGAGTAAACTCAGTTGGGCCACAGTGAACTCAGTTGGGCCCATAGTGAATGTATTTGGTTTATCCACACTGTTGATCCGTTTTTCCAAATCATTACAGTGGTTGAGCCCAAAATTGAAGCATATCCAAAGCTCAAGTGGACCATACCATAAGAAACCGTAGGAATAATGATTTCTACTGTTGAAATTTTCCTATGGCTCACAGTAATGTTTATTTGCCATCCAACATGTTCATAAGATTACGAATACATGTATAAAGGGAAAACTAAAATATCCTATGTCCCACAGAACTGCCCGTTCGTGGCTAGATATGGGCGGGGGTAGGACGCAATATGCATCCGTCCATCACATCTCAGAATGTTGAAATGTGCCACGTGGCGTCGCACACTAAAACCTAAGTCTATATATATAGCGCGATTTCAGATTTTTAAAAAATATCTCTTTCGTCCTCTGCCTTTGAGATTTTCCGACAGCACGATTCTGTTCGCCGGTCTGACCGTATTCTTTGGATGCTTCCGAAGCGATGGTCAGTCAACATCTGGTTCTTTGCCATGTCCTTATTACAAATTCTCATCACGGTCGTGTCGGGTATCGGATGTCTCGGTGTAGCTGAAAAACACAAAAGGTCCATTCATCTGACCATTTCGGAGAATGTTGTCTTGATCGCATTTTGCAGACCCTTTATATATATATATATATATATATATATATATATATATATATATATATATATATATATGGAAAAGGTACTACGCCCTCGAGCGTAAAGCGGTAGTCCGTGAGGTCGAGCTGGGTGGGCCCCACCGTGATGCCTTTTGAACATCAACACCGTCCACCAGATGCACCATTCCATGGTGGGCCTGGATGGCCCAAAATCAGGTCAATCCGTGACTCAGGTGGGCCACACCATCTAAAACCATAAGTATACATGCCAAAAACATATAAAAGCATTGGTGGGACCCACATGAGTTTTCCATGCACCTGAAACTTGGTCTAAACCCTAATTCAAGTGGGACACACATAATGGATGGGCTGGATTTGCAAAACACATCTCGGTGGGCCCTCAAAAATAGTTATGAATGTTTTAATGGTGCACGACCCCTCTGCACTTCTATATGTGGTGTGGCCTACTAAAGTCACGGATTGACTTGATTTTGGACCGTCCAGGCCCACCATGGAATGGTACATCTGGTGGACGGTGTTGATGTTCGAAAGGCATCACGGTGGGGCCCACCCAGCTCGACCTCACGGACGACCGCTTTACGCTCGAGCGCATAGTACCTTTTCCCATACACACACACACATACACGTGGAAACGCTCACCTGTGAACCAGTTCTTACGTACTACGTATGAACTTTTTTGAGAACCCATCATACGTGATGTGGATCCAAAATCTGAACCGTTCATGTGAAGCAATACCTCGTGAAACCTCCCGAGCCCAAGTTTTACTTTGATCTAAAACTTTGATGGGCCATGAAAAATGACAACAGTTTCCTCCCTTGATTTGCATTTCTCTTTTCTATGGCCCACCAAAATTTTAGATCGGGGTGAAAATTTGTTACCTGAAGGTTCATGGGATTCCGCATCACATGGACCGTTCAGATTAGACACCCATGGCACGTGTGCAAAGGTGCGCACGTGCATAGGTGTGCAGGGGAGCATGACTCTCTCTCACACACACACACACATATATGCAAAACGTACTATGCGCTCGAGCTCACAATAAGCTCCCTTGAGGTCAAGCTGTGTGGGCCCCACCGTGATGCGTGTTGACCATCAACACCGTGCATTTGATAAGTCCCCTTTAAATTATGGGATATTCCAAAAATCAGTCGTATAATGAACTCAAGTGGGCCATACCATCTAAAATCACGTGAAGACATGCTAAAAACATATAAAAGCACTTGGTGGGGCCCACCTGAAATTTGCATGCGTCTAAAACTTGGTCTGAACCCTCATCCAAGTGGGACACACATAATGGATGGGCTTGATTTGCAAACCACATCTCGGTGAGCCCAAAAAATGATTATGAATGTTTTAATGGTGCACCGCCCCTCTCAACTTATGTATATGGTGTGGCCCACACAAGTAACGTATTGACTTGATTGTTGAGACCTAGGCCCACGATGGAATGGTGCATCTAACTGA